>CM035168.1:24627080-24822080 GCA_020205615.1 Panax quinquefolius | reverse complement strand
ACATGACAGTGTTTCATATACAGACCTTTGCATATTTCTTGGTGTTCAATATCCAGAGAAATTCAAAACCCCTGATTTTGAAAAGTATGATGGATTAGGGGATCCTTATACCCATTTGAAGGTATTCATTGGAGAACTTGGATCTTATGCGGAAGATGAAAAGCTTAGAATGCAAATTATTCCGAAGAGTCATTTGGAGAAGCCCGTTTCATGGTATACCAGATTAGAAAACTCAAAGATCCATAGTTGGGAAGAGCTAGCTCATGCCTTCCTCACTCAATACAGTTTTCAGTCTCAGATGGCTCCTGACGGGTACCAAATTACCAAGATCAAGAAATAGTCTAATGAGACATTCAGAGAGTATGCTCAAAGGTGGAGGTGCCTTGCTGCTCAAGTTATTCCTTCCATGACAGAATCATAAATGGTCATGACTTTCATAGATGTACAGGAAGCTCCTTTCTATGAAAAAGTTCTAGCTGGTATTGGCAAGCCATTCTCCGAAATGATCAAGCACGGAGAAATGGCTGAAATGGGATTGAAGTCTGGGAAGATTCAAGACCTTACCGCTCTTAAAGCTGTTGCTGAACACATCCAGTCCGGATCTTATGGAAATAACCCCAAGGGTCCATAAAAAGAAAGAGGAGGATGTTTCCTTGATACTACAAGGACAGAAAGGCAATCAAAGCATGCCTATACAAAGGAGAAACTATTCCCCTTTTCAGGCGCAATCTTCAAACCCTCCATTGCCTAAAAATGGAGAAGCAAAGCGACCTCGAACATTCACACCCTTAGGCGACTCGCTCAAGAATATTCTTGCTCTTCTGACTACTTAGAAGAAAATTACACGTCTGCTTCCACCAGCCAACCCTAATGGGAGGGGTTTTAATACTACTCGGAAGTGTGTTTATCATGCCGGAGCACCTGGACATGATACTCAAGATTGTTGGGCCTTGAAACACAAGATCCAAGACTTGATAGACAGCGATGAGATTGTAGTCACCAAACCCGATCAACCTCATGTGCAAGATAACCCTCTTCCTCAACACAAAGAAGAAGAGGTCAATATGATCAGTTGGAGCACTGGGCAAAATTCCAGTGTTATTGGCGAGCCATCTCAGACCATCAAAGACGGTGATGACAGATGGGATTATGCAAAGTTCCAGTTTACCATGGAATGAAAGATGAAAGCTCTTTGTAAACAAATCGAGCAATTGGCTGAACTGGTGACTCATCAGCATCAAGTCACACGCCAATTAATCAAACAGGAGCATGCCTATCTCCTTCCATTTGTTATGAATGCTCCACCATCACCTTCAGAAAGCGAGCTATGGAGGATAAAGTTGCAAAGAGAGCAAGTGCAAAAGCCCATCGGGATTTTGCCAATCAAAGGGAATTTACCTATCTCAACCAATCTATGGAGGAGATATTGCAAATGTTGATCAACGAAGGAAGAATTACCTTCCTTCTACCTCCAATCAATCCCCGCTCCGGACAATTCAATTTTGATGAAGTGTTTCAGTATCATTCACACTCTCGCGGTCACAGCACAGAAGAATGTTGGGCACTTCGCCATCTCATTCAGAATCTTATTAATAGCAGTGTCCTGCAAATTGCAGATGACTACACTGTGAAACTCAAAGGTGGGAATGCATGTCCTACCAAATAGAAGGAATCGATCGCAGTTATATTCAAAGTGGATAATGAGACTATCAAAGTATTTCCTATACATCCAATTCAACTCAAAGGAGCTGACAATCCTTTGAAAGTGGCAGCACCTGAACCAATTTCTTTACCCTTCAGACCACAACATCCTGTTGTCATCTTGCAAAAAGTTCCATGGAATTATGGAGAAGCTGAAGGATCTACGTCTCATACTACTGCTACAGTGTCGAAGGATAATCCATTGTATCTTCCTCAACGGGTTATGAAGCCTACTTGCAAAGCAAAGGGAAAGATTCCCATGGAAAGATTGAACAATTCCTCCTCACTATGAAGCCTGATGAAGATGTGGTTTTAAGCAATTCCTCCACACTAGATATCTATACTAGATTTGGTTTCTCTTGAGAAGATCATCGGAAGATTTTGCGAGCTTTAAGAAGCTTACGACAAATCGGTGTGATATCATTCAACATCTAGATGATCACATTTCAACAACAAGGATATCCTTCATTGATGATGACATACATGCCAACCGGGTCGTTAATAAACCCTTGCATCGTAGTGTTATCTTCTGGGTACATGCTAGCTGGAGTTCTGATAGATGGAGGCTCATCTCTAAATATCTGTCCCTATGCCACCCTAGTTAACATGAATGTTAATCTCAATCGGATCCAGAGCAGCTACACGGTTATCTAAGCTTTTGATGGATCCCGACGAAGTGCCATCGGAAAAATTGAATTGCCAATCGAGATTGGCCCAAATACATTCAATGTATCCTTCCATGTCCTAAAAATAGATTCAGGATACAACCTGCTATTGGGGAGACCATGGATACATATGGCTGGAGCTGTTCCCTCCACATTACATAAACAGCTCAAAAACATTATCAACAACAGTCTCGTCACTATTAATGTTGAGCCAGAGTATCCTAAACAAGGAGATCTGCCAATCATCAGTTTCAACTCTGAAGTTGAGCTGGCCAGTTTTCATACCTTGGAAGTGAGCAACACTCAATATCAACCTATTGAAGTACCACTTCCTGTACCCAAGATTTCTACCGAAGTTATGTCGGCTACTCAAGGAATGATGTCATTAGGTTATCAGCCTGGACAAGGGCTTGGTAAAGACATGCAGGGTATTAAGCACCCTATTCAAATGTCCAGTCAAAGCCGGACAACCGGCTAGGCTATTACGCGATTCACATCATAGGAATCCGCATAAACATCGGCCGGTTCCTCAAGCTTCCGCCACATGGCGATGTTTTCAATATGCACCTCATGAGCTGATACAGTCTGCAGTTAAGGTGCCAACGTATATTCTAACTATGCTGTTTCCTAAGCCAGTACCTTTCAAAGCAAAAGAGGTGCTGATTCCTGATCCCGAAGTGGAAGAAAAGGAACAAAAACGTAAACATGACCTTGCCTTGATGATGGCAGGACTACGCGTCATTGTTCATGATGAACATACAAACAGATACACCACAGACGATGATTGCCCAGATGTCATGGTTATCATTCGGGAGAAGGAGGACAATGACGATCCTTCCATTACCACAGTCCATTAGGACTTTGCCCTCGATAATTGGAACAGCATTCCATGCATTGGTCGACGAGGGTAAAACGGGCAGAAAATCCCTCTGCCCTATAGATAACTTTAATTGCTTACTTTTCTTTACAGTACTGGCAGTTATTTTATCAAGTACATGCTAACACTTTTGTATGATCGAACAGTTGCATATATTAAGTGAAAGCATACTTTGTTTCAGGACTCTGAATTTAGATGTGCATGTACTTGCTGATGAGGTGCCTTCTCTCCACAAGGGCTGCAACTTTGATGCAATGTTGGACTCAGACTTGATGGACATTCAGGAGGACATTGAGACACCTCAAGAGATTAAGGAATGGGTCGCAGATAAGCCTAAACCCAACCTTGACCAAACTACTCTTTTCAATTTTGGAACCTTAGAAAACCCTAAGCTAATCCAAATTGGTTCTGACCTTACCACAAATCAACGGAATGACATGGTTGCACTATTAACTCAATTCCAGGATGTGTTTGCATGGTCTCATGAAGACATGGTGGGTTTGTCCACGGATATTGATCTTCATCGCCTTCCCATCAAAGAAGGATTCAAGCCAGTCAGGCCAAAGCTCAGGCGATTGAAACCTGAGTGGAGTTTAAAGGTCAAAGAAGAAATTGTGAAATAATTTCAAGCTGGCATCATCATGTTGTCTACATATCCAGAATGGATATCCAACATTGTTCTCGTGCCTAAACCGGGAGGAAAGGTGCGAGTTTGCGTGGATTACCGGGATTTAAACAAAGCTTCCCTGAAAGATAGCTTTCACGTGCCTTTTATCCACATTCTCATTGACAATACTGCTCAATACGGCATGTACTCCTTTGCTGATTTCTTTGCGGGGTACCATTAAATTCTGGTTGCTGAGGAAGACCGTGAGAAAACTGCTTTCATCATGCCTTGGGGAACTTTTTGCTACAGACGGTTGTCATTCGGTCTCATCAATGCCGGGGCAATATATCAATGAGCTATGATGGCTCTTTTCCACGATCTAATGCATAAAGAGATAGAGATCTATGTGGATGACATCATTGTCAAATCTCGAAAGGAGGAGGACCACCTAGACCATCTTAAGAAGCTATTCAACAGGTTGCGTAAGTACAAATTGAAGTTGAATCCAGTCAAGTGTGCCTTTGGTGTCAAATCAGGCAAGTTGCTAGGTTTCCTAGTCAGCCACAAAGGGATTGAACTGATCCTACCAAAATCCAGGCCATCAAGGAAATGCCCATTCCTCAGACAGAGAAGGAAATACGGGGATTTTTGGGAAGAATCAACTTCATTAGCAGATTCATTTCTCAACTCATAGCAACCTGTGAACCCATCTTCAAGCTATTAATGAAGAACTCTTCCATGAAATGGAATGATGGGTGTTAGAAAGCCTTCCTTACAATTAAAGAGCAGCTTCTTAATGCTCCTATTTTAGTACCTCCCAGGGATGATGTTCCCCTATTCATGTACATGTCCATTAATGACAATGCCATGATGCTGGGGCAAAAAGACGATAGAGGCCAAGAACGAGCTATCTATTACCTCAGCAAAAGATTCAGCACCAGTGAACACAAGTACACTCTGATTGAGAAGACTTGTTGTGCTTTAGCATGGGCTTCCATGAGATTACAGCATCATTTCCATGGTCACACGACCCATTTTATATCCCGCGTGGATCCTCTCAAGTATGTGTTCGATGAAGTCCATACTTTGAATTGTCGGTTTGTCGGATGGCGATTGATCCTACAACAATTTGACATCATCTACGTGATGCAAAAGTCAGTCAAAGGTCAAGGAATTGCGGATCAACTGGCCGCCGCACCTATAGGGGACTACAAACCCTTGGAAACATACTTCCCCGATGAGGGGGTAATGATAATTCAGCAACAACATCAGTACGATACATGCCGTACATGGAAAATGTATTTTGATGGAGCTATTAACATAGAAGGCTCTGGAGCTGGAGCAGCTCTAATATCCAGTACGGGGAAGCATTATCCCGTCGCCGTTAAATTGCAGTTTGTCAGCACCAACAACACAGCTGAGTATAAAGGTTGTATCGTGGGGCTAAAACCTTCCCGTTCAATGGGCATCAGGCGGTTAACTATCTTTGGGGATTCTGAATTAGTGATCAAACAATCCACAGGAATCTATCAAACCAAAGAATTACATTTGCTGCCTTACCATCGGCAAGTTCTATAGATGGCTTTGGAGTTCGAAGAAATCTCCTTTCTACACATTCCTCGTAGTAGGAATGATTTTGCGGATGCATTAGCAACGTTGGCCTCCTTGGTTCACATACTTGACAAGGAAAACATGCCAAGCATCACATTTTCTATGCAAAAAGCCCCAGTCTATGGGAACTACGTTGAAGAAGTATCGGATGAACTACCTCCCATCCACCACCCTTGGTATCAACATATCTATGAGTATCTGTGAGATGGATCTACACCCGCTGAGGCGAGCCTAACTGAGAAGAGGCGGATTCATCAACTTGCTATGAAATTCTACCTGAGCGGAGATGCACTTTATAAAAGAGATACAGGATTAGGTCTCCTCAGATGTCTAGACAAAGACCAAGCTCAGAGGCTCATGGATGAGATCCATGGTGGAGTATGTGGCCCACACATGAGCGGACCCTTACTTGTCAAGAAAATTCTTGAAACAGGACATTATTGGCTTACACTCAAAGCTGACTGTGATGATCACGTCAAGAGGTGCTATCAATGCCAGGTCTATGGGAATGTTATCCATGCCCCTCCAAGGGAGCTCCACAACATGAGTTCGCCCTGGCCCTTCTCAATGTGGGGAATGGACGTGATCGAGCCCATCGAGCCCAAAGCCAGTAATGGTCATCGATTCATATTCACATTGATCGACTACTTCACCAAATGGGTAGAGGCAGCTTCCTTCCCTAGGGTTACTAAAGAAGTTATCATTGCTTTCATCAGAAACAATGTCGTCTGTCAATATGGACAACCAGAGGTCATTGTGTCAGACAATGCAAAGAACCTCAACAACAAAATGATGGAGGAGTTATGCAGCAAATTCCACATCAAACACCTTAACTCCGTCATCTATCGTCCAAAGATGAATGGTGCTGTAGAAGCGACTAATAAAAATATCAAGAAGATCATGCAGAAAATGTCCAGAGGATGGCCTAACCTCTTGCCTCTTACTTTATTAGCCTACAGAACTTCTATGCGTACTTCCACTGGGGCAACCCCCTACTCGTTAGCCTATGGGATGGAAGCAGTGCTCCCCATAGAGGTGGAAATGGAATCCCTCAGAGTATTGATGGATGCTCAGTTGGATGAGGACCAATGGGTACAAGGCAGTATCACCACGAATTGTCTACAATAGACAAAAGGAGAACCGCGACAATCTTCCATGGTCAATTATATCGACAAAAAGGATTGCGCGATCCTACAACGAAAAAGTTCCGACTCTGACGGTTCAAACAACATGACTTGGTTTTTTGAAGAAGATCATTGACAACCAAGATCAATCTAAGGAAAATTTGCTCCCTAATCGGGAAGGCCCATTTATTGTCGAGGAGGTATTGGCGGGAAGTGCTCTCAGTTACGAGGAAATAGCGGCGATGAATTTCCACGACTTATCAACTCGGACACCATGAAAATGGATACTATATATGAAAGTTACCATCAAACAAACATCCTAGTTTTGATCATCCAGTCACCAATCATTCCAGTTTTGAACCCTTCCTTTCTACATACTCTTTTACCCCTCAGGGAAACATACACTTCAAACCAGCAGCCTGGTTTCACCTCATTTTCAAATCTTTCACACCTGCAGTTTATCCTGAAGACGGGATTAAACTTTTCTACGCTTGCAGTTTATCCTGAAGACGGGATTAAACTTTTCTACGCCTGCAGTTTATCCTGAAGACGGGATTAAACTTTTCTCGCTTTATCACGAAGGCGAATTAAACTTTTCTCGAAGATCTGAAGGATCAAACTTTTTCCACACCTGCGGTTTGTCCCCATTATGGGATCAAACTTTCTTCTCCCATGATATATAGCTTTGCACATGGGATTTACGCTTCTCTTAGCCTTGATTAGTCACGAGGGGCGAACTACGTCGACGATCTCCTCTTCATAGGTGTGCGTGAGCAACCATATTCTATATGGCCCGGTCGCAATAAAGAAAATCAACAAAAACATTTCTACCCTTTCTATACAAAAACAACAAAAACGTTTCTACACTCATCTACCTTTCACATCCAGCGTTGAACCTCTTACACCAGGTTAGAACTATGCAAACTTGATCTCCTCTTCAATAGGAGTACGTAGGCAGCCATTCATGGTTCAGTCTAAACCCTACCAGTTCAAAAATTCTTGTCACACGGTACTGGGATCAACCTTCAATTCGCAACATTTCATCGATTTCAGATCAAAGGGATGGAATTACCCAACCTCTTCTCACAAATAGAAGATTTGGTGACCATCTAAGCTACGATCACGCCTCAAAGAGCAATACCAACCCATAAGAGATGGAATTAGCTAGGCTTCTCACAAATAGAAGTACTAGCGACCATCTATGGTGCGGTCAATCTCAGAGAGGAAGAAACTACCCTCCTCTCCACATTTCATACAGATACCAGTCCCAAGACACTAGAGATGGTAGGGATTTACAGAAATCAATGATCCATTCTGAGAGATCTTGCGACGTCTCAATGTCCAACATCAAGAATAAGTTCAAAATGCATCAAGATCACAAGGCCCTGAAGAAACAGGCAAATATCAAGCAAGTATCAAGGCATAACTAAAAGGGAAGTGAATCAAAATATATTTCCCTGCCATACATAATACTGTTTGATATATACATATGTGTTGTACATGATAAAATGGCTAAGCTAGTCTGTGCAGGAAAATACAAAGATATCTATAGATCCGTATGTATGCGGACTATCAGATCTAACATGGCATCCCTCTCTAAAGATGGAGGTAACACTGCAAGCTCTTGCCCAAGGGTATCTACACGATCTAGCAGATCAGAGGCTAACTGCATGGTGGCATAATGCTCATCAATGTAAGCACTCATGTCGAAGGTGGCGATAGTCATCTGGGATCTAAGCGGAAATCTTTGTCTGCGATGGCCACATCCCTAGCGAGATAAAGGCGGCATCCCACTCCACTATCAATGCATCCTTGGTGATCTAGCCTCATCCCTCTCTAACGAGGCGTCGTCTCTCCCATCAAGAGTCATCGACATCATGCGGCCCTAGCTTTGATCTCTATCATAGGTCATCGGATGTAAGCTCTGCTCCGAGATCTTGTGCTTAAATCTTGATAACGATGGCACTTTCGGGGTGGGAGAATCCATCACAAATATAGGCATCCTAGCAGTCAAATCATCGATGGGAATGTCAGCCTCCTCTATAGGCTCCTCATCGTCAAAATCAATCCCACACTATGGATACTGCCCTAGACCGATCGCTGATCTGTCTCCCATCCATGCGGAATATCTGCGAGAACAACGGATGAGTGACGAAAAACTTCGGCTAGCCCTCGTTGATCCCAACAGGCATACAACCTGGATCTGTCCTCCGCTGATAAACGGTGTGAAGTGAAGCGCTAACTCACTGCCCCCTAATAAGGATGAAAATCCTGAAACTGGTTAAACTGACACATCACGACCAGTGGGTGGTAGGTAATCATGCCCCTCAATCCAGCCAGAGGGAGGTAATTCATGTCCGGAGTATGGGTAATGTAGCTATAGGGTGAGCTAAGCCCTGAACACGGCAATATAGCAAATGGGTCTCTAATCCTGCGACAAAAAAAAGCGACCACGATGCGACATCAGCACACTCTGCAGGTTTGAAAGAGTATGTATGACATGGCTATATCATGGGTGAAGCAAAACCCATGCCGTCTGAATGTGACAATCGGTCTCAAGTGTGACATAAACCACACATACAACATGATCGAACTACTTGTGAACACTCCTGCTGGATAAGTGCAGTAGTATGTAGCTAACCTCAGAGTCTTTGCAATAATCATCGGTATAATGGTACGACCCTCCCTGAGAGCTCTCGCTGCCACAATGACGTCGATATCAAGCTCATCCATATATCGTGGTATGTAGACGTATGACAATACACACAGCAGCAATACATCCACTCTGGATGTACGCCAATGGTCCTCCAGTATGGTGAAATCCCCGGAATGTCGTGTTTAGCTATCCTCAGAGCCAAACCTATCAAACAGGAAACGCTGGGATATCACGTGGCCGGATGTAATCTTGTCCTGGACCACTCTACGTCTCAATCCGGTGAGGGTCATGAACTGTCTACTCATGTCTCCAATAGCCATATGCACGCAAGGTCTGTCCAGCGACAGCATCGTCAAACGTGCATACACCTCCAAAGTAGGAGTCAACTCCTGGGTCTCAAATCGGAAAACCTGCCTCTCCGATACCTAGTGCTCGAGCATACCCTCTACAAATCCTGTGGGAACCTGAAACATCAACAGGGTCATAGTATGCTGCAACAAATCATCTACGATCACCATGTCTGATGGTGATATACTATCATACCATGAACGCATACCAGCTACCACCAAAAATGGTGGGGTATGATCAATACGGCTAACTGTCGAAGAAGACATCTATACGGGTCGTGTCATAAGACCATCCAGGGGTCAATGTTGAATATCTCTGGACATACATACATATGCATAACAATAACATGCATAATACAATAGATGGCAATATGATATAGGGAATGAAAACTGTGCATACATTCCTAAGTATATCTTCATCTAATACATCTCTATACAGCTAAAATACAGGGAAATGGGGCGAAGCTACCCAACACCTCAACAGAGGCCTATCAAAAGATATAGCGAGAATGGGGCGAAGCTACCAAGCAGCTAACAGAGGCCTATCTAAAGAGATAATGAGAAATACATCAGAAAAAGTCAATAGTGTCAATGTCTACATCATCAATGTTATCCACCTGATGTAACTCCTCCTGAGTCACTGGATCTCTATCTACATGGATGTCAGACATATACAATGGAGGATCTGCACCGAAAAAACCATATGGGTCACCTGAGGGGCCAACGCCAGAGCTGGAAGGATCAAAGGGATGCCTCTGAAGGATCTCTGCCCAAATACCCGATGAAGAAATTTGCCTGGTCCAACTGCTGGGTCAATCTATCAATCTGTGTCGCATGAGTCGGATCTCTGACACAGGCTAGCCAATTCGTCATCATCACAGATCCTGGAACCATATCCCCCATAAACTGTGTGGCGCAGGTCTGAGCTCCAATTGTACGAGGGATCCACCAATGCTGGAACATCTCTTGAGTGCAGGGGCCCTCTGACAAAGTAAAACCGTCAATCCCCAACAATAGGATATCAATGATGGTGATCGCGAATAGGCCCGATAACGCTGGCGGGAGGCAAGATCGGCATCGTATCTCTCTGTAGTGCTGCTCTGATATGCGCTCTCTAAATAGAGCTCCCATCCTCCATCTATGAAGAGAGGAATCCTGCGGGTGGAAATGACGTACTCAACTCCAATCAGGTACCCATCCTCAAAACCAACTCCCAAATGCTCCTCAGAGTAAGGAACCCATGTGATGACACCTGCTGTCAACAACTCAAGCTGTAGGCGACAATGACTGAAACCCTCAGCAACAGGGACCTCCGCCAGTATGGAATGATGCCATCACCATCTTTATGGATAGGTATCTAAACCTAACACACTCACAGGGCGCAAACATGGAAGCCTCTCATAGGCCCAAAACTGCCAACACAAAGGCAAACATCTCTGGCATCGGTCAACACTCTTAACACAGCACGGGAAAGACAAGAGAAACACTCACCAGCAGAAATGGGTAGAATCCTAACCACGCCTCGGTTAAGCCCTGCGATCGCATGCGCATTCCCCTGAGGAAGTAAGAAAAGGTGTAGGAACCCCAATCATAGTCTCCTATATGTCCACGTGTCGAGTGGCGCTGATCAAAGCGAAGGACACCATAGAGGAATTATCTGCTATGAAGCAGCCCCTAATGATCATCAGGAACAATCGTCGAAGAATGCGGTCCCTGACTATCACATCATCGGGTATGGGCTCACTCAATAGCCCGCTCATAGCATCTACGCTCAAAGGACCCGTACGAACAATCCTGCCCTTGAGCGCCTTCGCCGGAACTCCCAACAAGGATCTAACGCGTAGGGGGTAATATCCGCCATCTGAGCCTTTGGATCCCCTCAAACTCCATACACATGATATAAACCGCCAATCCATCGGCGTCATCATCACCTCACGGTCCAACAAATGGTGTGGTAGTGCAGGTGAAACCACCGCTCAGACAATGCCCTGAGGTAACCCCAGGGACAGCGACGGGGAAGGATGGAAAAGAATGCTCCAAATCCCCAGCCATGTACAATCACTCTATAGTCATCATGCAAGGCCTGATACATAGAGTGGATGCTAAACCAGTTCCCTCAAGGCTGTGTGAAGCCGGGAACCTACATCAAATATAGATCAACATCAGAATCCTTTACTCCTCATCAATAGGAAACAAGGACGATTAAGATCTAACTTCATACCTCGTTTGCATGCAGGTATACTAAAGGATGCCGATTCAAGTCACCCAGAAGATCTGGGTTCACCACTTGAATCCCTGGAAATTCCCTACAGGGAACACGTACAGCAGGAGCAGGAACCTCGACTGGTACATCCTCGTCCTCAACATCCGGCACTTCAACCCAGATATGACGTATCACCGCCTCCACCAAACGATGAGGCTGTCTGACGGAACGGCGCTGAGGCTCTTCAGAATCTCTCCTCCGTACACCAGAAATGGTCCTACGGGAACTACTCGGTTGATCCAGATCCATAATATCTGGACAACAAGTCTCCAAATCACCTCAGAAAGGGTGTGGTAAATTATTACCTGGAGCTTTTTTAACATGCATGCATGCATTGTTTTAACATAAATATGCAGTAGAGTTAAAAATGCATTACTAATCATTCCTACATTTTGGGAAAATTTTGACATAGCCCCTTTGTAAATGGGACTATCCACATGCACATAGGCATAACTAGGTGGCCATTCATTAGCACACCTATACACAGTCATATACATCCTATATGCATTTAATACATTGTAGTAAAAAATCCGTAAGTGTAGTCTAGTTACCAGGATTATTTTGCTTGTCTACCTTTACTCATTTGTCCTCAGATAGGATAAGAAATGACAGTAAAAGGTGCAAATTTGACTGTTTCAAAAGTCAAAATTTTTCACATTATTATGTTCAGCATGGTTTAATACTAACATTTGCTGTGTTGAATATTTTTTATCAAGTCATATCAGCATGCATATTCACTACTATGTGTCTAAATGCATTTCATGTGATAAGTCATTTTCCAACGGATAGAAACTAGAAAGGAATACATGCATACGTTACCAGGACAGTGAAGAACGCTTGTACGGTAGCAGATTATACAGAAAGTTGCCCGAACTCAACAAGTCTGATGAGAAGCTCTCAGATTTCCTTCGTCGCGCAGCTTGAAAATGACTTATGAAAGCAACCTTTGGGCTTTATATAGCCACGATTGGCTGCAGGTCCACCTGCGGCTGCTGTAGGTGTACCTGCGGCACTCCTACATGGGTCCCACACCTCCAGCTCGCTCCAGTTAGAGTTACAAAGGAGGTCTCGCAAGCTGAAAAGGCCAAATCAGGAATAAAAGCGCTACGGGATTGAGCGGAATAGCCCGAAATCCTGATGTTCATATGTCAAACTCTGGCTCCACAAGTTCCACATTGGCATTCACCTACATATAAGGTATACGATACCAGTGGCCTCAGCTTTCACAAATCATGCTCGGCAATACCCCACAAAGGTTCGATGTCGTCAATGAGTGTCAGGCAACCCTGACGTATCTCCGGCGGGGGTTACAATGCAGAATCTACGAAATTTGAGCATCAACGTATCCCCGACGGGGGTCACAACGCACATCTGTCATATATCCAAGTATCCTCGACGGGGGTTACAACACAATTCAACCATTGATACACGCATCAATAAAGGTCAAACAGCCTTGACGTCATTTCAGCCAATGGCAAGTAAACCCATCGAAACAACTTATCCACGTATCCCCGACGGGGGTTACAATGCAATGCAACCATTGATACACACATCAATGAAGGTAAAGCAGCCTTGACATCATTTCAGTCGATGACAAGTAAACCCATTGAAGCAACTTATCCACATATCCCCGGCGGGGGTTACAACGCAATGCAACCATTGACACATACATCAATGAAGGTCAAGTAACCTTGACAATCTATCCGGTGATACACACATCAACGAAGGTCAGGCAACCCTAACAGCGACAGACTGTTGGCAGTAACTTTGACAGGATGAGGGAATATGTTATACACATCCTCAAGCAGACAAAGCTTTATCCCCACAAATCTCTTACATATAAGAGGTGCCTCTATGGAACATAAGCCAGTGTCTAGGATTCACGACTTTGGTGATAGCCCCAACGTCAACATCCTTGAAGACTTGGATCGCATGTCCAAGCCATCACTGATTGTCATCCCAGTAGGATTACATGATAATCATGCATCATACATTTGCATCATGTTGTTGCACATAAGCATCATGTTTATTTCACTTGCATTTCAAGTGTCTAGGATTCTTTATCATATCCATGCCTTGCATTACATGAATATGATAAAGAGGGGCATCTATAGACACTCGAAATTTTTCTGCACAACTGTTACTAACATTATAGGAGGGCAGAATCATCTTTCGGAGATAACCCTGGAAGACAGCTCACATCCATTCTGGATACTACTGGGAGGATCGGTTCACAACCCGACCACACACACGGAACATCGGGCTCAACCCGAAACACACCGGGAGTCTCATCCTCAACCCCGGAACACACACCAGAAGGATCATTTCCAACCTCGGAGATAACCCTAAGTTTTGTCCTTGGCGATAACCCCAAGGAATGTTGTTGCAGTTCCGACGATAACTCCAGAAATGCTTGTTTCAAACATATGCGATCAGCTTCAATCTCAGCCCTCCTACCGTGGCACTCATACCTCAGACCCAGAGATAACAATGGGTGGGTGAGGTACACCCACGGATGACACGAGCGCACACTTTCGCTCAAGCCGGCGATAACAAGCGATCCAATCTCTTGAGATATAACCTCGAGCAATCGCGTACGCTTTACGTCAAACCGGATGTAACGATAACCCTTTTAGCTCAAGCCGTGAAAAAGAGTCAAACATCATCTTGCCCCTTTCAACACCTGCGCGTCGTCTCAACAATTCATACATACATACATACAACTATGTCCTTTAAGAACCAGGATATCCAATCCCGATTGACTATTACGCGTGGCAGTACTTTGGATAGAATTTGAAGCTTGAAGACTATGGGCATGGTCCCCTCTTCCTGACTTCGTACAACCTCTAATCCATGTCATTGTGTAGCTCTTAACACAAGCTATCCAAAGAAAGTCACATATACCTCATTCGGAAGCTCGGATTGAAGTTCTGCAAGTTCGAGCGGATATTACAGTGCGTGAGCGCACGTACTTTGAGATGACGGGACCCACAAATCCCGGGCCCACCACGACCAGCCGCAGGTGTAACTGTGGCCATCCTTCTATATATACAAGGCTGGGGTCAGCCATTTGAGAAAAGAGAAGAGAGAGAAAAGGCGAGGAAGCCCTGTCCATTTTGCTCTGTACACACCCATATTGAGTATTTTCTTTTCTGTTAGCTCACATATATCTATCTTTTGTTCGACGGGAGCTGAGTAGTTATCCAAATAAAGTCATAGAAGTCTACTTTGGCAGCCCACTGTAAGCCTTCTCACATTCTATAAAGCTTTCTTCTCACATTATCACACACTGTTGTACACGTTGAGAGTCTTGTGAATGTGTTTGCCTTTACTTGATCCAGTGGTTTTCATTTCTGCTCATATATATACTTATATATATATATATATATATATATATATATATATATATATATATATATATATATATATATATATATATATACTTAACTAACATTATCGAAGTTATCGTCGATTGAGCTGAACTTGATGCAGGAAGCGTTTATTAGGCTTATATATATATTTATATATAAATTGTTGTCGAGACTACATGTCGATGAGCCTAAACTTGATGCAGGAGCATTTAATTGCTTATATATATATATATATATATATATATATATATATATATATATATATATATATGGTCGACTACATGTCGATGAGCACAGATTTTACATCCGATGCGTTTAATTGCTTATATATATATATATATATATATATATTGTTGTCGGACATATCCGATGAGCCTGGATTTCATATCCAGAGCATTTACTGTTTATATATATATATATTCCTCTCAGGCCTGGAGTTTCCTCCGTGACTTTTTACAGCTTTCTTTATATTTCGTCCTGTCTGGAGTTCACTTCGTGGTAGTTGATAGCTTTTTACAGCTTTGTTTACATTCAAGTCCCGCCTAGAGTTCACTTCGTGGCGGTTGATAGCATTTATTGTTTTATTTATATTTCTGATCCCCCATGGAGTTGCTTCGTGGTGGTTGATCATGCATATATATATATATATATATATATATATACAACTTATATATATATATATATATATATATATATATATAAATGCTTACTGCTTTCCATACAAATTGTAGTATCATGTGAACCTAGGAATCATGTGATCACAGATTCAGTCTACTGAATCTAGATTCGGTTCCTATGATGGACATTTTCCAACTTTAAGCAGCTTGTACATTATTTACAGTGTATGAATTTCCTTGGATGGCTGTCATGCCCATAAGGAGTTCGGCACTACTGTATATTATTTTCTCGCAGATGCCTCGCATCTCAAAAATAAAAGCAAACAAGCTGAACATTTAGATAATAAAAATGGAAGTATCAAAGGCCTCAATTACTATTGAGCACAGGGTTTGAAAAATATTTTTTATAAAACCTCATTGCTATATCTGGTTAAAACTGAATTTTTCTATAAATTCAAACCCTTGTATATAGGTGCGAACGAGGTTAAAGACTACTTTCAAATAATTGCACATTGATCCACACACACACACACACATTCATATAACAGTTTCTTTGAGAAGTGGCGGTCACCGTGGCAACATGGATGTCGGAGGGTGCCTAACACCTTCCCTCCGCATAACCAAGTCCCCGAACCCTTAATGAATCTCGGTTTCACAAGACCCGTTTAGCAGTGTCACATCACTGGGTCAATGTGCAAACCTTTTCGGTTGCGTTGGTGCAACCAGTTAAATACACCAACTGGCGACTCTTAAAGTCAAATCGTCGACATTACACATGTCGGACCTTTTTCACTTGTTTTTTCAAACAAATCTCACATTAACATGAGAACACCAAAGAACAAGTAACGAAAAGGGACATCAAAAAATCCCGACGTCGACAACAGTAGCACACGGTATTGCACAGTATTGTTGAATTATTGATTCGTACGTAAGGAGGCACTACTCAATAATTGTTACAGTAATTACTGTTCAATATTTTATTTTATTGATTCAATAATGGCTGCGTTGATATTTTATATTATTGTTGTTTCAATAATTGTCACTACATAGTATTTACCATTATCAGATCAATAATTCATATTATTTGAATAATATTATTAGATAGAATTATTGGCAATGTCTATAAAGTTATGTCAAGGAGAGGTTTGGTCACCTAATTGCACGCCAGTAAGGAGAAATCCTTATTGGAAAGCCCCCTCTTTCCTGGGAACGGCCTGGTTGTCATAATTGTGATTCTGTAATATTATTTGGGAATAATTAATTATGTATTTATATGATAAGGAAATATTTATTTGATGTGGATATTAATGATGGATTTATTTATGTGGTTATAAATGAAGGAATTAATGTTGAGGTGTTTTATCAGTATTTTGTCGAAATGAAGAATGAAATTTGGAAATTTTCTGAAAATTAGTTTATTACTTGATTTTGTAAAATCTACAACTCTTTGTGTATAATGAGTTAGGAGATGAGCCATATATCAAAAGAAATCCCTAGAAGTAAGCTAAATTTAGAAATTGGAATCACCCAAAAATCCTTTGTAGATTTATCGTGGTGAATTTTTGAATGAAACTGGTCCGAAGGACTCATAGTCCAAAAAATCAGTGTTCTTAAACTATATTGTGTGAGTCATAAATTTTGATCCGACCGTTGGATCATTGTGATTTTTGGATATATTATACATATAAAAGTTGAGTATATGTCCACAAATTTTGAACCGTTAAAAATTAACGAATGATTTGTTATGAATTTTAAGAGGTGACTGATTCAAAAATTGTTTTTATAAATGATTTTGGTGGAGATTTCTAGAAGGTGGGCCCCACTTTTTGGTTGGTGTTGAATACATGTGCTGAATTGGGTTTCAATTGTGGGGGGCTGCTAATTTTTCCAACTAGCATGCGTAGAATAATTAATATATTATTTTATTAATTTAGTCTCTTTTGGCGTTCTAGCATTTTCCTATAAATAGGCGCTTAGGTTAGAATTGAAAATCACACTAGAAACATAAGTTTTCTCTCTTTATATTGTCGAGCGTATTTTTGTGAGTATTTAGATACTTTGAGAGTTGCTATTCAGTGCAAGTTTCCTTCGGCTTTACATCCGATATTTCAGTCAAAAATACTGCTCTTTTGAGGTAAGGGATTTTAAAGGTTATTATGTTTTTCAGTTTCGAAATTTTTCTGACCTTCAAAAATTCTGGAAAAAATTAAAATGATAATTTGATGAGTTTTCTTGATTGTGTCCAAAAATGGTGATTTTTGGATGTATAGATTAAGAGTTATGAATTTTATGAGAAAAGACTATTTTAAAAGTAAACCATTATAACTCCTTGTGGTTAACTCCAAAATTGGTGAAATTTTTATTGGGAGTACATGTATATAATGTATAGTATACTCAGAAATCTCGGAATTTTGGATAAAAGTACGCTTTATGATAAATATCTAAATATTCTAAGCGCTTTTGGCCATATGAAAAATAGATTTTAAAAATTTCGAGAAAATATATGTTCAATATGGGACTATATTACGCTAAAGAAAATTTGTTTGTCTTGATTTGGTATTTTTCATGAAAATGGACTAGTTATGAGTAAATGAATTAAATATGTTATGTGAAGTAACAAAATTGGAAAATATGATTTTATGGCTTGAAAATCCTATATAAGGTATATGCGAGAATGCATTAATTAGTAAAGTGTAAACAATTAAAATAAATTGTTTATAAGTTTAAGAAATGATTAAGATATTGTGGTAATATTAATAATATTAGATTATGAGATTATTAAGTGATTTATAACATTTGGATTAAGGTTTTATGAAATCATTAATTTATGAATCTTACTTTCGAAATTAAATGCAGTTGTTGATCATATTGTTTTTATTATCATATACAACATTTTTATAATCCCGGTGATGAAATTTCTCTTTGACTTAAGTGTAAAGATGGGTAGATTATTGGTGTGATCGTGACTATGGGTTCTCTTTGGCCAGTAGTGCAAAGATGAATTGTTGACTGGTATGATCATGACCATTGAATTTACAATTGAATATTTTTAGCTTAAGTGCAAAGGTAAATTGATCAACATGGTTATAATTATGGTTTATATAAATTCTGAAATGTATTTCTTTGAGATATTAATATATTTGGCATGTAGTGCAAAGATGAATTATTGATGAATATCTTTGCCCCGTATTGCAAAGATGACCTGTTGCTGAATATCTTTGGCCTGTAGTGCAAAGAAGAATTATTGATGAATATCTTTGGCCCGTAGTGCAAAAGATGACATATTGCTGAATATCTTTGGCATGTAGTGCAAAGATGAAATATTAATGAATATCTTTGGCCAGTAGTGCAAAGATGAATTTATTAGTATGATTATGAACAGGAACTGTGATTTGGTATAACCATGATCTTTGATGTTTCAGGTAAAGACAGGTGATATAAATTATCTTTGTCCCGGATGAGAAAAGGAATTTGGAACCACAAATATGATTATGAGTTATTCATATGATTGTGGACGGGAACTGTTGATTGATGTTACAGGGATAAAACATTGTTGGTGGACTTTTAACATAGAGAAGATAATAGACATTATGGTCTATTTGACTCTTCTAATGGATTGCTCGTTCCGCTGTAACTATGGTTGAAAATTTTTATCATCTACCATATGTTCTAAATCTCTGATTTATTACTGATGAAGGCTATTGATAATTTAATTATCTTTAGTCATGATATTCTTTAATAGGATATTTGTGCTCACCCTTTTGCTTCACAATTCCTTTCAGGTAACAAGAGTGTAGCTGGGTCGAGCGGGGGTAACAGGGAAATAGAACGGTGGTTTATAGCTGTTGAGGTTCTCCCTAAATAGTATGGAAATAATTTTATTGAGAACTTTAGATAAGTGTGTCGTATTGTATACGTCATTTGATATTTAATTTTGGTGAACCGAATAGGGTGAGGCGAACCAAACTTTGGAAGGGTGTTTTATCACTATCATACAAGATGTCTAATGACATACAACCTCGTATTATCATAAGACAGGGTTGTGCACATCCACTTGCTGAGTATATCTATGAGCACTACCTATATGATCTTGGAGTTTGGTTGAAACATAATGTTCAATTGCAAACGGTGGAGATAGTTATATGTCAAGAGAAGACTCACCATGGGAAGGAACATGATAGTAATCTTCTCATTTTTCTTTGGGGTCTATTGGATCAACCAAGGATAATTCTCTGGACATATGATATCTATCATAACTTAGATTCATGGCCTCCTATGTACGAAGGTTTCCTTGAGCATTTCCCAAATATTTTAATTTTTAAAACAGTTATTGACAGTACCTTTATGTAAGGTGTCACTGTGAGGTGATGTCCGCGATTGGGACATGAGTCACAGTTGGTATATATTTGTATCAAAACTCACAGCATATGTGTTGTCGTATTTTACGCGACAATTATAATAATGAAGTTGTAGTTTTTTTCTGTACCATGTATTTGGCGACTCAGAATAGGTTGGATGGATTGGGCCTATTTTGGGGGCGTTACATTTGGTATCAGAGCTTAGGGATATGATCTCTGACGGAGATCGGAGAATAGAACTAGGAGGGGAGAGACGAGTAAATCCTTCGCTAGTGTGTCCTACCTAAGCTTATTTGTTGGTCAATCATAATATCGAGATATTACGTGATATGTTAATTTGTTCAATTAACCCTTGTTTTGAAGCTGTATTCTAGAATGATATCTAAAATACAGGAGATAAGCAATGGAGAAATCATGAGGACAGGGAAGATGGAATCTGAAATGAAAGCAAGGTATTCTCAACTCTTTGAAATACCAAGTACGTAAATTTTGGGGACGAAATTTCATAAGGAGGGGAGATTGTAAAACTCCGAATTTTATGAAATAAAATTATTTAATTTTTTTTTATAATTGTTATTCAGTAAATGGTTAAATTGATAAAAAGTTAAAGTTAAGGGTGAGATATGAATTTTTTTTCAAAATAAGCAAGTGGCTATAAAATACTCATTGTTTTAGGGGAATATTCGTTTGGTCGTGGAATATTCTTTTTGTCGGGAATATTCGTATGACGGAGTAGTCATTTGTGGGCCCCATAACAGAATAACTGTCGAATGAAGAAAACGACAAGTTTGAGTTTTTATAAATAACGACGTAGTTGTTACCGTTAACATTGTTGGAATACCTGGTGGTTAAAATACGTGATGTCTGGCGTGGTTGCAGCATGTAAAGAAGGTATACTCAGCAGTATTGTTGAATTATTGATTTGTTCGTAAGAAGGCACTACTCAATAATTATTACAGTAATTACTGTTCAATATTTTATTTTATTGATTCAATAATTGTTGCGTTGATATTTTATATTATTGTTGTTTCAATAATTATCACTGCACAGTATTTCCCATTATTAGATCAATAATTCATTTATTTGAATAATATTATTAGATAGCATTATTGGCAATGTGTTAGAAAGTTATGTTAAAGAGAGGTTTGGTCACCTAATTGCGTGCCAGTAAGGAGAAATCCTTATTGGAAAGCCCCCTCTTTCCTGGGAACGGCCTGGTTGTCATAATTGTGATTCTGTAATATTATTTGGGAATAATTAATTATTGATTTATATGGTAAGGAAATATTTATTTGATGTGGATATTAATAATAGATTTATTTATGTGGTTATAAATGAAGGAATTAATGTTGAGGTGTTTTATCAGTATTTTGTCGAAATGAAGAATGAAATTTAGAAATTTTCAGAAAATTAGTTTATTACTTGATTTTGTAAAATATATAACTCTTTGTGTATAATGAGTTAGGAGATGAGCCATATATCAAAAGAAAGCCCTGGAAGTAAGCTAAATGTAGAAATTGGAATCACCCAAAAATCCTTTGTAGATTTATCGTGGTGAATTTTTGAATGAAACTGGTCCGAAGGACTCATAGTCCGAAAAATCAGTGTTCTTAAACTATATTGCGTGAGTCATAAATTTTGATCCGACCGTTGGATCGTTGTGATTTTTGGATATGTTATACATATATAAGTTAAGTATATGTCCACAAATTTTGAACCGTTAAAAATTAATGTATGATTTGTTATAACTTTTAAGAGGTGACTGATTCAGAAATTATTTTTATAAATGATTTTGGTAGAGATTTTTAGAAGGCGGGCTCTTACACACTCAAATAGGAGTATGAGCAAATTTGGATGACTCGATGACTTGTGAAGATCGGATAGCGAGAGTCACTGAGCCATCGAAAAGATCGGCGTCGTCGTTGTCATTGACCTTTAATGTAGTTCTTCTTCACAACAGACGCCCTCTCCCACAACTCTTGATCAATAGGCGGACGTGGAGTGCCTTCAGGATAGCGCTCATTCAATAAACTCTTATAAGTATCCTGTCATCATGTTAACAATTAAATAGTTAAAAATAAATTCTGTAAGTATTGATAAACAAGATCAAATTATTAAAACTTATTACCGCTATCTGGATAGCATCAGGCAGACCATCACGGGTGGCCACGTACACATCCATCCAATTGATAGGCTGACCTTGAGACTGAGACTCCTATACAAAAAATAGCATAATATTACTAAGAAAAAATGTGATATATTTTCTACAATTCATGATTGTAAACATATTAAAACTTGTAAATAATTCATGTTGTGATCAGCCTTGATGTTAAGTAATGTCACCACTGCAGACAATATTGTGTGTTTGGTGCAACCATGCCACAATGACTCGCTACCCTCGTCTAACAACTTAAAGAAGTCTTTGGCATCAGAATTCATAGGTTGCTCTCTGCCTTGTTCCCAATCAAAATTTGGCCCTACAATATCATAAACCATTTCATTCATTCGATGAGTACTACTGCCCGAATTGTGTTCTTCTGTGATGTCTTCATCTCTTCTCTGCCCATGTGCCCACCAGCATTCTTCGTAATTTTTCATGAACCCAGAAATAAGTAAATGATAGTTTACCACGTCTCTGTCCATATAATTTACATTCTTACACTTCAAACATGGACATCGTATCTGCGACTTACCATTCATACATTCCGGTTGACTATATGCATACTCCAAAAACACTTAGCAACCAGCTCTAAATTCAGCTGTAGCACCTATCTGGGCACTTGACTTTTGTCATGCCATCCAACTGCGGTCTGAATAGAGGTCTATGATTCCACGGTACCTATGTTGACATGAATTATTGTATTCCCTTGTTAGAGATTTACAATTCAGCTCAATCCCATTTATGATGCTTATAAATACATATAGATGTATATGTACATATATAACATGAGTGTGCACCATATATGATTATTCGGGAATTGAACAAGGATACATGCCAAAACAAATTTACACATCTTGAGATAGACTACCTAAAAAGGCATGGTATATTGTTGTCGTCCTACATATTTTAACTGACACCAATTCAGTTCAATCCCATTTATTGTTGAATACGAATGCATATCGAAATTCCTGAAAATAACTTGCCTCAGCTCTATAGAAATTCCTTTTCTTTTTGTATCCATACATCAAGGTAATTTAATCAAAGTTTAGGTTTCTTTTTCATTTCATTTAAGCTTCTCAAAACTGGGCTCAAACTGGCTTATTTTCTCACTTTTTCACAAAAAAACTATTTTTGACACTTCCATTTCTCCAGTTTTGGCTACTTGGATAGTCTAAGCATGTGTATTTTAGTTTCCTAAGGATACTTTTATCATCATCTCACTTTACTTGGTCATCTAGCCAATTTTAACCTATTAAAGCTCACTTTAGGCTCGATAATAGATCCTAACTTGATTTTCTTAGTAGCTTTGGTCATTGCAATGATTAGGAATCATCACAAGCATCAGTTAGCAATTTTATATGAGTTCATTATAGTCTTATAAGATCAGGCACTAAAGGTCACCCAAAATAGTCCACTTTTGGGCTTAAAATGTGTTTTTTCACAAGTTTAATGCTAAAAACAGTTTAGGCTTGGTTTATTTAGCTTGTGTAGCTTACTTATGTCATATTATGACTATTGAAACTTGCCCACATGGTCCAAGTATGGGAATTCTATACTTAGGTCTTAGTTGCCACTTAAAGCTTACTTTTCATGGCTTTTAAACATGAAATTTGGTCAATACACAACACAGACCACAACTAAGTTAAGGAACACCTTTTAAATGATATGTGTAGACAATATAGGGACTCCATACTGTCTCAAAACTTCAGTTGCAAAAATTTGCTATAATAGTTCTCATATAGACATAGATTTGACTATAATTTCATAAACAGTCCACATGTAGGAAAAAGAAACCTTTAGGCATTCAAACAACTTTAAAATCATGATAATAAAATTACCCTATATCCATTATCATGCTTGTATCAGTTAGCTAACTTCTTCACATCCAAAATAGTACATACAAGGTACTTTAGGCATGATTAAGTACTAAATTATACTAACAGTCCCCAAGCCTTCCATTATAAATATTATTACATCAAATAATTGCTATATACTTTGTATTCATGGTTTTCATGATTTTGACCAAAACATCCCCTTTGTATTTCTTCAATGCTCTTAAATCAACATGCTTATGTTTTTTTCAATATCTAAGCAATATATAAAATTAATCAACACTAATAATATGATGGCTATACAAATTTACTGAAAATAAAAGAAGAACTAGAGCAAACAAACGTACTGGCGTAGAGTCTCAGTGATAAATTATTGTGTCGAGAATACACTTTTTTGAAAGCCCCCTTTCCTAGAACCTCTTTATGCTGCAAATTAAATCACATAAATCAGATTGAGGAAAAAGTTATAATGTAGTACACTCAACTCAAAAACAATGAACACATAATGATAATATCAGAAATGATAACAATTGAAAAGTTTCATTGAAATAATTTCAATGTAGAATATACATATATGAAAAAGAGAGAGAGAAAGGGAAGTATGTATATATATATATATATATATATATATATATATATATATAAATAAATAAGTAGTACCTCCGTGTAAGTGGTGGGCCAGGTGGCGGTACTTAGGTGTCTCTTCCCCTTCTTCTCTTCTCCCCCCTTTCTCCCTCTTCTCTTTGTCTGAGCTCCCTCTTCTTCTTTTTTCATGTCTACTATGTCGAGCGAGTGACTGAATCTATATAAAGTTTTATCAGCGACCACAATCAGAGATCGCATGCCGTCGCTGATTTTTAATGACATGGACTTATTAGCGACCGCATGCGGTCGCAGATATTAAGTGGTCGCACAAAACCTTAGCGCCAATATTTCCTGCCAAATTTTGGGAGGCAAATTTATACTAGCGATTGCTCAGCGACCGCATGCGGTCGCTGTTAAAAATATAGCGACTAGATTACATAATAGTCGCAGATGATGGTCGCTATGACTAATATCAGCGACCGATAGTGCGGTCGCTGATAGTGTTGGTCGCTGTTAAGCCTTTTTCTTGTAGTGTTACTAATCAGACATTTAACTCAATTTAAATTGAATTATCCTTTTTCGACACACATAATATATATGTATCCAATAAAATTATTCAAACATTTTTATTCTCAATATTAATATTATTTATAAAATTCACGGGAATTACATAATATCTCATTATATATTAGTTAATGGGCTACCGTTTATACATGGTATTTATTTAATAAAGTCATGCGGACATTAATTACTCCTTATTGGAAAAAGATAAGTAGAACTATTGCAAAACCTGATTGTTTTAAGACTTATGAGATTGAGAAAAATAAATTAAGGGAAATGTTAAAAACTGTTAACCAAATAAACATAATCACACATTTATGGATCTCATCAAGTCAAAAGATAGGGTACATGACGGGGACATGACATTGGATAAATAAGAATGATTTGAAATTGAATATGCTATCTACCAAACCCTTGTTCACTGTTTTAGTGATTGGGGGTTGGAAAATAAATTTGGCATAATCACCGTGAACTATTACTGTAAGACCCCAAAATTTATGAAATAAAAGTATTCAATTTTCTTATAATTATTATTCTATTTGGTAAATGGTTAAATTGATAAAAGGTTAAAGTTAAGGGTGATATGTGAAATTTTTACAAAGTATGCAAGTTGTCATAAAATATTCGTTTGGTCGGGGAATATTCGTTTTATCAGGGAATATTCGTATGACAGCACAATCATTGGTGGATCCCACAACGGAATAACTATCGGAATTAGAAAGCGACAGAAATAACCTTTTCATAAAAATAACGACAAAAGTTTATCGTTAACTATTGAAATACCCGGTGATAAAAATACAGTAATACGCGTGGTTGTACAGTAGCACACAATATTGCACAGTATCTCAAAATTATTGATGCTTACGTGAGAAGTTACTCAGTTTATTTAATTATTTCAACAGTAGTTGATGCATAGTATCTCATATTATTGATTCAATTATTGTCATAGTATCATCTGCACAATATTTTATATTATTCAATCAATAATTAAGATGATAAAGTTATTCATATTATTATTTGCATTATTGACAATGTCTAGAAAGTTCTGTCGAGGAAAGGGGTTTGGTCACCTAATTGCGCGCCAATAAGGAGAAGTCTTTATCGGAAAGCCCCCTCTTTTCTGGGAATGATCTGGTTGTTAATATTATGAGTTATAATATTAATGATGACCCCACAGCTGGGAGAGCGTTTGTCGTGACCTTCCAAAAAGCGAGGAACCTAAACAAAGTTATCACGAGTAAGCTAATCATAAACTCTTGCGAAGTCTATACCTTATTTGATACCGGTTCTACCCATTCTTTTATTTCTCCTACTTGCGCTCAACGTTTAAATTTACCTCCGAAGAAATTAGACTTTGACTTATCTATTGAAACTTCGTTAGGAGAAACCTTCAGTACATACACTATTTATAAGTCTTATTTTGATTCAAATTGGCAACCGCACGTTACCTGTCGATCTTATCTCTTTGAAAATACTTGCATTTGATGTGATTTTAGGTATTGATTGGTTAACTACTCGTCATGCTAAAATTTATTGTTTTCGTAAGGTTGTTAGCTTTTATATTCCTAACCAACCTATTATGCGAATTCAAGCAACCAAACCACTAAAGTCATTCACTTTCATATCAATTCATAAAGCTATTCATTTATTGAAAAATAGATGTTAAGCTTTCTTAGCCAATGTCACAGATTTAAACAAAAAGACGTCAGATTTGAATGATATTTCTATTGTTAATAAATTTCCTAACGTATTCCCTAAAGAACTTCCTAGGCCTACCCCTAGAGCGTGAGATCAAATTTTGTATCGACCTTGAACCAGTAAAAAACCCATTTCTAAAGCCCCATATCGAATGGCTCCTATTTAACTTCAGGAGTTAAAAACCAAATTACAGGAGTTGTTAGACATCGGTTTCAATCGTCCTAGTATGTCTCCTTGGGGTGCTCTTATTCTATTCGTAAAGAATAAAGATGAAAGTATGCGACTTTGTATTGATTATCGAGAGTTGAATCATGTCACCATCAAAAATAGGTACCTGTTGGCTCGCATTGATGGCATGTTTGACCAGTTGGAAGGCGCTAAATTCTTTTCAAAGATCGATCTTTATTCCAGAAATCATCAGTTAAAGATTAAAACTGATGACATTCCAAAGACTGCTTTCAGAACTCGGTACGGGCATTACAAATTCCTAATCATGTCTTTTGGATTAACTAATGCTCCTACTGCCTTCATGGATATGATGAACCGAGTATTCAAGGAATATTTGGATCATATCGTGGTTGTCTTTATTGATGACATCCTCATTTACTCCAAAAACCGTGAAGATCATGAGCAACATTTGAAGTTGATACTCCAAAAGATTCGTGAGAATGAGTTATATGCCAAGTTGAAGAAATGCGAGTTCTGGCTTGAGGAAGTAGAATTCCTTGGGCACGTGATATCAAATCACGGAATAACTGTTGACCCAGCGAAGATTGAAGCAATACAAAGCTAGGAGCAACCTTAGTCAGTGACCGAAGTACGTAGCTTTCTAGGCTTAGCTAGTTATTATCAGAGATTCGTAGAAGGGTTTTCTTGAATCGCTACTACATTAACTCAGCTGACTCGGAAAGATACAAAATTCAATTGGAGCGAGGAATGTGAGAAGAGTTTTCAAGGAGACTCATTTCAGCACCTGTTCTGACAATACCATCTGGTTCGAAGGGATTTTTCATATACAACGATACTTTAGGCAAAGGTTTAGGATGTGTTCTCATGCAACATGGGAAAGTTATAGCCTATTCCTCACAACAACTCAAAGAATGTGAGAGAAATTATCCTACTCATGATCTAGAGTTGGCAGTTGTCATTTTCGCACTTAAAATCTGGAGGCATTACCTGTATGGGGAAAAAGTGGAGATATATACGGATCATAAAAACCTCAAATATTTCTTCACCCAAAAGAAGCTCAACATGCGGCAACGACGTTGGCTTGAGCTGTTGAAAGATTACGATCATATCATTCAATACCATCCTAGAAAAATGAACATAGTAGCTAACGCATTGAGTAGAAGACCATATGCGGGTACGAGTGCAATATTGTCAACGTAAAGACCCATTTTGTGTGACTTACAAAGGATGGAGATAGAGTTAAAGACTCTAGAGACCCACGTGATGATGGCAAATACACGAGTAGAACTGACTTTAATCAATAAAGTTAAAGATGCTCAAGCTACAGACCTGGAGCTGATCCGTATGAGGAAGAAAGTACAAGAAGGTGCTATCTCGAAAGCAAGAATCGATGAAGAAGGAATACTTCGAGTCAACTCCAAACTTTGTGTTCCTAACGACTCTGACTTGAAGTATAAAATCATGATGGAGGCGCACAACACACCATTTGCAATCCATCCTGGCAGTACCAAAATGTATCGTGATCTTCGACATACATTTTGGTGGAGCAATATGAAGAGAGAGATCGCGAAGTTTATCTCAAGGTGTTTAACTTGTCAACGTGTCAAGGTGGAGCATCAAGTGCCAAAAGGTCTATTACAACCCCTTGAAATTCTAGAATAGAAGTGGGAGCACATTACCATGGACTTCGTTACTGATCTTCCCAATGTTTCTCAAGGCATATATGCGATTTGGGTCATTGTTGATAAACTAACCAAGTCTGCTCATTTCTTACCTATACGAGAAACTTATTCACTTGAACGTCTTGCTCGTATGTACATAAATGAGATTGTAAGACTGCATGGTATGCCAGTATCCATAGTTTCTGATTGAGACCCAAGATTCACTTCACGATTTTGGGTTAGTTTGCAAAAAGCTATGGGCATACGATTCAGTTCGGCATATCATCCTCAAACGGACGGGCAGTCAAAGAGGACTATTCAAACTTTTGAAGATCTATGATGAGTGAGTTTTATACACATGAATTGGATACATTCAGGCTTAATTTATTATTGTTCTCAAGTCTTTTAGAATATTTTTTATGTGTTTATATCTATTCATGCATGTTTTATGTTGTTTTGAAGGAATTGGGACAAAAGTTACTTGGATCGACGTTAGGAAATTTGGCTAGATTCGCGTTTTATTTGCCATTTACATTGTGATCACTTGAGCCAATTTGAGTATAGCTCCTGACCTTATTTTGAAACACTTAAAGAAAATGTTAGAAAAAGTGGTAGCGCCGGGCGCCCATTTTTGGCCTATGCCCAGAGCCGGGGCGCTGGGGAAGGGCTTGGTGATGGCCTGAACATGTTTTTGGGCGAATTTTGACACCTTTTTGACTCCAAATTGGATTGGATTTGTTCCTAAGCTAAAAATTGGACTTGTAACCTATAAATACATGATGTAAGGCATAAAATAAAGAGAGATTACATAGATTAGACTAGATTAAACACTCCATTAAATTAGAATCTAAACCCTAGTTCTTCATTAGCCATTGGAGATTAAGTAAATTGAAGAACACTGAAGAATAAGAGCAAAAGCAAGAGGGGAGCATCAGATTTGCTGACAACAGATTCTATTCTCTTCTCTTATCATACTTTTATCTTTTAATGTCTATTCAATTGTGGATTCTTGGTTTTATTTCATTAATTATGAACTAACTCTTTTATTAAGATTTTAATTGAACCTTTTATGACTATAAATTAGTTATTTAATTTATTCCAATTATTTATGTCAAAGTGAGTTGTTTATCTTGCCTTATGCTTATTGATTAATTATCTGATCAATAATTACCTTGTTACTCTAGAAGGAATTGAGAAAGGAATTCTAGGGTTAGAACTGGGCATGATATCATGTAATTAGGTTTGTGAATAGAATGAGAATATCTATTTGCCGCATGTAACACATAAGGAATTGGGGTTGTAACGAGTTTAATTCAATTGTTTTGCATAGAGATATAGCAAAATTAATCTGGGTTAAATAGAAGGTAAATGATCACTTGAGAAAGGACTTTTGGCATTTGAGAATTCCTGTTAACAATTCAGTAGACGTAATAATTGGGATAATTGGATAATTGATATATAGTTCATTATTGGGGATATTGTAGTATTAATCCTTATTTACCTGAATTCAATCAAATCTCAGTTTTGATTATTTGCTTTCTTTAAGACTAATCTCTTTTAATTGTTTAATTTAGTTTTCTTAATTAGAAAATTCACAATTTGCAATTGTTTAAATAAAATTGATTTGGTTAAGAGTTAGTATTTGATAATTTTTATTAAATAATTTCTCGTGGGAAAGATACTCTACTTTCACTTTATTACTTGTTGACCGTGTATACTTGCACGTATTCATTGATTGCGAAATTGATCAACAAGTTTTTGGCGCCGTTGCCGGGGAATTAATTTAATAATTATTTACCAATATTAATTTCAATCAAATTAGTCTTAATTTAAACATTTTTATTTTTATTTTTAATTCTCTTCTTATATTTCTCTCATTTCAGGTACCATGGATGAGTTTGAATATCAATGGCTATACACGTTCTTGGCCCAACCAAGGGAAACAGGGATTGATGGACTTAATACATTTTCTGCATTGTCAGCACAGATTGAGACACTTTTGAGGAGTTTAGAAGCTTTTGAAGATCAACGTCGTCAAAGTGTGGTGGTTACTTGTGATTATTGTGCTGGAAATCATATGAGTCATCAATGCGCCATCAGTTTTGAGCCGGTACAGTATAGTGGTGATTACCCCAACAATTATGTCTATCCCAACAACTATCATCAGGATTGGGGGTATCACACGGATTTTTCATGGAGTAACAATCAAGCTCAAGCGCTGAGACAACAAAATACATCCGAATTTCAAAATCAGACACAACAACTAGATCAGAAATCAAGTTTTGAAGAAGCCTTGGATAAATTTATTAAAGCTTCTAAAAAAAAGAATGAGGAAAATGAAAAAAAAATTAATCAAATAGCGCTGAATTTGCAAAGCCAAGGTGCGTCGATAAAGAATTTGGAAAATCAAGTGGGACAGATAGCACATGCGTTGAACAACCTTCCTCAATACACTTGGCTCTATGATATGGATGACGAGACTGATGATGAGCCCGAACCAAATCTGCAACCGGATGTGCCAAATGATATAAATGTTGAAAGAGAGGAAAGACTTGGAGACCAATAAAAGGAGATCGGCAAAGATCTAACTTTGAGTACCAACGAAGATGAGCCAATTTTGATAGTGTCCCATGTACCTTCTCCACCAAAGTTCAAGAATCCGGGCAGTTTTGCAAAACCATGCCCAATTGGCAGTCATGTCGTCGGCAAAGCTCTTTGTGACATAAGAGCTAGTACAATTGTGGAGTCATGGTGGGATGAAAAGGAGAAGATAGAGGAAGATTCCATTATGTTTATTAAGCTTCAATGCCCTAATCTGATCATCAACATAATGGAGAAAACACCTAGTTTTTGGACGTTCTTAACGGGGAACATATCTACAAAGAGCATGTTAGGTGACTTAAATTCAATAGCCATTTCAAATGGGAACCTCCCAAAAGAGACATTGCTACTGATGGATGGAGGGTTCCTCAATTTTTGTAGGGGAATTGGATAGAGAATTGAAGAAGTCCGGCTGAGACTATAAAACAAGCGCTTATTGGGAGGCAACCCAAGTTTAATTTTTATTTTTATTTTTATTTATTAGGTTTTATATTAGTAGTTTTGAATTTGAATTTATTTAGGATTTAATAAATATGTTTCTATCATGGTTTATAGGTTATTCAAGTTAAATTCAAGTATGGTGCCCAATTTGTTCCATGTGCCTATCATATTCTCCAAACTTAGCGGACAAGGAGGAAGATTGCTATATTTTCAGGGAAGTCCTCTGCTTTAATTTTTTCTATTTCAGCCATTGAGGACAATGTCTAGTTTAAGTTTGGGGGTACTTTAGTGTCGTATTGCATATAGTTAGTTATCTACATAGTAGTTCATTTTTTTTATGTGTTAGCATTGTGTTTTTTTTAGGTTTCATATAATACATGGTAGTTATTTGCATATTCATATATGTGTTGCATTAGTATGTGTTCATGTAGTATAATTGCATTTTTATTTTTATTTTTTTGCATGAATCTGTGTGATCGGTTGGTGTGGTCTTAGCTCGACCTATGATAAGATTGGTATTAAATGTTAACTTGAACAGTGTTGATAATTGATGATGAGTTTTAATTTTAATCATGATGATAATTTGAGCCTGTCTGAAACTTATGTAACCGGATAGCACTTAAAGTTTAACTATTTTAATCCACTTGGTTCAAGGGTTTCATAATTTGTTTCTGAGGGAAAATCTTTGTTAAAATTTAAGGAAATTAGTGAACTGGCGGTAAAGGTTGGAATGACGTAAAAGCTTGAGTTTGGGGGAATCTATGGGATATATATATAACAAAAAGAAAAAGAAAAAAAAGGAAATGATGAAAAGAAAAAAAAAGAGAAAAAAAATCCAGAAAGAAAGAAAAAAAAAGAATAAACACCATGGCATGTTTGTTTAGTTTTGTGGACTTTGTTACTTGAGTAAGTAAGCCCGAGGGGATTGTCTTTACACCTAGCGCCCTAAAGTCTTAATGGCTTGGGAGTCGTTGGTCGAAAGCTCGTTAAGGTAGCACTGAAAAGCCTAAGGGAATAAGGCATTGCACAGCCATGAGAAAAAAAAATGAATAAAACACGAGAAAGAGCAAAAAATGCCATCGTGATTGAATAAGAGTATAAATAAATCCTGTATTTACCTTAAGACTTGGTAATTGCTTAGTTTTAACCGGAGTTGTCATGTTCACAAAAGTAATTGAATTGGAACTGAAATTTTCCTTCTAAGAAGTTTGTTATGTGATTATCTTGAACTCTGGTTGGTTAGAATGGTTAACAAGCACACACGCACAACATGGGTGATGACAGGTTTGGATTAACTAATTGGTTAGAGTTATGGATTTTGACTTGATTGGATATATTGTTTGAGTACCCATGGTATCTTTGAGGCCTGTTGCTATATATCATACTGATTTATTACAGGGTTCATAGGTATATTAGAAAGTAGATCATGCATATGCATTCATTTAGTTGAGTTATTTTGTTTATTTTTAGTTCTTTTGTGTTTTGGCTTGAGGACAAGCAAAGGTTTAAGTTTGGGGGTATTTGATGAGTGAGTTTTATACACATGAATTGGATACATTCGGGCTTAATTTATTGTTGTTCTCAAGTCTTTTAGAATAGTTTTTATGTGTTTATGTCCATTCATGCATGTTTTATGTTGTTTTGTAGGAATTGGGACAAAAGTTACTTGGATCGACTTTGGGGTGGCTAGATTCGCATTTTTGGCTTGCCATTTACACAGCAGTCACTTCAGAGCCACTTTGAGTATAGCTCCGGACCTTATTTTGAAACACTTAAAGAATGAAATTAGTAGATCTACTTCTCCTCTTTCTGGATCATCTTGAATCATCGAAATCGGAGTTTGGACGAAGACGTTATGGCCATTTTCCCAAAGGACGTCGGAGCAGAAAATGTCAGAAAAAGTGGCAGCGCCGGGGTGCCCATTTTTGGCCTATGCCCAGAGCCGGGGCACTGGGGAGCAGTGTTTGGGTGTCGTGCCCAGCGTTGGGGCATTGGGGAAAGGCTTGGTGATGGCCTGGATGCGTTTTTGGGCGAATTTTGACACCTTTTTGACTCCAAATTGGATTGGGTTTGTTCCTAAGCTAAAAATTGGACTTGTAACCTATAAATACATGATGTAAGGCATAAAATAAAGAGAGATTACATAGATTAGACTAGATTAAACACTCCATTAAATTAGAATCTAAACCCTAGTTCTTCATTAGCCATTGGAGATTAAGTAAATTGAAGAACACTGAAGAACAAGAGCAAGAGCAAGAGGGGAGCATCAGATTTGCTGACAACAGATTCTATTATCTTCTCTTATCATACTTTTATCTTTTAATGTCTATTCAATTGTGGATTCTTGGTTTTAATTCATTAATTATGAACTAACTCTTTTATTAAGATTTCAATTGAACCTTTTATGACTATAAATTAGTTATTTAATTTATTCCAATTATTTGTGTCAAAGTGAGTTGTTTATCTTGCCTTATGCTTATTGATTAATTATCTGATCAATAATTACCTTATTACTCTAGAAGGAATTGAGAAAGGAATTCTAGGGTTAGAACTGGGCATGATATCATGTAATTAGGTTTGTGAATAGAATGAGAATATCTATTTGCCGCATGTAACACATAAGGAATTGGGGTTGTAACGAGTTTAATTCAATTGTTTTGCATAGAGATATAGCAAAATTAATCTGGGTTAAATAGAAGGCAAATGATCACTTGAGAAAGGACTTTTGGCATTTGAGAATTCCTGTTAACAATTCAGTAGACGTAATAATTGGGATAATTGGATAATTGATTTATAGTTCATAATTGGGGATATTGGAGTATTAATCCTTATTTACCTGAATTCAATCAAATCTCAGTTTTGTTTATTTGTTTTCTTTTAGACTAATCTCTTTTAATTGTTTAATTTAGTTTTCTTAATTAGAAAATTCATAATTTGCAATTGTTTAAATAAAATTGATTTGTTTAAGAGTTAGTATTTGATAATTTTTATTAAATAATTCCTCGTCGGAACGATACTCTACTTTCACTTTATTACTTGTTGACCGTGTATACTTGCACGTATTCATTGATTGCAAAATCGATCAACAATCTATTAAGACTCTGTGTCCTTGAATTCAAAGGAAGTTGGGACAAGTTCTTACCCTTGGTGGAATTCTCCTACAATAACAATTATCAAGCAAGTATTGGCATGGCACCATTCGAGGCGTTGTATGGACGCAAGTGTCGTTCTCTAGTATGCTGGGATAAGGTGGGTAAAGCAACAGTGTTGCGTCCAAAATTGGTACGCATGATAACAAAAAGGATTCAAATGATCCGGCAACGTATAAAAACCTCACAAGATCGACAAAAGAGTTATGTTGATCTTCATCGAAAGGACGTGGAATTCAATGTTGAAGATCATGTGTTGTTACGTGTTTCTACATGGAAAGGAGTTACAAGATTTGGAAAGAGAGGAAAGCTCAATCCTCGATTCATTGGGCCATTCAAAATCCTTGATCGAGTAGGAACGGTGGTCTATAGACTCACTTAACCGCCAAGTATGTCTCATGTTCATAATGGTTTTCATAAATCTATTTTACGTAAATATGTGGAAGACCCGAACCACATTATTGAATTAGAACCAGACGAGATAGCGGAAGATTTAACGTATAAAGAGGTACCTGTTAAAATCTTGGATAAGAAGGATCATATTCTATGCTCAAAGGTTATACCTCAAGTCAAAGTTTTGTGGAGAAACCACGATATTGAGGAAATGACCTGGGAGTTAGAATCTAAAATGAAGTCAAGGTATCCTCACCTCTTCGACATACCAGGTACGTACCCCAATTTCGAGGACGAAATTTCATGAATAAAGGTTGTAAGACCCCAACTTTTATGAATAAAGATTATTTTTTCTCGAAATATATTTTTGAATATTATGGTGTGGATTTGATATAATGTTATAGTTGTGGGTAATATTTATATATTTTGCAAAGTAAGCAAGTTGTTATAAAATATTCGTTTGGTCGGGGAATATTCGTTTTAATAGGGAATATTCATACGACGACAAAATCATTGGTGGACCCCACAACAGAAGTATTGTTGGAGTTAGAAAATGACATAAATATCTTTTTATAAAAATAATGGCGAAAGTTTTACCGTTAGACTGTTGAAATACCTGATGGTAAAAGTACAGTAATACGCGTGGTTGCATAGTAGCATACGGTATTGTACAGTATCTTTGATTATTGATGCTTACGTGAGAAGTCACTAAATTTTATTCAATTATTGCCATAGTAATTGCTGCATATTATCTCTCATATTATTGATTCAATTATTATCATAGTATCATCTGCAAACTATTTTATATTATTAAATCAATAGTTGAGACGATAAAGTTATTCATATTTTTATTTGCATTATTGATGATGTCTAGAAAGTTCTGTCGAGGAAAGGGGTTTGGTCACCTAATTGCACGCCAATAGGGAGAAATCCTTATCGAAAAGCCCCCTCTTTCCTGGGAATGATCTGGTTGTTAAATATTGTGAGTAATAATATTAATGATGAATAAGTTCGTGTTGAATAAAGATGCTTGTTCATTTAGTTTTTTTTAATTCTTCTGTACCCAATTACCCTCAAAGGAGGTAATTATGTGATTTTATAGTTTTGTTATTACTGACCAAACGGGCAATTAATCGGATAAATGAGTAATTAATTTATATTAATTCACATGCAAATTACTGTTGGTTCACATGTATGGAACTATTAATTCACATGCATGAACTATTAGCGGAGGTGGTGCAAGATTGATAATACTTGAAGGACTAAATTAAAAATAGAGATATATATGAAGGTACTATACTGTAATAATTCGAGCCCCTAATCGTGCAATTATCGAAACTATATTTTCCTATAAATAGAAGCTCATTCTTCTTTCATTCTCACCAATTCACTAAGACTCACAAGAGCAATTATAGAGAGATAAGCTATAGAGAGAAAGAAGAAGAGTATTCTGGTACTTCACTATTGCAGTATCCAGCCTTCTATTAAGGTAAGAGATATTATTTTTTCAATACTCGTATGAAATAATATTTTTTTTTCATACTCTGTAGTATGTAAGTAATATTATTTTGTTTCGTATTCCTAATTCTACCCTCATTCTGGTAAAGTATTGCTTCTATACTCCGTGAAATTAGTAGAATATCCTTGAAATTTACGCTTCATCTAATATCATTTCATAAGGATATTTTTCTGAACATTCTTATTAAATTTTAAGTTTTTCATGCCGGAGTACTGTTCACGGGGTACTATTTATAAAGTACTATTCATAGGATACTATTCATAAAGTACTATTCATGGGATACTATTCACAGAGTACTATTCATGGGGTACTATTCCTGAAGTACTATTCATGAAGTACTACTTACAAGGTACTATTCACTCGGGTACTATTCACCCGGGGTACTATTCATAATAAAAATTGATTTCTTTTCTTTCTAAATCATTATTGATACAATATTATTCTTGAATTTTACTCCACAAATCAGTATCATGCTGACAATTTGGACATTATTGAATTCTGGATAAATTAAATTATAAATCTTTAAAAATTTATCATTTGCTTTCTTTTAATTGAATTCTTATATCATTGTCATCTCTTCATGCTTATATTGTGATTAAAGTCATCTTTGGTCGTAGTGCATAGATGGACTGTTGATTGGTATGATTATTCGGTATAATCATGACCCGTAATGTTACAAATAATATGGTAAAAGTCCTCATTGGCCCATAGTGCATTGATGGACAGTTGTTGGCATGATCATGACCATTGGTGATTACACAAATATCCTTGGCCCGTAGTGAATGGATAATTCGTGGACGTGATACTAATGAATATCCTTAGCCCGTAGTGCATGGATAATTCAGTGATGTGGATTATTTATTGAGCTGAGTCTCAGCGATAAAATTGATGATAAACTTTTTAAATCATAGAATATAGTAGATGTCATGCTCTACTTGACTCTTCTAATGGATTGCTTGTTCCGCTGCAATTAAACTTGTTGTGTATTAGTTTAACTCTATTGAAGGCTAACGATAATTTATTCTGCATTATCTTAGTCATAATATTTCTTACTGGGCTAGTTGAGCTCAACCTTTTGCTTTCATTGTTCTCTTCAGGAAATGAGAACGTAAGAGGGACTAGTCGGGGAACGGAGTGATGGTCCGAGATGGTAGCTATAGTAGTCCTCACTATTCTATGAAATAGTGAGATAATAAATGTAATGAGGACTCCATTTGAGTTTGGATATTGTCTAGAAGACAATATTTGTGTAAAAACTCTCAGCTACGCTTTTGTCGTATTGTATAAAAGAAGTTTGTATCTGATTTCTGTACAAGTATTTGGCGACTCAGAATGGGTGAAGTATACCTATTTTGGGGGCGTCACAGCTACACTCTTATTACCTGAAAGGAATTGTGAAGCAAAAGGGTGAGCAGAAATAGCCCAGTAAAGAATATTATGACTAAGATAATGTAGAAAAAATTATCCTTAGTCCTCAACACGAAAAACTGATAGAATACAATAGACAATAAGTTTTAGATCAACAACTGTAGCGGAAATAGCAATCCATTAGAAGAGTCAAGTAAAACATATTGTCTACTATCTCCTCCAAATTAAAAGTCCATCATTAATATTTTATCCCTGTAATACCCATCAATAATTCTTTGTTATATCCAAGACAAAGAGAATTTTCATCACCTGTCTTTACATGAACCACCAAAGATTATAGTTAAATTCATAATTCATGTTTATAATAATATAAATCAACAGTTTGTCCTTGCCACAAAGTCTTAATAGAACTCTCACTCAATATCCTTGCCCCAAAGGACATTCAATTGTAATAAAAATAATCATATGAATCAATTGTCTATCTTTGCACTACGGGCCAAATATATTCAACTATAAAACCAATGGTCATGATCATGCCAATCAATTGTCTGTCAGTGCACTACGGCCAATGACATTCAACTGTAAAACCAATGGTCATGATCCTGCTAAACAATAGTCTATCTTTGCACTATGGGCCAAAGATATTTCTTTGTATCATCAGTGGTCATAATCATGTCATAAACTTGTCCATCTTTGCACTACGGGTCAAAGCTATCAATCAACAGTTCATCTTTGCACTACGATTAAAAATACAAATCAACAGTTCTTTTTTTCACTACGAGCCAAAAAGAACATTCATCACAAGTCTTTATCTGTAACATTAAAGGTCATGATTATATCAATACACAGTTCCTGGTCATAATCATACCAATCAATAGTTTATCTTTCCACTACGGGCCAAAGATAACTTTCAGCACAATATAAGCATGATGATGATGACAATGATATAAAGAATCAATCAAGTGAGATCAAGGATAAATATTAAAGATTTATAATTCAATTTATCCAGAGTTCAATAATGTCCAATTGGTCAACATGATGATCAAAATGTGGATTCAAATTTAAGAATAAGATTCATATATCTAAGATAATTTGGACAAAAAAGAAACCAATTTTGAATAGTACCCGAATAAATAGTACCCCCTCATGCAAAGTACCCGAATGAATAGTACCCTGGATAAATAGTACTCCGGTATTAATAGTACCCATAGATGGAGAATATGAAAGGAAACGATATCCCATGACGAGTACAAAAAAAATAATATCTCGTACAAGTATAAAAGAATATACGAAACTGTAAATGCATTTTAACATGTCATGCGGTAATCCGCGTAAACCGATCATTTACATAATTTAATAAAGAATGAATACGAAGGGTTGTTCATCATGCATGCGTTAATCCGCGTAGATAGGTTACTCCCACAGATTAATAAAGAATGAATACGAAAGGTTATTCATTATGCATATGGTAATCCGAGTAGATAGGTTACTCATGCAGATTAATAAAGAATGAATACGAAGGGTCATTCACCATGCATGCGGTAATCCACGTAGACAGGTTACTCCCGCAGATTAATAAAAAATGAATACAAAATAAAAATAATACCCCTTACGAATACGAAAAATAATCTCTCTTACAAATACGAAAAATAATATCCCTTATGAATACGAAAAATAATATCCCTTACAAATACGAAAAATAATATCCCTTATCAATACGAAAAACAATATCCCATATGAATACGAAAAATAATATCCCTTACAAATACAAAAAATAATATCACTTACCTTAGTAGAAGATTGGATACTGCAATAGTGTAGTAGTAGAATACTATTCTTCTTTCTCTTTTATTATCTCTCTATAGTTTCTCTCTATAGTTTTAGTGAATTCGTAAGAAATAATGAAGGAATGAGCTTCTATTTATAGGAGAATAGACTAAATAGTAACTGATTCACGAACGGTCCAGATTGATTTACTATTAAAATGGACAGTCCATATTGATTTACTATTAAAACCTCAACCGACGGTCCATATTGATTTACTATTAAAACTTCAACCAACGGTCTAAAAAATTAGTACATCTCCCCATGGAATAATAAGTCAAATCTACAACAAACGCCTCATGACAAACCCCTCTATTTATATCAAAAATTGAATAAATATTTACCATAAATCAATTATCTTCAATCAACACATTTTTAATCTTTCAATAATTATTCATCATTTAATATTATAATTTACAATATTGACAACCAGATCGTTCCCAGGAAAGAGGGGGCTTTCCGATAAGGATTTCTCCTTATTGGCGCTCAATTAAATAACCTAACCCTTTTCCTCAACAGAACTTTCTAGACATTGTCAATAATGCAAATAATAATATGAATAACTGTGTCATCTCAATTATTGACTTAATATTATAAAATATTACGCAGATGATATTGTGACAATAATTGAATCAATAATATGAGATACTATGCAGCAACTAATGTAGCAATTATTGAATGAAACTGAGTGACTTCTTACGTAAGCATCAATAATCAGAGATACTGTGCAATATCGTATGCTACTATGCAATAACGCGTATTACTGTTTTTTTATCACCGGTATTTCAACAGTTAATGGTAAAAGTTTTGTCGTTATTTTTATAAAATGGTTATTTCTGTCGCTTTCTATATCTGACACCTGACAAAAAGAATATTTCCCGACCAAACGAATAATTTATGACAACTTGCTTACTTTGTAAAATTTGCATATACTACCCTTAACTTTAACATTTTATCAATTTAACCATTTACTGAATAGAATAATAATTATAAAAAAAATTAAATACTTTTATTTTATAAAATTCGTGGTCTTACAACTAAAGTGACTTCTGAACCCACATTTAGTGCTGCTGGATCTAGAGTGATTGAGCCCTATCGAACGTGTCTATTTCCAAACACCGTCGAGGTTTTATTATAAGGCTCTTATTGGGTACAGATTAAAGAACAAAATTAAGATTAAATTACTTTTTATACATTACTACATTAGTACGTAATTATAATAATAGTCAGCCTATTTGTTTTCATCATTATCTAACAATAACTTATTGAATTACAAGTTTTCATACTTGGAGAGAATGTCTGGCCGATATTCAAGCCAAATAAAGATTGAGTTGTTTTACTTAGAACTGGATTGGTCCATGGACCTTCTCCTATAGCTTGAGAAATGAAATATTCCATACCCGCTCCGCGGATCCCAAATTCTACTTGTCCCTCAACTTAAATTTCTTTAAATCTTTTATATTATTTTTGAATAATTTTTTAACAAGAACTTTTTTATTACTCGCAACCCTTTGTACAACAATTGTTAAGAGTTTTAATGAAATAACTTAACCAAATACTTTGAAAATAATTATACTTATACATACTAGTTATCCGCACAAACGCAATAAGTGTGACAATAAGTTTTGAGTTTGTCATTCTTTGATTATTGTTTAGCTAAAATAAATCATATATCATTAGTAATTATGTTATAATTTTAATTGAGGGTGGGACAGATACAAAGAATATAAAAGAAAATAGGAAGTAGAGATGGTCGAAGAGAAAATAAAAAGTAAAGATAAAAAGAAAATATTAAGTATAGATGGTGGGAGAGTAAATGAAGAGAACAGTTAATGGAAGAAATTAAAGAGAGAAGGGTAAAAAGGAAAGTAAAAAGACTTCAAAATTATGCTAACACAAAAAAGGTCACTTTTTCTTCCTACATTATTAATAGAGATGTATATAATCAAGCCGACATAGAAGGGAACTGACCAAACCCTAACCCTGCCAAGTTTAAAAGATTAGATCCATTAGTAAGAGCATTCACAATAATTTCTTTATTTCTATCCCTATTCTGCAGTCTATTGTGTCATTCTGCAAAATAGAGATTCAAATTTTTCACTATATACCCAACAGGTTCCTTATATTGATTCTTTAAATAATAAAATTTAAAATTTTAAAATTAAAATTTGAAAGTTCCAATAGTCAAAATACCAAATTAATAATAATCTTATAATTTATAAAGAGAGAGTATAATTTATCAATTGTATCTCACCGTAACATAATTTTTATTTTATTTTAAATTTTAAATAATTTATGGATTGAGTATTGAATGGATTGTATCTCAAAATATATAAGATCAATATTAACTTTTAAAAAGTTAATTTGTTATACTTTTAAATTTAATAAGATTCATTTAAATTTTAAAAATAATAAATTTTATAATTAATAGTACTTTTATAATATTTATAATTATATTGACATAAATTAAATAAATTTATATCAATTTTAATTTGAATATGTTTGAAAATAATTTTTTAAAAATAAGTCAATATTAATTTTATAATTTGAAAATGAAGTAGTAAAACAATGTCAAGATGTGTATTATTGATGAGTTATCCAATTAAATGAAAGTGTGAAATGTCATTTTATATATATAGAGAATGATATTTTGACTCCCTCATACTAGGGACTAAAATCATATATAGGGATTAAAATAGAGAGTTAAATAAGGATAATGAAACTATTGGATAATGATTTATTGATGTATTCTCCAAAATTAAGAATAGAGAGTTGATTAGGGAAACTGCTGTGAATGCTCTTAGGACCGGACAAAATTATAAGGAATTTTCAAATTAGGACCTCAGTTTGGAGGAATATGAATGAATAAAAATGAAAATAAATTTCATAATCAACTTAAAAAATCTCCATTATAATGTCAATAATACTCTGTCTGTCCTTAAAAGGATGAGTAAATATATATTTTTTTTTGTCCACAAAAGAATAAGTTGTGGCACATAAAGTGATATATGTCATTTAATGCAGTCTACTAATATAGAAAAGCAAAAATACTAGTCACTTTATGTCTTCGTAATTGAGTGTATGATCTCTTAAATATAAATTTGAAACTTTTTTACTTTCTTTTCTCTACTTTACTATTTTCTTAACATGTATGAAAAAAATACTTTTGAGGACGGACGGAGGGAGTAATTTGATATGAACCATGCTCAATTTCACAACTGAAAACCTGTTTAAAAGCTTAGAACTAAATCCAAAATATTTAGGGTTAATTATTTTAAACATGTCACTATTTCTGATAGTTTTAGAGCGGAAGAAGTTTGGGCACCACGTGATACTTGCTGATGATCCCATGAGTATGTACCAAACAAGAGTGGTTAACATGAAGTTAACTTTAATCATATAACAATCTAAGATTTTATTATTTATAATTTAAAATATTTATTAAATTAAATAAATATTTTATTGATGTGATTGTTGTTAGTAAATATTTGTGAATTAAATTTATTAGATAATACTCTGATTTAATTTAATTTAATAGTTAGAGAGTTGTAAGATAACATGAGATGTTATATTGTTGTTTTAATTTAATAATTTAAAATAGTATGTTAAATTATTAAATAAAATTATAATGAGATTATAATTTTGTGATATTTGTTTAAGTGAAAAATTTATTTAAAATTTAGTATGTGTAATTAGTTTATTTAACTAATGTTAGATATGGAGATCCAAATAAATAATATGAGATTATAAACTATAGTGTAAAGATTTATTAAAATAAATTAAATGGATTTACCCAAACTAGGCTTAAAATATTAAGTCTTTATTTTAAAGAGTTTTTGCCAAACAAAGTCTTATGGCTTATAAATTTTGAATTTTAATTATAATAAATAAAATATATCAAAATAATAAATAAAATATATTATAACTGATGTACGTTTAAGGTTGTAACTGTTGTTTTTTTTATAAGTGTATAATGGCTATCAATTTCTTTTATCTTTACGCATAATGATAGTTTGGCCTATGATACTAAGAAGAGAAAAGAACAGAGAATTTCAAAGAGAGAATAGAGAGAGTTTGAGAGAAAAGTCTGAGAATTCCAAAGAAATTCTTGGTGTTTAGCAAGGATTATTCAAAGCAAGAGAAGGTATTTTCCATAACCTTGATATTATATACATATGTATATTTTACGTCATGAATTTCAAGCCTCTGTGAATTCAATTTTCTTGAATGGTTGTTATACAACGGATTTCTTGTGATTGTATGTAATTGTGATTTTAGAGATGGTATTTAGACAAGAATTGGTATGCTAATTATGTGTCGCCCTCAAAATAGGTCCATTCCATCCAACCCATTCTGAGTCGCCAAATACATGGTACAGAAATAACTACAACTTTATTATTACAACATATAAACTGTGAGTTTAAATACGAGATATTGTCATCTGACAATATCCACACATAAATAAATCCCCATCATAATTATTGATACATTATTTTACAAAAATGGTGAGGACTACTAAACAACTCTCTCTGTAACCTTCATTCTATACTCCTGACTAGTACTTTCGCTACATTCTCGCCTCCCGAGAAGAAAAATGGAACAAAAAGAAAAGGGTGAGCTCAACTAGCCCAAAGAAGAATATTATGACTAAGATAATATACAACAAATTATCGTTAGTCTTCAACAGAAAAAAATCTAATAGAATCTGATAGACAAACCGCTTTTAAATCAACAAGTGCGTGTGAAACAACAATTCATTAGAAGAGTTAAGTAGAGAATGCAAACTACTATCTTCTATATATGAATTTAAAAGTTCATCGTCGATATTTTATCCTCAGTAACATCAATCAATATATATCCGGAATCAAATATTAAATCTTTGCATTATAGGCCAAAGATATTCAACAGGTTAGTCATGTTCATTTAAACACTGCTCATCTTTACACTACGCCACCAAAGATATTCATCGAAATCATTCATCTTTGCACTACAGCCAAAGATATTCAAGAATATCATCATTTAGGACCGATGATGATGAAAAATATTTCAAAGAAAATCGAATCCAAAGTGAAACAAAAGAACAAATATTAAGAATTAATATTTTAAACAATCCAAGTTCAAAAATATTTCATAAGTAATCGAGTGGAGTAAAATTCAAGAATGATCAAAACATGGATACAATCAAAGCTAGTATCCATAGTAGATATTTTGGACAAAAAGAAGAAATTTCATTTTTAAATTGAATAGTGTCAAGATATCGTGAATAGTCAGATATCGTGAATAGTAACTCCGACACCAAAAGATAGAAATTTCATAAAAAACATTTTCACGCTTCGTGAATAGTATTCGTGAATAGTAACTCGTGAATAGTAACTCATAAATAGTAACTCGTGAATAGTAACTCATGAATAGTAACCCCGACATGAAAAAGTTTCAAATTTGATAAAAATTTCCAACCAATATTTCGGCATAATGATATTGAAGAAATAATATCATTTTCTAATAAAATAACATCCCTTACCTCGAAAGATCAGTACTTCTAGCTGAAACACTGGATATAGGCTATGACTTGAACTTGCACCGTATAGCAATACTCAAAATATACTCAAAATACTCACAAGAATACGCCGATAATATAGAGAGAAAACTTGATTTAAATTGTGATTGTCGATTCTAACCCAAGACACCTATTTATAGGAAAATGCTTAGAACACCAAAGTAGAAAATTTATTAAAATATTTATTATTATTTTCTAAAACTTCCTTCACACATGTTTCTTAATCTAAGATCAGCCACACATGTAGCCCACCTCCCAAAAAGTAATAAAAACGTTTTTCTTATTTAAAATAATTAAAACTTTCAAAAACAATTATTTCGGAGCTTCAGAACTTCAATAATTCATAATAAATAGCCCTTTTATCAGAAAATTTGAATCTCGCGAGTTTTTATAGGAAATTCAATTCTCTACAACTTTGCAGAAGAAAGATTTTCCAAATTCCAAACAGAAATTGACCGAAATCCACAAACCAAGCGATTTTCTTGGTATAATCAAATTTCTATTAATAATTGTGTCCACCAACACACAAAATATGTGTTAAACATTTAATGCCACAAAAATACTCTTCCTCCTCATATACTCATATATCCCATATTCATTATAAAATATCACCGTTAATATATTATTAAAATAATATATTTAAATGAATTATTTTATCGTAAAAGATAAAATTTTAATTTTCAACAATTGTTACTTTAAAAATTTTCTCCATCTATATCCACATAAAATCAATATTTTCCTCATCATATAAATCAATAATTAATTATTCAAAATAATATTACAGAATCACAATTATTGGCAATCAGCCGCTCCTCGTGAAAGAGGGGCTTTCGAATAAAGATTTCTCTCTTATTGCCGCAAATTAGGTGACCAAAACTCTCCTTAGACGTAACTTTCTAGACATTGCCAATAATGTTATCCAATAATATTATTCAGATAATATGAATTATTGTCTCAGATAATGGAAAATACTTGTGTAATGACAATTTATTGAAACAACAAGAATATAAAATATCAATGCAAAGAATTATTGAATCAATAAAATAAAATACTGAACAGTAATTACTATAACAATTATTGAGTAGTGCCTTCTTACGTAAGAATCAATAATTGGTGCAATACCGTATGCTACTGTTCAACAACGCGTATTAGTGTGTTTTAACCACCGGGGGTATTCCAACAAGATAATTGTAATAACTACGCCAAGTTATTTATAAACAACTTATATTTGTCGTTTTCTTCATCCAATCGCTTTCCGTTATGGGTCCCACAAAAGACTGCGCCGTCGTACGAATATTCCCCGATAGTACGAATATTCCACGACCAAACGAATATTCTCCGACAATAATGAATATTTTATAACCACTTGCTTATTCGAAATATTTGCGTATTTTACCCATAACTATCCACATTAATCAAATCAACCCTTACTATTTCAAAATAATAAATAGAGGAAAATAAATTTCATTTATTAATAATTTGGGGTCTTACAAATTACCTTTAAAAAGGAAGAAAAGTATTTACAGTGCATGTTTATACATATGGCTTGTAAAAGTACCAAATTTGGTGGTTAATTTGTAAGCTAATCTATAAATTGAGCCTTAAATATGTTAATTCGGTAAGAAACGAAGAGAACGTAGTTTGAATGAGTTAATTTGGACAAGAATTGTGATCACAATGATGATTTTTGTGAAGGATGTCAAAATTGGAGTTTTTGTACAAAAAACATGAAATTTAATGATTTAAATTAGTTGTAGTGTTGTTTAATTGTTCTAAGTTGGTGAATATGTGAGGAATCATGTTTATGTTAGTCCTATACCAATTGTATATGTTAAATTTACTGTTTTGTGGGTGAAATTCGTGAAAGTTGGGCTAAACAGTCTTTATTAAAAAAGATGCGTAGTTTCGCTCATACGCATGCTGGCAATTGCTACCGGTGTCAAGGCCGTAAAGCGGCACCCAAACTTATGTATGGTGCAGCTACGCCATACCCTGATCAGAGGTAGTGAGGTCTGTTACTTGTACAGACTTTGAACACCTAATGTAACTTAGTCTAATGGTATGTCAAGGTGACAAACATGTAATGAAGAGGTCAAAACATAATCGTACCGTGTCATTAGTAATTTCAATGTTGTAAAAAATTTAGTAAGTTAGGAAAGTTATATGTTATGATTTAAGACACATAATGAATAGTGAATAAGTGTTGTGAAGTTAACACTTATAATTTCTTAAATGTATATGGTAAAGTAAGACTTGTACTAAAATAACAAGTTTAACTAGAAGTGATTGTTATTTTGGAAAGTGGATATTAGTTTATCTAATAGATATTGTGATTCTAATACTATGTGTAGGTGAACATGAGTTGTAAATTTATAGCTTACGCACGAGGCAAGTTCCTTACTCTAAACTTTTATTGAGCAAGTTCTTTGTTCCTAAATTTTATTTGAGTATGCCATAACCCTAACTTTATTCGAACAAGTTTTGAATTCTAATCATTATTGATTTATTCTAACTAGTTTATAGTTAAGCAAGTTTCTTTAGTTCCACTCTTGTATAGTGAATGCGATTTCTTGAATTCCAATTCCCAATGTTGAACTCTCTTATTTCAATTACTTTGCACAAGTTATTATCATGTTGAGCAAGTTTTGTTTTCAGCTTGCTATCAGTTATACATGTTCAGTAATTCCATTTCTTATTTAATAAGATTATAGCCTTAGCTTAATATTATTCCAGCAAGGTTTATTATTTTATTCAATGCTTATTCTTTTGGTTATTTCTAAGCATGCTTACGATTCTTAAACATTTTACCTTAAACTGTTATTGATCACTCATAGTACTGTTAAGTCTTGTTGATTCAACTAATCCCTTAGTTGATGGTCGTGAAACCCTAAATTACCCTTGAAACTTATCCAAACCAAACTTTCTTTGGTGCAGACTTGTACTCTAAAAACTGAGAGGAACAACCCTATATCAGGGGATTATTTTAAAGTTACGCAATGGCGTTAAAATGTTTGCGCAATACATAGTACAAAGGGTTGATCACCTGGAGTACAAGATGATGGTCCATATAGTCGTTTAGACTGTTAAAGGTTACAGTAAAAACACCTGTTAACCAAGGACATAGATGATGATTACGGTCTTTTAGACTGTTAAAAGGTTAAAGTAGAAATACTTGATAACCTAGAGCATAGTTCGTGGTCTTGTGACCCTCAGTTATATTTTGTATGTTGATTCCAGTTTTTGGTTATCATTGATAGAGTATTATTCAAATCTAATGAGCTTATTCGTTGGCATTTATTATGCTATTGTTATTTATTGATGTTTCCAGTGAGTATTTGTTTTGCTCACTCTTGCATATTATATATATATACTCATTGCAGCTAAGGTTGAGAAAGTTGATGAACCTACCACTAGCAAGGGAAAAGGGAAAATGAACAAGTGATGAAGACTTGTAATTTATTTATTTTTATGACAATGGACTTTATATTTAATGATGTGATGTAATTATTTTATTTTTGCATTTTGATTATTCTTAAAGGTTAGATAACCTGGGAGATATTTGATTAATGATGCAACCCTTTTAATGGGAAGATTGATGGTTTAATTTTATTATAATTGGGTAGTTAGATATGAATGAATGGAAAGTGAACACCAAATCTTGTGGGAATGAAGTACCTGGATTTGGGGGTGTCACAGATCAATTGACCAATACAATGTCGACACGTAGGCTGTGAGGTGATGTGACACCCACAAATCTGGGTTCTCTAACCTCAGATTCAATGCTCACGATCAATCATCATCATAATCATTCTATAAACTATTGCGGAATAACAAACATACATTGTTCATTATAATAAAGTTTTATAACATAATCCCAAGGTCTTCTTTACCTTAACTAAAACATACCTTTAATATTACATAAGGTTTACATAAATAATTCCATCAGGTAATATAATAATTAACATTCATATTAAGCTATTCTTGGACTTTGCCCTTGCCTTTGTCTTTCTTATTCGATCCTTCGGGCTTAGCTGTAATAAATGTAATGATATAGTAAGGGTAAACAACTAGTTTGCTTAGCAAGTTTAAATACAAGAAAGATATATCATGATTAGAAAGGAATTTAGCTTTCAATCTTCAACAATAGAATTGATTGTAAAAGAACACGAATTAAGTTTCAATAACTGAATATTTAAATAATTGAATAATAGATGCTGAGTGGTTTGAAATAACTATGAACATATACTAAGGTTGTCAGTATTTAAACTGGTCCTTTAAATAAGTTTTGGTAATCAAGATCAGCCTTTCATACCCGGTGAATTACGCATAAACACTTAATAGTCGAGTAACAATTGTTTTCTAATATAATGCTTAAATAAAATTGTTCTTTTTCTCAGTTCCGAGTCCTTACCAAATTAATTGGTTAAGAACAGCTTTTAAAACATATTTTATTTAACAAATTTACACATATTCGATCTAGCTTATACAACTAGCATAGATTTATCTCATAAACAGTTCAAGAATGAAAAAACTTTAACTAATTCACTGTAAGACCCCGAATTTTATGAAATAAAAGTATTTAATTTTTCTAATAATTATTATTCTATTCAGTAAATGGTTAAATTGATAAAAGGTTAAATTTAAGGGTGATATGTGCAAATTTTACAAAGTAAACAAGTTGTCATAAAATATTCGTTTGGTCGTGCAATATTCATTTGGTCGGAGAATATTCTTTTTACCGGGGAATATCCGTACGAAGGCACAATCATTGGTGGACCCCACAACAGAATGACCGTCGGATATAGAAAGTGACAAAAATAACTTTTTTATAAAAATAACAATAAAAATAACCTTTTTATAAAAATAATATTTACCATTAACTGTTGAAATACTGGTTATAAAAGAACAGTAATACGTGTTGTTGCACAGTAGCACACGGTATTGCACAGTATCTCTGATTATTGATGCTTACGTAAGAAGTCACTCAGTTTCATTCAATAATTGCTGCAGTAATTGTTGCATAGTATCTCATATTATTGATTCAATTATTGTCACAGTATCATCTGCATAATATTTTATATTATTAAGTCAATAATTGAGACGACACAGTTATTCATATTATTATTTGCATTATTGATAATGTCTAGAAAGTTCTATCGAGGAAAGGGGTTAGGTTATTTAATTGTGCGCCAATATGGAAAAATCATTATTGGAAAGCCCCCTTTTTCCTGGAAATGATCTGGTTGTCAATATTGTGAGTTATAATATTAAATGATGAATAATTGTTGAAAGATTAAAAATGTGTTGATTGAAAATAAGTCATTTGTGGTAAATATTTATTTAATTTTTGAGATAAATAAAGGGGTTTGTCATAAGGCGTTTGTTGTAGGTTTGGCTTATTATTCCATGGGGAGATGTGCTAAATTTTTACACCGTTGATTGAGGTTTTAATAGTAAATCAATATGGACCGTCGGTTGAGGTTTTAATAGTAAATCAATATGGACCGTCCGTTTTAATAGTAAATCAATCCAGACCGTTCGTGAATCAGTTACTATTTAGTCCATTCTTCTATAAATAAAAACTTATTCCTTCATTATTTCTTAAAAATGAAGAATAGTATTCTGCTACTAAACTATTACAGTATCCAATCTTCTACTAACGTAAGGTGTAAGACCTTGAATTTTATGAAATAAAAGTATTTAAATTTTTTTTATAATTATTATTCTATTTAGTAAATGGTTAAATTGAAAAAAGGTTAAAGTTAAGGGTGATATGTGAAAAATTTACAAAGTAAGCAAGTGGTCATAAAATATTCGTTTGGTCAAAAAATATTTTTTTTTCGGGGAATATCCGTACGACGGCACAATCATTTGGTGGACCCCACAACGGAATGACTGTCGGATATAGAAAGCAACAGAGATAACCTTTTTATAAAAATAACGACAAAACTTTTACTGTTAACTGTTGAAATACCGGTGATAAAAGAACAGTAATATGTGTGGTTGCAAAGTAGCACACGGTATTGTACAGTATCTCTGATTATTGATACTTACGTAAGAAGTCACCTAGTTTTATTCAATTATTTCAACAGTAGTTGCTGTATAGTATTTCATATTATTGATTTAATTATTGTCATAGTATCATCTGCACAATATTTTATATTATTAAATTAATAATTGAGACGACACAGTTATTCATATTATTATTTGTATTATTGACAATGTCTAGAAAGTTCTGTTGAGGAAAGGGGTTAGGTTATTTAATTATGCGCCAATAAGGAGAAATCCTTATCGGAAAGCCCTCTCTTTCCTAGGAACGATCTTGTTGTCAATATTGTGAGTTATAATATTAAATAATTAATAATTGATGAAAGATTAAAAATGTGTTGATTGAACATAATAATTTATGATAAATATTTATTCAAGTTTTGATATAAACATAAGGATTTGTCATGAGGCATTTGTTGTAAGTTTGGTTTATTATTCCATGGGGAGATGTACAAATTTTATGGACCATCAGTTGTGGTTTTAATAGTAAATCAATATAGACCGTCGGTTGTGGTCTTAATAGTAAATCAATATGGATCATCCTTTTTAATAGTAAATCAATCTGGACCGTTCGTGAATCAGTTACTATTTAGTCCATTCTCCTATAAATAGAAGCTTATTTCTTCTTTCATTCTTACCAATTCACTAAGACTCACAAGAGAAACTATAGAGAGAGAAACTATAGAGAGAAAGAAGAAGAGTATTCTGCTACTTCACTATTGCAGTATCCAATCTTCTACTAAGGTGAGGGATATTATTTTTCGTATTCATTCTTTATTAATCTGCGGGAGTAACCTGTCAACGTGGATTACCGCATGCATGGTGAATAACCCTTCGTATTTATTCTTTATTTGTAGAAAAGATCTGTCTACGCGGATTACCGTATGACAGGTGAAAATCCATTTGTAGTTTTGTATAATATTTCTTTTCATATTCCTAAATCTAAACTTACTATGGTAAGTATTATTTCTATAATCCCTGAAATTAGTAGAATATCCTCGAGTTTTGCGCTTCTTTTAGTATTGTTTCATTGGAATATTGGTCTGAACTTTCTTATTAAAATATTTTCATTCAGGGTACTATTCACTCAGGTACTATTTATTTGGGGTACTATTCACTCGAGTACTTTTTATTTGGGGTACTTTACATGACGGGGTACTATTCATTTGGTACTATTCATTTGGGGTACTTTTCATAATGGGATACTATTCATTTGGTACTTTTCATTTGGGTACTATTTACGACAAAAGAGATTTCTTTTATGTCTAAATTATTTTTGATACATTAATATCATTCTTGAATTTTACTCCACAATTAGTTATCATGTTAAAAATTTGGACATTCTTGAACTTTGGATAAATTAAATTATAAATCTCTAATATTTGTCTTTGATCTCACTTGATTAATTCCTTATATCATTGTCATCATCCTCATGCTTATGTTGTGGTAAAAGTCATCTTTGGCTCGTAGTGTATAGATTGACTATTGATTGGTATGATTATGACCAAGAATTTTGTATTGGTATAATCATGACCTGTAATATTACAGAAAAATGATGTGGTGAAAGTCTTCTTTGGCCCATAGTGCATAGATGGACAGTTGGTTGGCATGATCATGACCACTGGTGATGGACAGTTAGTTGGCATGATCATGACCACTGGTGATACAAACGAATATCCTTGGCACGTAGTGCATAGATAATTTATTGGTGATACATACGAATATCCTTGGCCCGTAATGCATGGATCATTCGTTGATGTGAAATGTTTATTGATTTGTATTACAGGGATAAAATATTGATAATGGATTTTTAAATCATAGAAGATAGTAGACATCATTCTCTACTTGACTCTTCTAATGGATTGTTGTTTCCACTGCAGTTGTTGATCTAAAACTTGTTTTCTATTGTATTCTATCATGATTTTCCCTGTTGAGGACTAAGGATAATTTGTTCTACATTATCTTAGTCATAAAATTCTTTACTGGACTAGTTGAGCTCACCCTTTTTCCTTTTGGTTCCATTGTTCTTCTCAGGAGGCGAGAATGTAGCTGCGACTATCGGTAGTGAAGTAATGGTTCAAGGTGATTTTTATAGCAGTCCTCACTATTTTATAAAATAGTGTAACAATAATTGTAATGAGAAATTTATATGAGTTTGGATATTGTCTACGAGATATATGTGTTATCGTATTTTGTATGACAGTTGTATAAATGAAGTTTATATTTGAATTCTGTACCATGTATTTGGCGACTCAGAATGGGTTGTGTAAATCTATTCTGGGGGCGTCACAGTTGGTATCAGAGCTTAGGGATATGGTCTTTGGCAGAGATATGAGGTTAGAACTAGGAGGGAAGAGATGAGTAAAACCTTCGCTAGTGTGTCCTACCTAAGCTTATTTGTTATTTAATAGGTCGATCAGAATATAGGGATAATATGTGGCATATCAATTTCTATAATTAACAATTGTTTTGTGGCAGTATTTAAGAATGGCATCTGAAAATTTTGAAATAAGAAATTGAGCACATGCAACCATTGAGACACCGCCAATCAATAACCAGGATAATGTGTATTAAGAAGGTAATAATCCTCCTACAAACAACAACACTAACCAAATGATGAATGATGGGATATTTAGGAGCTTTCTACAATTTATGCAACACCAAACGAGAGAGACTCCTATTCAAAATGCAGGTGGAAACAATGGTAACTCACGGCTGGTCACTGCTAAGCAATTCAAGGAGTTGGGACCACCAGAGTTTTTGGGAAAGCCAGAGCCACTTAAGGCAGAGGCATGGATTAAGTAGATTACCAAGATATTTGATGTCTTGGGATGCACTGAAGAGCAAAAGGTTCCCTTTGCCACCTTTATGTTCTTGTGAGAGAGGCGATCTTGGTGGGAATCAGAAACGCACTCATCTATCGTCTGCCGCTTAAGATGTCTTGGGAGATGTTCCAAGAATTGTTCAACGGCAAGTACTTTCCAGAAAGTATTCATCACATGAAGGAGGTAGAATTCATCAAGTTGGAATAGAACAATATGATCGTATCGTAATACGAGGCTAAGTTTGTGGAGTTATCCCGGTTTGCATCCCATTTGGTAGATAATGTGGAGCGTATGACGCGAATGTTTCTATGAGGTTTGAAATCCAAAATTCATCAATACCTCATTTCTCACAAACTTTGTTTATATTCAGATGTTGTGAATAGGGCTCAGTTATTAAAGCACGATTATGAGTCAGCTCAACCAAAAGACAACGACCAATAACATGATAATAATCGTACCAGTGCCAACGGCCATTGGAACAATGATAACCATCATGGAGGAAATTATCATGCTAGAAATGGTAACCACTTCGGTGGTAATCATGGCCAAGATAATACGAGAGGTGAACTAAGTGGGAACAACTTTAAGAAGAGAAGATTCAACAATGATGGAAAGACATCAACAGAAGCACCCGCACCCATTTCCAAGGAAGGAGAACGACCACTGGTCGTATGTTACAAATGCAGATAGGAGGGACACATCAGTCCAAACTGTACGTAATAACCCAAAGTGTGTTTCAATTGTAGAAAGAAAGGTCATTTAGCTCGATTTTATCATACAGCGAAGTCAAGTCCAGCTGGGATGGCGACACCAAAGGTTGTCCTAGATAAGTCAAAGTCGATAGTTTAAGGGAGAGCGTTTGTCGTAACTTCCCAAAAGCGAGGAACCCGAACGAAGTTATTACGGGTAAGCTAATCATAAACTCTTGTGAAGTTTATACTTTATTAGATATCAGTTCTACCCATTCTTTTATTTCACCTGTGTGCTAAACGTTTAAATTTGACTCCAGAGAAATTAGACATTGACTTATCTGTTAAAACTCCGTTGGGAGAAACCTTCGTTACATCCACCATTTATGAATCTTGTTTGATTCAAATCGACACTTTCACATTACTTGTTGATCTCATTTCTTTGAAAATACTTGCATTTGATGTGATTTAAGAATCAACTGGTTAACTACTCATCATGCTAAGATTGATTGTTTTCGTAAGGTTGTTAGCTTTCATATTCCTAACCAACCTGTTATGCGAATTCAAGCAACCAAAACACTAAAGTCAATCATTGTCATCTTTAGCCATAAAGTAATTCGTTTATTGAAAAATAGATGTAAAGCTTTCTTAGCCCATGTCACCGATTTAAACAAAAATACGTCAGATTTGAATGATATTTCTATTGTTAATAAATTTCCTAGCGTATTTCCTGAAGAACTTCCTGGCCTACCCCAGAGCGTGAAATTGAATTTTATATTGACCTTGAACCCGTTACAAAACCCATCTCCAAAACCTCATATCGAATAGCTCCTATTGAACTTCAGGAGTTAAAAAGCCCAACTACAGGAGTTGGTATTCGAGCGTCTATCTGGTGACTTCCTTTGTGGAATGCACTGAAGCCAGACTCTCCGTATGGAATGCCATATTTTTGTCATGGTAAACTGATTGGTGCCATTGTGAGGTGCTATCCCTAGGTTGGGATATAATTCACAGTTGAGAGCAACCTAAGTTAACAATCGAAATACGTAGCTTTTTAGGCTTAGCTGGTAATTATCGGAGATTCGTGGAAGGATTTTCTCGAATCGCCACTCCATTAACTCAGCTGACTTGTAAAGATACAAAATTCGGATGTAGCGAGAAATGTGAGAAGAGCTTCCAAGAACTTAAGAGGAAACCCATTTCAGCACCTGTTCTGACAATACCATCTTGGAAAAGCGAACGAAGTAGCTGACGCATTGAGTAGAAGATCATATGCGGGTACGAGTGCGATATTTTCAAACACAAAGACCCATTTCGTATGACTTACAAATGATGGAGATAGAGTTAAAGACTCTAGGGACCCACATGATGATGTCAAATATACGAGTATAACCAACTTTAATCGATAAAGTTAAAGTTGTGGCTTATAGACTCGCCTTACCGCCAAGAATGTCTCGTGTTCATAACGTTTTTCACATATCTATGTTATGTAAATATGTGGAAGACCCAAACCACATTATTGAATTAGAACCAGATGAGATAGCAGGAGATTTAACGTATGAAGATGTACCTATTAAAATCTTAGATAAGAAGGAACATATTCTACGCTCAAAGGTTATACCTCAAGTCAAATTTAATGGAGAAACCACGATATTAAGGAAATGACCTGGGAGTTAGAAACTGAAATGAAAATAAGGTATCCTCACCTCTTTGACATACCATGTACGTAAATTTCGGGGATGAAATTTCATAAGGAGGGGAGATTTTAAGATCCCAAATTTTATGAAATAAAAGTATTCGATTTTTTCTTATAATTATTATTCCTTTTAGTAAATGGTTAAATTGTAAAAAAGGTTAAAGTTAAGGGTGATATGTGAAAAATTTGCAAAGTAAGCAAGTGGTCATAAAATATTCGTTTGGTCGGGGAATATTTTTTTTATCGGGGAATATCCGTACGACGGCACAATCATTGGTGGATCCCACAACGATATAACTGTCGGATATAGAAAGCGATAGAGTTAACATTTTTATAAAAATAACGACAAAACTTTTACTAATAACTGTTGAAATACCGGTGATAAAAGAATAGTAATACGCGTGGTTGCATAGTAGCACACAGTATTGTACAATATCTTTGATTATTGATGCTTACGTAAGAAGTCACCTAGTTTTATTCAATTATTACTAACGATGAAGTCTTTCGCATAGTATCTCATATTATTGATTCAATTATTGTCACAGTATCATCTGCACAATATTTTATATTATTAAATTAATAATTGAGACGAAACAGTTATTCATATTATTATTTGCATTATTGACAATGTCTAGAAAGTTCTGTCGAGGAAAGGGGTATAGTTATTTAATTGCGTGCCAATAAAGAGAAATTATTATCGGAAAGCCCCCTATTTCCTGGGAATGATCTGGTTGTCAATATTGTGAGTTATGATATTAAATGATGAACAATTGTTGAAAGATTAAAAATGTGTTGATTGAAGATAAATGATTTGTGATAAATATTTATTCATTTTTTGATATAAACAGAGGGATTTGTCATAAGGCGTTTGTTGTAAGTTTGGTTTATTATTCCATGGGGAGATGTACAAATTTTATGAACCGTCGGTTGTTGTTTTAATAGTAAATCAATATGGACATTCGGTTGTGCTTTTAATAGTAAATTGATATTGACCGTCGGTTGTGGTTTTAATATTAAATCAATATGGATAGTCGGTTGTGGTTTTAATAGTAAATCAACATGGCCATCCATTTTAATAGTAAATCAATCTGGATTGTCCGTGAATCAGTTACTATTTAGTCCATTCTCCTATAAATAGAAAGCTTATTTCTTCTTTCATTCTCACCAATTCACTAAGACTCACAAGAGAAATTATAAAGAGAGAAACTATAGAGAGAAAGAAGAAGAGTATTCTGCTACTTCACTATTGCAGTATCCAATCTTCTACTAAGGTACGGGATATTATTTTTTGTCTTCATTTTTTATTAATATGCGGGGGTAACCTGTCTACTCGGATTTCCCACATGCATGGTGAATAACCCTTCGTACTAATTCTTTATTTGTGAAAAAGATCTGTCTACACGAATTACCGCATGACAGGTGAAAATCCGGCCATTTGTAGTTTCCTATAATATTTTTTTTCATATTCCTAAATCTAAACTTACTATGGTAAGTATTGCTTCTATAATCCCTAAAATTAGTAGAATATCCTTGAGTTTTGCCCTTCATCTAGTATCGTTTCATTTGAATATTGGTTTGAACTTTCTTATTAAAATATTTTCATTCAGGGTACTATTCACTCGGGTACTATTCACTCGGGGTACTATTCCTAGAGTACTATTTATTCGGGGGACTTTGCATGACGGGGTACTATTCATTTGATACTATTCATTCAGGATACTTTTCATGACGGGGTTCATTTGGTACTATTCATTTGGGTACTATTCACAACAAAAGTGATTTTTTTTCTGTATAAATTATTTTTGATACATGAATATCATTCTTAAATTTTACTCCACAATTAGTTATCATGTTAACAATTTGGACATTCTTGAACTTTGGATAAATTGAATTATAAATCTCTAATATTTATCCTTGATCTCACTTGATTAAGTTCTTATATCATTTTCATCATCCTCATGCGTCATCTTTGGCCCGTAGTGCATAGATAAACTGTTGATTGGTATGATTATGACCAAGAATTTTTTATTGGTATAATCATGACCAGTAATGTTATAGACAAAAGATGTGGTGAAAGTCATCTTTGACCCGTAGTGCATAGATGGACAGTTGGTTGCCATGATCATGACCAGTGGTGATACAAACGAATATCCTTAGCCCATAGTGCATGGATAATTTGTTAGTGATACATACGAATATCCTTGGCCCGTATTGCATGGATAATTCGTTGATGTGAAATGTTTATTTATTGGTATTATAGGGATAAAATATTAATGATGGATTTTTAAATCATAGAAGATAGTAGACATCATTCTCTGCTTGACTCTTTTAATGGATTGATGTTTCCGTTGCAGTTGTTGATCCAAAACTTGTTGTCTATTGTATTCTATCAGATTTTTCCCTCTTGAGGACTAAGGATAATTTATTCTACATTATCTTAGTCATAATATTTTTTACTGGGCTAGTTGAGCTCGCCCTTTTTCTTTTGGTTCCATTGTTCTTCTCAGGGGCGAGAATGTAGCTGGGACTAGTCGGGGAGTGAAGTAATGGTTCAAGATGGTTTTTATAGCAGTCCTCACTATTTTTTAAAATAGTGTAACAATAATTGTAATGAGGACTTTATTTGAGTTTGGATATTGTCTACGAGACAATATTTGTAGTAAAACTCACAGAGTATGTGTTGTCGTATTTTGCACGACAGTTGTATAAATGAAGTTTGTATTCGAATTATGTACCATATATTTGGCAACTCAGAATGGGTTGTGTAAACCTATTCTGGAGGCGTCACAGAAGGGATATTATTTTTCGTATTCATTCTTTATTAATCTACGGGAGTAACCTATCTACGTAGATTACCCCATGCATGGTCAATAACCCTTCGTATTTGTAGCATCCCCAAATCTGGGTACTAATCACCACGAACCTGGTACATCATTTCTATAACTATTTTGGAAGATATAAACATAAATTGTTTATACAATAACCTTTACTACATAATTCCCAAGGTCGAAAACCTTAACTTAATACACAAATTTAAATCCTAAAGGACTTACAATGTTATTTGCCTTCAATACTATTACAATTTTAACCGGTATAATAAACCAATGCTGGAATTGTCTTTGACTTTTATGTCGTGATTTCGTCTTAATTAATCAAATGTTTATCATAATATAGCAAGGGTGAGCAACAAATTTACCCAGTAAGTTTAAGTTCAAGGAAAGATATATCATGATTGAAAGAATGAATAATAAGCTGACAAACTTTCAACAATATAATAATTGTGAAAAAACATGAATCAATTTTCATAACTGAATGACCGAGACAATAAAAATGAATAGCCAACAATGAACATTAACAACTATAACTGAACCAAATGGTAATGAAGGTGATCAACCTTTCATAACTGATGAACATATACAACATGCACAACGTGTGAATCAATAAATCATAGACGTGATGTAATCAACAATGATTAACCACTAGTTAAAAGTATAGTTCGAGAAACTTTCTTGTATCGTCGATTACTGTTACGCAATCTATTTTAGCTTCAGTTGTAAGACCTATTATTGATAATATCGATCTCTAAATTAGAATAATATCAGCACATACACTATTGTTAATTAAAGTCATTATACAACTTAAACACTTATCACATAATCAAATATTATATTACTTTTTAAAACATCATTATTATTTTTATCGCCTTTTGATAATTCTTTAATCACTATATCATAAACATTATGATTTAACACTTTAATCTTATATATTATAAGTTCTTATTTAAAATCTAATAAGTAAAATACTAATCCAGCAACCTGGATTATCCAAACATAAAAATCCAGCAACCCAAATTGTAATCCAGTAAACCAGATTGCAATCCAGTAAACTGGATTCCAAATCCAGCAAATTGGATTCCAAATCCAGCAACCAGATGGCCAATCTAGCAATCCAACAAACTGGATTCCAATTCTAGCAACCAGATTGCAACCCAGCAAGCTGGATTCAACATATTTTCAATTCAGTAAACTGCTTTCCAATCCAACAAACTGGATTCAACAGATTTTTAATCCAGCAAGCTGGATTCATTAATTCTTTTCACGAAAATACAAAATAAACTTATTATTTTTTTAATCCTTTGTCCAAACATATATAAATATATTTCATACACAAAAAGAATTTTTCTATAATTTTTCAACTCCCTTTAGTATTTTTTAAAAATCATTTTTTTGTAGCTTAAGAAATTAGCCCTATCATGCTGAACTCCAAAAATTCTCATCTCTTGACATAATCTTATACGTGTTAACGTGAACCTCCAGTTTTAATATCGTGGCCATCGAAGTTATAGAACTCCGGTTATAGCCATTTTAGTCAAAAAATACCAAAAATTGAAATGGCCATAACTTGGTCATTTTAAGTTGGAATGAGCTCATTTTTGGACAGGAGCTACTTTATATCATATATTTTCATGTCCCAAAAGTTCGGAATTTATTTCATTAATTAAGTGGCCGAAATAGCCCTTACAAATTCTGGAACAGTAGATTTTTTAAAAAATGACTTTTTCGTACTTTGCTAAAAAAGTCCATATGGAAATTTAAAACTCTTTTTTCAATGATTCCACTTGGAGATGTTAGAAAAATCATCATATTATCATCCTAAATTTTTCTAGAATTTTTGAATGTCAGAAAAATGATGAAACTACCCCTAGCAATGACTGGACCAAAATAGTCTATTTTTCTTTCTAACAACGAAACTATTTTTGGTAAAACAGACACTACGGTTTGTGAACTCAACATTTTTGAGTGCTACCACTTAGGTTTAGTAGTTAACTTACATATCTAGCAACTCTCTTTGACGGATCGTAAAAACAAGGTGTAGATCAAAAACGGTGGAAATCCAAAGTACATAAAAAAATTATGGTTTATAAACTAGGAAAAATGGTTTTTCTGTTACTAACTATGTAGGAGGATAAAAACTTCTTTTTTACTCTCCAGAGATAATCCTGGAGGGCCACAACATGAATTCTAACCCCGGAGATAGCCCTGGGAGATCCAGTTTCCAACCTTGGGAAAATCAGTTCCAACCCCGGAGATAACCTCGGGAGATCAAGTTCAAAGCCTGGAGATAACCCCAGGAGGTCAAGCCAACCTCAGAGATATCCCTGAGGACATTCAGAGTCAACAACATGACAATCTCATAGATAACCCTGGGAAAAGACCGCTACAACTGCGCCAAAGTCAGAAACAACCCCAAGAGGGGCAAAATGGTCATTTTGCCACCTCAATCTCAACTCAAATCATTTCAACTCAAAATTACATCAAACGATGTCCCACAAGAACCATATCTTAACTTCCGAGCACAAACTACGCAAAATAGCTCAATTGACTGCCTAACGGAGACCCAGAAATGCTATTTCGGTCATGGACCCATCTTCCTGGAATCAAAAAAAGGCAAATCCTATGTCATTGCATTGCTTTTGAAAAGAGCTTTCTGGAATGGTATGGCACGCTTCCATCAGACTCATGGATTGAAATTTATGAAGGTTCGAGCGAATAGCTCGTTGTCTGAGTGCACGTACTTTGAGACGACGGGACCCACATTGCCCGGGGTAGCCGCAGGTACACCTGATGCTATCGCTGGTACACTTGCGGCTCTCCCTCTGTAAATAGAGGGTTTGGGGTGGCCATATTTGCAAGAGAAACGGCGAGGAAGCCCTGCCCAATTTGCTCTGTACACACTATAAACTAAGTGCTTTCTAATTTTAAACACTTGGGAACTTATATTCTGTCATATTTTTACCGGTGAGAACCGAGGGTTTATCCATTTAAAGCTATTGAAGTCTTCTTTGGCAGTCCACTATAAGCCTTCTTACTTTTCTGAAAGCATTTCTCTTCTACTGTGCACACATTGTTCTTCACGTTGAGAGTCGTGTTGCGTGCGTTTATGCCCGAACTTCGGTCCGTGACTTTATTTCTTTTTGTATATATATTTATATATATGGACTAACATTATCGAGTTATGCCTCGATTGAACCTGGACTCACGTCCGGATCATTTACTACTTTTGTATATATACTATATGAATCAATTGTAAACTACTTACGATGAGCCCAGATTTTATATCCCAAGCGTTTATTGCTTTTATATATATATATATATATATATATATATATATATATATATATATACTTATATATATAAATTATTGTCGAACTCTGTTCGATGAGCCTGAATTTTACATCTGGTTTGTTTACTACTTTTATCTATATATTTACTTATATATATAAACTGTTGTCGAACTCTGTTCGATGAGCCTGAGTTTTATATCCGGTGCGTTTATCGCTTATATATATATATATATATATATATTTACAACTTTTATATATTTACATTTCTGATCCCCCATGGAGGTGTTTCGTGGTGGTTGATCACGTCTGTATATATATATATTTACAGCTTTTATATATATAACTGCTTACAGCTCTCATATAAATTGCGACATCATGTTAGCCTAGAAATCATGTGATCACAGATTCAGTCTCCTGAATCTAGATTCGGTTCCCGTGATGCACATTTTTGACTGTGATCATCTTGTACATTATTTATAGTGTTCGAATTTGCTTAGATGCCCATGCCCATAAAGAATTCGGCACTGCTATATATCTTATTTTCTTGAAGATGCTTCGCATCTCGAAAATAAAAGCAATCAAGCCGGCCACTTAATAAAATGGAAGTATCAAAGGCCTTAATTACTATTGAGCATAAGAGTTTGAAAAACCTCTTTTACAAAACGCCATTGCTATATCTTGTTAAAATTGAATTTTTACATAAATTCAAACCCTTTGTATATAGGTGCGAACAAGACATAGCACTACTTCCAAATAACTGCACATTGACCCACAGACACACACATTCATATAATAGTTTAATTGAAAAGTGGCGGTAACTGTGGTAACACGGATGTTGGGGGGTGCCTAACACCTTCTCTCCGCATAAGCAAGTCCCCGGACCCTAATGAATCTCGATTTCACAACCCGCTTAGCGAAGTCACACATCATCGGGTCAATGTGCAAACCTTTTCTCGGTTGTGTTGGTACAACCATTTAAAAAACCAACTGGCGACTCTTACAGTCAAATCGTCGACATATAAATGTTGGACCTTTTCACAACTTGTTTTTTCAAACAAATCTCACCTAACATGAGAACACCAAAAAACAAGAACAGAAAAGGGACAGTAAAAATCCCGACGTGGACAGGTGGCGACTCTGCTGGGGACTCCCATAAGAGGACTTAAGCCGCTACTAAAAACTTTTCAAAACTGTTACATGCTTATGTGGATGTTGCATTTACATTTTTTTTTATGAATGTGTATGAATGCATTTTACTTACTGCACTGAAATATATCTATCTGTGATATTAGTGCTTCACACATGTCACCATTCCCATAACGGTAAGACACGTTGCATGTGAATGTATGTTGTGTGGTTCCTCCAACAAGAGGCTATCTTGTCGGTGTTTGACTACTGGACTTGTAGGGAGACTAATTCCAATGAGGCTCAGGAAAGGCACCACCCAGATTCGCTCCAGTTGAAAGACTGGATTAACTTCCAGTCAAGTAAATTGCGATGATCTGGTAACCTTCATGCCAAAATGCCACGAGAGTAACCTAAGATAGGTCAGCCTCTGATAAACCAAACGCAGAGAAAAGTCTCTTCAGGCTTTCCATTTTCAATTACTTGTAAAGATAATTACTTGTAATTTTATTCCATGTTAATCTCCATGTAATGAAAAATATGAAGAATATGTGTACATGAATATTAAGGCTTGACATGCTATCAAATGACACCCGTTTTACGGGATAATACTCCTAAAATGGACACATTATGATAGCATGTAAACATTTATACATTCCATGAGACTAAACTACATAAGTTTTTGTAGGGAAGCAATTGGTCTCGTTTCCCGTTCAAAGTCCAGAAAGGCATTAAGCCCACAACCAAACATAGCTAAAAATGCCCAGCTTGATCCTACTCCTGTCTCTCGCGAGGAGTTCGAAAGATTAAGCTATCAAATTACAGAGTTGGCTGTTATGCTCAAAGAACTACACCAATCTACTCAGGGTCCACAAATAACCATCCACCCAGAATCCTCTGCACATGGAGGAACCCAGGGCCAAACAATGCCTACTCAATCATAGTCATTCATACTAGGGGGAAGTTAGGGTATTGGCAAAAAGATGGAAAACCAGATACCTGAACCTCATTCCAATAAAGGAACCAACAAAACCCCTAAAATCACAAAACTCAGGGATGATCGAGAAACAGGGGATATAAGAAAGAAAGTCCAACAAATGGAGGAAACCATCCGGTCAATCAAAGGGACTGGAAACTATGGGAGTGTCACCTATTCAGATCTCTGTATATTCCCAGGGGCTCGATATCCTGACAAATTCAAAGTCCCAGAGTTTAAAAAGTACAATGGGGCAGGCGATCCCTATACACACCTAAAAGTATATATTGGCGAGTTGGGGTCTTATGCTGAAGATGAAAGCCTCAGAATGCAACTTTTCCAAAAGAGTCTCACTGGAGAGGCTAAAGCCTAGTATGCCTGACTTGACAATGCCAAAATCCACAACTGGGAAGAATTGGCCCACGCCTTTCTCAATCAATACAGTTTTCAGTCACAGATGGCAACGAATCGATACAAAGTGACTAAAGTCGAAAAGTAAAGTACTGAATCTTTTCAAGAATATGCCCAAAGGTGGAGACATCTAGCAGCACAAGTCATTCCATCAATGATAAAAACTGAGATGGTAATGACGTTTATTGATATCCAAGAGGCTCCTTACTATGAGAGGATCCTAGCAGACATAGGAAAGCCATTCTCAAAAATGATCAAACATGGCAAAATGGCAGAGATGGGCCTGAAGGCAGGCAAGATTAAAGACTTCAATGCCTTAGAAGCAGTCGCCAATAATATATGGACTAGCCAATATGCGAGCGATTCCAGGGGGTACCCGATAAAGGCACTAAAGATGTATCCCTTGTTGTACAGGGGCAAGCTTAGAGACCAACCTACAGTCCCCCCATTTGGAAAAAGTAAGACAATCTGTCATTTCAACAACAGGTTGCTTTCAACCAGTACCCAGATAGGAAGAGAAAATTTGAAAGAACGAAAAATAGGGCGTTTACTTCACTAGGCAATTCCCTTGAAAATGTATTGGCGATATTAATGGATCACAAGAAAATTACAGAATTGGCTCCACCTCTGGGACCAGGGAGCAAAAGATACAATCCAAGCCAAAGATGTGCTTACCACTTAGGGTCTCTAGGACACAATACACAAGATTGTTGGTCCTTAAAGCATAAGATTCAAAATTTGATCGAAAGTGACAGTATTGTGGTCCAACAACCTGACCAACAAAATGTTAACACCAATCTTCCATTGCAGCATGATACGAAGGAAGTAAACATGATCGGGTCAGGAAGCGCTGAAATGTATCCAAATCGTAAGTACATACGAAGGATAAAGGATTACCCTCAAAGGCATAGAATAAATGTCCTAGGGTGGGAAAAATCGGAGGAGGGTAAGATCGTAATGCAAAAATTAGAGAATGTCCAGGATCAAGTAAATCTACTGGCTAAGCTGATAGTGCGCCAAAATCAAGAAACGAGGCAGTTTTTCACTCAACTATCAGAAAGCCAAGAGGAAAAAGAGGTCAACCATAATGCAAGCCCATATCTCTCCAGGATGAGCCAGCTAAATGAAGAAGATCAAAGCAGGCTGAAAGGAAAAGAAAAGGGGGATGATAAAATTGCTAGAAGATCTCGTCAACGGAAAAATCGCTTGGGGGAATGCGAATTCTCAAAAAAGAAAGATCAAACAACCTCCACAAGAGTCCGAAAATTCACCCCTCTAAACAAATCAAATGAAGAAATGCTACACTTTCTGATAAGTGAAGGAAGGATTACTGAGTTACTGCCTCCTATAAATCCCAAAATAAAGTGTTATGATTCCACCAAGATGTGTCTCAATCATTCTAACTCACTTGGACATACGACTGAGGAATGCTGGTCTTTGCGATATAAAATCCAAGAGTTGAAGATAGAATTCCTCATAACCAAAAAAAGCGAAGATGAAATAAAAAGCTTAAGATATCCACTCGAGACATGCAGTTCAAAGGAGGTGAAGGCTATGAGCACCAATCCTGGCAGAACACAAGATGGACTGATCCTAATGCAGGGAATGACAGAGGAGACAAGGGAATCCCCAAGGGAAATTCCTCCGCCAACATCAAATATCCTGTGGTCCAAAGATACCAACCACGTTCCTGATTTTATAACCTTGGATGATGCGGAGGAAATACTGATCCTTTCCAAGGAAGAAAAAGCCAAAAAGGAAAGTTCCTTGCAAGAAATGTGACAACAGTTTGAGGGAGATTTCATGGTCGAATCCTCTCTAACCCAAGAAAAATGTGAAGGAACAGATGAAGGAAAAGTTGGTGAGGTTATCGGAGAAGCCAACCCATTGAAGAATCAAGTGGTCATCCCTTTTTGTGATAGGTCCAGTTCAAGTGTCCCCGAGGAACGTATTGAATCAGGAAGCGATCAAGTTATGGCTATAAGTGAAGATATTCATAATCAAGAGGTAACCTCTATTGCGAGCCTTGAAGGCAACATAACCACTGACAACTGGACTATCAAGCCTAAGCTAGCCAAGAAGGTGTAGATCCAGAGGATACAGTTGTGAGTTCCAAAAGATTTTTGTACGGTATCACTTTTTTCGCAGTATGCCTTTTATTTTCCATGCATGTAAGTATTGAAAAAAAAAAGGAAAAAAAGAAAAAAAAGAAAAAAAAGAAAAAAAAAGAAAAAAGGAAAAAAAGAAATAAAGAGAAGAAAAAAGAAAAAAAAGAAAAAAAAGAAAAAAAGAAAAAAGAAAAAAGAAAAAAGAAAAAAGAAAAAAGAAAAAAGAAAAAAGAAAAAAAGAAAAAGAGAAAAAGAGAAAAATCAAAATCAAATCAGTCAGGTTTCAACTCATAGGGCGAACTACGTCGACCTGATCTCCTCGATACCTGGGAGTACGTAGGCAACCATTTTATATGGTCCGGTCGCAATAAAACAAAAATAACAAAAACAATTCTACACCCTTTTCATAAACAAAAATAATAAAAACATTTCTACACTCTTCTCTATAAACAAAAACATTTCTACACCTTTCTACCTTTACACCATTCAGCGTTGAACCTCTTACACCAGGCCTAAACTACGAAAGATCTAATCTCCCCTCATCAATGAGAGTACGTAGGCAGACATTTATGGTGCGGCCAAACTAAACAAAAACCCAAAAAACCCCAAACAAACACTTCTTAAACCGTTTATCTTATCAAGCAGGAACTACGCAGACCTGATCTCCAAAACACGAGAGTACATAGGCAGCCATCAGTGGTGCGGTCAGACCCTCAAAAGAAATATCCAAACCCAAACATTAATCCCAAGACACCAAAGAAAAACCCTTCAAGTCAGCGACCCATGTCGAAAAGACCCAATAACACTTCAATGTCATTCCATCAATCTTGGAAAAAATCCCAAAAAGGAAGAAACAACGATACACTAAGACAACCAATGGCGAGGACCTTCAAAGAGCCGACACCTTCAATCACAAGTCTTCATCAAATCAGAAAAAAAAACCATCAAACTCGTTTGCGCGAGCCAGTCAGGAACAATGATTGAGGGCATCAAAGCCTAAATCCACTACATGTTCACCATCTAGTACAGAGGTAAAAGCCTCTTGCAATCTCAGCATCCTATCAAAGCAACTATCCCAGACAACAAGCAAGGCTGGAGAAATTTCAAAATCGGCGACAACCCGATATTGGGACCCTTACAACAAGACTGGGGCAATCTTGGAAATAACAGCAAGTCAACACTAGGGCATTTATCAATCATCCAAAAGTGGAAAATGCACCAGTCAACACCATCAGCATGGTATATCATCATCAGAGATTCCCTCACATCATCTCACTGGCGATTCGGTATGATCATTTGGTCTTTTCCAATCATATTATTATCAGAATGAATGATCTACATGTGAGGATATTACTCACCCACGACTTGATCAACAAAAAGATTTTCTCATATGAATCCCCGGCAATAACATGCGAAAAGACTGGTGCATTTTTTCGATTCCAGGATATGGAAGGAGTTTAAGGCGAGATCAAGCCTCTTATAAAAAGAAAGGGGAGAACTCTTGAAAGAAATCATGGCAACATAAGCGTGCCCCTGTGAAAGAAGGGGAAAATTCTCAAAAAAGTTCATAACCCAGGAGCATAAGGCCAACGACGAAAGGTCTAGCGAATGAAATCCTCATCATCAAATGTGCCAACCGGGGTCGAATCCTCACAAGTCAAAGCCTCTACACCGAAGTTCAAATCTGGGCAGCGAAAGAATGAGCTACATCCTCTAGGGATGTCAGCGGCATTCAGGTCATCAGTTCAGCTAGGTTACGAATCAAACACTCAAAGAAATGCGACATAAGCACCCAACAGCGAAAGAAAACTCCAAATCACCTCAAAAAGTGTATGCATCGGAAGATCTGGTATTCGAAACTATTGGAATTAATTCAGCGTAATATCAAGACAGTTCAGCGATGAAAGCTTTGTATACCACCGTTCGAGTGGGAATCAAAACAGTTTGGCAATGTAAGCATATTCAATTACCAGCAAGATAAGATCCGTTGTCAAACTACCATCAGGATAGGCACCATTATAAACTACCAGCGTATGCATCGGGAAGGTCCAGTGATTTTAGAACGTTATCCCCAGTAAAGATGTAGAAAACATCTCAATTTTTCTTCATCAAATAGGTATCGGCAACACCGACAAAAAGCCAACCCGTTGTAGTTAACACCAACATAGGCATTAGTAATAATCGATAAAGGTAAAGCGATTTGCAAAAATATTTTAACATTCATCATAATATTCATTACATTGCTATTTGCGATATGCAAAATGCGATGTGCGAAGTGCAATTTTTGATATGCAAAATGCGATGTACGAGTTACGAAGTGCGATTGGCCAAATGCGAAAAGCGATGTGTGAAATGTGATATGCATTTTGCGAACTACGATTTGAAAAAACATTTTAACATTCATCATTACATTCATTACATTGAAATTTACATCATTAAAAATTCCTTGTCATATTTCAAGTGTCTAGTAATCTTTATCATGTCCATTCCATTGTATTGCATGAACATGATAAAGAGGGGCATCTATAAACACAAGAAATTTTGTTTTCCTGTTACTAACTATGCAGGAGGACAAAAGCATCTTTTTTACTCTCTAGATATAACCCTGGAGGACCACAACATGAATTCTAACCCTAGAGATAGCCCTGGGAGATCCAGTTTCCAACCCCAGAGATAACCCCGGGAAAATTAGTTTCAACCCCGAAGATAACCTCGAGGGATCAAGTTCAAAGCCTGGAGACAATCCTAGGAGGTCAAGCCAACCTTAGAGATAACCCTGAGGACATTCAGAGTCAAGATCCTGACAATCTCAGAGATAACCCTGGGAAAAGACCGCTACAACTGCGCCAAAGTCAGAAACAACCCCGGGAGGGGCAAAATGGTCATTTTGCCACCTCAATCTGAACTCAACTTATTTCAACTCAAAATTACATCAAAAGATGTCTCACAAGAACCATATCTTAACTTCTGAGCATAAACTACGCAAAATAGCTCAACGCACTACCTAACGAAGACCCAAAAATGCTATTTTGATCATGGACCCATCTTCTTGGAATCAAAAAGGGCAAATCGTATGTCATTGCATTGCTCTCGGAAAGAACTTTTCAGAATGGTATGACATGCTTCCATCGGACTCCCGGATTGAAAGTTATGAAGGTTTGAAAGCGAGCGTGTTCATCTCGAAAGTGTACGTATTTTGAGAGACAAGGGACCCTCAGAATTAATAAATTTTTCGAGTTGTGATTTTGGGGAAAGTATCCTTTTAAGGAGGGAAGGATGTAACGATAGAGAAATTTATAATTTAATTTAAATATTAATTGAATTAAATAAATATTTTAAGTAATTTATTGATTGAGGAAAATAAATAATTGATGAATTATGGTGAATTAATTTAGTAACTAAATTGATTAATTAAATTGAGTAATGATAATTTTATTTGAAGGATTTAATTTAAGGAAATAATTAAATTAAATCAATTGCTTGATATTTAAGAAAATAATTAAATTAAATGAATTGTTTAATTTAAAGGAAATAAATAAATTAAAAAAAGTGATGTGTCTAATTTATTAATTAAATTAGATATATAATTATTTATTAATTATAAGGTATAATGATAACAAGAATTTTATTATTATTATAAGTTATTTAAATTAGCTAAAACTAAAGTTATTTAATTAACTAAATTAATGGTGTGACATGAAAACTACATAATGAGAATAATATAAATATAATTTAGTTTATGGAGTTATATGGTAGCCAAACAAGGCCTTGTGGCCTTTGGCTTGTTTCTAACTGAAGCCTTTTGTTTTTTTTAACTGAAGTACGTGGGATTGTGGCTAGTTTATATTTTTCCTACGCGTCTTATTTTTCCATAAGGCTAGACAATATAGAAAATACAGAGAAGGTTTGAGAGAAGAAGATAAACACAGAGGAGATTGAGAGTGAGAGCTTGAGAGAATTTTCTGTGATTATCAAGTGAAAGAGAAGGGTTTGCTAATTGTTTTGCTAATCAAGGTATAAACTATCCCTATTCTAACTTTTAGTTTTGGTATATATATATATATATATATATATATATATATATATATATATATATATATATTCTATGTGATTTGAAAATCACGTGAATTGTGGTATATATATATATATATGTTTATATAGCTTTGCAAAATCAGTTAATCATCATATATGGTTGATGCTTGTTTGTTAAATGTATGAAATTTGGGTTTGAGGAAGGGATTGAAATATCAGTGTTTATGTTCATATAATATGGCCTTAGAAAGTACCAAATTTTGTGCCTTATACTTGTTGTAATCTGTAAATTGAAGTTGAATTGTGTTAATAAGTGAAGAAACAAAAGCGGCGTAGTTCGAATCATGTCAATTGATTAAGAAACGAATTCGTGGTGATCAAATTCGTTAAAAGTGTAAAAATGAAGAAATTTTGAAAACTATGGTTTTGATTCCTCAAAATGATGTATATGTAATATTTTTGTATATAGAATGGTGTATAGCATGCTTAAATATGTTGTTAAAAAGTTTTAGATGTTGAGTTTGGTGAATTTCTGTGGAATTGGGGATTTTTGGCCTAGAAGAGAGTCTGATTTCGAGTTTCTGCAAAACTTAAACCGATCATCGAATTTGGGCGTTACTGTCTGGCTAAATTTCTTCAATCAGCAGTTCATTGAGTCTTTGCCTTGCAGCGCTAATACATGCTGCCGCGCTTTTTTATCCATGTAAACGCCAGCAGCGTCAGCCGTAACCTAGTCATGAGACAATAAAGTCTGCTACTTCTGCAGACTTTGGTCATTCGTTATAACATGACTTAATGATTATGTTAATGTGTCAAATGTGTAATAACAAGGTTAAAACAGAAACGTATCATGTGGTTAGTCACCCTAAAATGTAAAGTTAGTAAGTTGTGAAAATGATATGTATGATTTAAGAAACACATTGGTCAATGAATAAGTGTTATGAAATGTACACTGGTGATTCTGAAATGTGTATGGTAAGATAAGACTTGTTCTAAAATTTATAATGTTTAGCTAGAATTGGGTGTTATTTTGTAAGTGGATGTTAACATGTCTAATAGATATTGTTATTCCACTAAAATGTGTAGGTGAACGTGAGTTTTAATAGTGTAGCTTACGTTTGAGGCAAGTTTCCTAACTATACCTTGTTATTATTGATCAAGTCTATTTACCCTATCTCAGTTATAATTACGCAAGTTTCTAATTCTTACTCTTTACGATTGAGCAAGTTTCTTATCCTAAACTTTTATTGAGCAAGACTATTGATTCTATCCTTATGTACAATTGAATAAGCTCTTGTAACCTAATTCGTTACATCGAGCGAGTTTCACTTTCCTAATTATTATACAAAGCATATATTGTTCTAATACATCGATTTCAATGAGATTGTTCTAACTCTTTTGGTTATAGTACTTTGCATGTATATCATGTTTATTAAATTATATATATTGTTGATATCCGATCTTTGACTTTGATAGCCTTATTCAGTTATACATTCCTGTATTAAACCTTTATTGATGGAAATTGTATAGTGTTCTAAAATTCTAGAAACACCGATAAGTTAGTTCTAAACTAAACTTTCTTAGTGCGGAAATTCTAAATTCAAACTGAGACGAACAACCCTAACATAGGGGATTTTGTACGTGTAACGTTTAGATGTTTGTGCACAATACATGGTACAAAGGGCTGATCCCCCTAAGTACGATAAGAAGGGTCCATATAGTCTAAATGACTGTTAAGGTTGGGTAATAATACCTAAGTACCGGGGACATAGTTCATGGTCTTCAGACCCTCAGATATTAAAGTTCGAACTTATTTTCTATTTTTGATTCGTAGAGCAAGTTCATTATTGTTCAACATTCATTGTTCAATCTCATGTTGTTATCATTACTACTTTATATATCAGTGAGCAATTGTTTGCTCACTCTTGTAATTAACACTGCAGCTAAGGTTGAATGAGTCGATGAGCCATCTACTAGCAAAGTGAAGGGCAAGATGTCCAAGTGTTGAAGACTTATTGAATTTAAATGTTTTATGTTATGAGACTTGTTTTATTTTATGATGTATTCTGCAAACTGATGTAATAAATTTAAGGTTAGATTACCTGGGATTACTTCTGAGTTGATGATGTAACCCTTTAATGGGAAAGATTATTGTTTAAGTTATTTAAATTATGTCTTTATCCTTTGATTATGGGTAGTTAGATGTAATGTTTTGGATAGTAAACACCAAATCCTATGCGAATGGAGTACCTGGATTTGGGGGTGTCACAGGTTGGTATTAAAGCCTTAGGTTATGATCCTTAGGTGGGGAAAACCTTAGGAAGTAACCTTTAAGGAAACAGAAAACATAGAGGTGTCCAACTCTTATCGAGTTTTAAGGAATGGATTAAGGTATCCATTGAAGCTAAATAATAAAAGACATTATGTGTTATGTGTTAATAACTTATGTGTTCATGAGTATCGAAAAAAATGTTAAGTAAAACTTAAAATATTTTGTTGTCGGGATGTCTAACGAAGGAGGATCCACCCCAATAGGGAAGTGATACCTCGTGTACCTAGAGACATTTAACCCCGGATATTCACATAAAGCGGAGCAATTGATCCAGAGGATGAGCTCGTGATCGATCCCGAGGAGGATAGTTCGAGGAGAGAGAGAGGATGAGGAGGAAGAGGATCCTAGGAGTTTCCACCAAACTCCATATCACCGAGATGTATGACGCCTCATACGATCGTAACATAGTAATTACAGACAAAGTTGAGGAGTCAAGGAGATGGTTGAGATGCATCATGCTCGATGGAGCGTAAGGATGCGAGATTCGTGAACTCGACTCACGCCTTGGAAACACCGAGTGGGACCTAGTTCATACCAAGGGTCAGCATGAAGACATGTTGGCAGTAAACGAAAAGATGAAGACTGACATGGAGAAATTGAAAGATGATTTCAAGGAGGAATCAGCTAAGCGTGTAAGGGCAGAGGATGCTTGCATAAAGGAAACTCAACGTGCAGACCGTGTTGAGGCTAAGGTCCAAGTGAAGAAGGCCGAGATGAACGAGATGGATTACGCTTTTAATTCTGCGATTAATAGGGCCCATGATCGAGTCTTTTATTATCCACCTCAGTTTGAAGACTCGACGTGGTTCGTGATGGATCGTAGAATGGCTCATCGTATCATGGAGGAAGAGCGTCGAGAAGCCTTACGACGTCTTAATATGCCTAGATAGAATAAGAGTGATAATACTGTGGTTGATTATGTGAATAAATAAATTGTGAATCCCTTAGTTTGAGATGAATAAAGGGATAGTAAGAGTATATAATCCTAAAATTTGTCTAGTTCAGGAAAGTGAATGTTTATAGAAGTTATGCTATCTTTAACATGTTTTAAAATGTTATGAATGAATAAAATATCAAAGTTTATTTGAAATGTTATGTGTTATAGCTTTAAATGTTTAAGTTAAACTTCAAATACCCAAGAAGTTGAGTAATGAACTAATAAAGCACATATTTTAACAGAAAATGCTTCCTAGAAGAAGACAACCACGTCAGCAAGCACCTCTTGAGGGGTCTACTAATAATAATAACAAGGCCAACGCTAATCCGGTTCAGCAGTTGGTAGCTCTGTTGATGGGTGCACTTGCGAATCAACCGCAAGCTCAAGTCACGACCTTTAAGGAATTCAAAGCGGTTGGACCACTAGAGTTTCAAGGGTCTATGAATCCAGTGGAAGCCCAAACCTGGATCATGGAAATGGAGAAGGTGTTCGACGTTGCTAGAGTTAACGAAGATCGAAAGATCGCGTCAGCAACGCTCATGTCAAGTCCGAAGCTAGCTACCGTGGCGTGCAAATAAGGTTCGTGGGGGACAAGGAGTGATAGCATGGGATAGATTTAAGGAGATGTTCTTTGAAATGTACTTTCCAAATGAAGTTCTCGAATCAGTTAGAAGTGCAATTTCGGAGTCAAGCAAGGAACTATGACGGTGCCAGAATATGCTGTAAAGTTTAACGAATTGGCAAGGTTTGCCACTTACCAAGTTAATACTGACCTGCGTAAAGCGAGAAGGTTCAAACAAGGATTGAAACCTTGGCTGTATAGCAAGGTTTCAATGTTCCAAATTAATACATTTGGCATGCAGACCGAAAAGGCAATTATCGTGGAAGGTGGAAGCGATGCCTCACCAAGTATAATCAAGAACAAAAGAAGAGGAAGAATGAGAATGAAAATAAGGTCAGGAAGTAATGTTGGAAGTAATAATCAAGAAAAAGTGGAGCGAGAATTCACTCATGGAGGACAATAGGGAAATCAAAGAGAAGAAAAAGTTTGAAGCTTGTGGCGACGTGTGGAAAGAACCATACTGGAGTATGTTTGAAGGAAAGCGAGTGTGTTTCAACCGTGGTCGAGGGACACATTACACCGAACTGCTTTTAGTCCAAAGAAAGGAGCATGCTTTACTCAAGCGGTTCAAAGGATCACATGGCTCGTGATTGCCCTAAGAAGCCAAATGGGAAGTGCAAGTGGTGGAAAAGGAAACAACAACGGTGGTGGTGGTGCATCGACTATCACCGACCAAAGACAAATCAAGCCGACCTACTACGCGAGGACTTTCAATATGACCATCGCAGGATGTCAGATAGTCTAAGGATGTGGTGTCGTATCATTCGATTAATGGTATTAATGCTTATGTGTTATTTGATTCGGGTGCTACTTGTTCATTTATATCCGATAAATTTGCTCAGAACTTTGAATTTCCTCAAGAAGAATTAGAATTTCCCTTAAGTATAGAGATTGCGAATAGAGAAGTCATTCCTGTTAAGTTCATATATAAGAATTGTAGAGTGGATATAAAAGGTCACGAGTTGATGGTAGACTTGATACCAATTAGACTTGGTGAATTTGATGTTATACTTTGAATGGATTGGTTATTCAATTACGGAGCAGTAATTGATTGTCAAAGGAAGTGTGTTAATATTATGACTCCGTCACAGGTTGTGTTCTTTGGCAGCAAGTCACCTTGACAAGCAAGTTGTCTGACTGTGATGCAAGCCAAAAAGTTGATGAGACAAGGATGTGTAGGATACTTAGCCTACATAGTCGATACATAGAAGAAGAGTTCGAAGCTAGAAGAGATACCGATCATAAGAGATTTTGTAGACATATTTCCAGAAGATTTGTCGGGTCCTCCGCCGGATCGACAAATTGAGTTCGTGATCGACTTACTACCAGGAACGACCTCGATATCTAAGGCACCATATAGAATGGCCCCGATAGAAATGAAAGAGTTGATGGTTCAATTGCAAGAATTGCTTGACAAGAAGTATATTCAGCCGAGTGTGTCGCCATGGGGAGCATCGATGTTGTTTGTTAAGAAGAAAGATGGATCAATGCGGCTCTGCATTGATTATCGAAAATTGAATAAGGTCACGATTAAAAATAAGTATCCATTTCCTAGAATCGATGATCTGTTCGATAAGTTGAAGGGAACGAGATATTTCTCGAAGATAGACTTTAGAAATGGTTATCATCATCTAAAGGTGAGGCCGGAGGATGTACCAAAAATAGTGTTCAGGACTCGATATGGTCATTATGAGTTTCTGGTTATGTCTTTTGGTTTAACCAATGCACCAAGCAACGATTCATGGACTTGATGAATGTGGTGTTTAAACCATTTTTAGAACAAATTTGTGGTGGTGTTTATTGATGATATATTGGTATATTCCAAAACCAAAGAGGAACATGTGGAACACTTAAGAGTGACGTTGAGACATCGAGAAAAGAGAAGTTGTACGCTAAGTTCTCAAAATGTGAATTTTGGTTGAACGCATATACGCTTTCTGATACGTTATTGATAAGGACGGAATTTTAGTAGATCCATCAAAGGTCAAGTCAGAATAAACCGGGATCACCAAGACACCATCGAGGTAAGGAGTTTTTAGGATTAACGGTTATTACAAAGCGCTTTTATTCAAGACTTTTCCAAGATCGCGACTCCATTGACGAACTTAACTAGGAAAGCTGTTAAGTTTGTTTGACACAGAGAAGTGCGAGGAGAGTTTTCAAGAATTGAAGAAGAGGTCGAGTTCAAAGACCTGTGTTGTCATTGCCTGATGATACAGGAAATTTTGTGGTGTATAGTGACGCATAGCATAAAGGACTAGGTTGTGTGCTTATGCGTAATCGAAAGAAGTTATTGTGTATGCATCACGCGCCATTGAAAGATTACGAGAAGGGGGGTATCCGACTCATGATTTAGAGTTAGCGGCGGTGGTGTTTGCCTTGAAAATTTGGAGACATTATCTTTATGGAGAGAGGTGTGAGATATATACCCCACCATAAAAGTCTCAAGTATATCTTTACACAAAAAAAGATTTGAATATGAGACAAAGAAGATGGTTGAGCCGATCAAAGATTATGATTGCAAAATTTTCTATCATCCCGAAAGGCGAATGTTGTTGTTGATGCTTTAAGTAGGAAGGGACGAGAGAAGTTAATGTTGTTAATCGCTCAGAGAAGCTAGTGTCGAAAATGGCTAAGATGGAGTTGGAAATTAAATATCCAATGTAATTCGATGAAAAAGTTATTCCAGATGGGAAAAAGTTCAACGTTGGTGGATAAGGTGAAAAATGCACAACTTCAGGATGAAGACTACGCGAAAAGATAAAATGTAAAAATATCTCAAGGTGAGGAAAACAAATTCAAAATCGATTCTAAGGGTTACTTCGATTCAAAGGAGAATTTGGGTTCCGCCAAGATTACGAGGTTAAAGAGAAATTTCTGAGAGATGCTCACAACTCAAGATATTCGATTCACCCTGGCAATACAAAGATGTACCAGGATCTTAGACATCATTTTTGGTGGCCGAATATGAAGAGGGATGTGGCTGAATGCATGGCAAAATGCTTAACATTCCAAAAAGTTAAAGCTGAGCATCAAAGGCCAAGCGGATTATTACAACTGTTGGAGATACCAGGATGGAAATGGGAGCATATCACAGTGGATTTTGTGGTAGGTCTTCCAATAACCCAACAAGGTTACGATGCCATTTGGGTGATTGTCGATCGACTGACGAAGTCGGCACACTTTTTACCAATCAAGCTTCGATTTACCCTAGATCGGTTAGCAAAACTGTACGTGAAGGAAATCGTTTCTAGACACGGTGTACCTGTGTCCATTGTATCAGACAGAGATCCACGTTTCACATCTAATTTCTGGAGACGATTACATGAGTGCTTGGGGACACAGCTGAGAATGAGCACAACGTACCATCCTCAAACCGACGGACAAAGTGAGAGAACCATCCAAACACTAGAAGATATGCTCAGAACATGTATCATGGATTTCAAGGGAAATTGGGATGACCATCTACCATTGGTGGAATTTTCTTATAATAATAGTTATCACGCAAGTATTGACATGCCGCCTTACGAAGCATTATACAACAGAAAATGCAGAACTCCATTATGCTGGGATGAGGTAGGTGAACGTCAGCTATTAGGTCCAGAGTTAGTATAACAGACTGTCGAGATCATTAAGTGATTCGAGCAAGATTGATCATAGCACAAGATAGACAGAAGAAATATGTCGATCAGCATCGATAAAATAGAGAATTCGATGTCGGTAGTTATGTTTTCTTGAAAGTATCTCCCTAGAAGGGGAAAATTCGATTTGGTAAAAAGGGAAATTGAGCCCTAGGTTTATAGGACCTTTTGAAGTGCTTCGACGAGTTGGTGAAGTGGCGTATGAGGTAGCTTTATCTCCACAGTTGGAGCATATTCATAATATTTTCCATGTATCAGTATTAAGGCTATATAAACCTGATTATAAACATGTTATAGAATATGAGCCCTTACAGTTTGAGAAAGATTTGTCATATGAAGAAGTCCCTGTTCAAATTGTTGACCAAAAAGAGCAAATACTGAAGAATAAGGTGATACCTTCTGTTAAGGTAATCTGGATGAACCACAATGCTGAGGAAGCTACGTGGGAACTTGAAAGCGTTATGATGAAGAATTATCCTCAGTTGTTTGCTTGATTTTGTATAGCGATTCTGGGGACATAATCTTGTTAAGGAGGGACGAATGTAGCGATTAAATTTTTTTGAGTTGTGATTCTGGGGACATAATCCTTTTAAGGAGGGAAGGATGTAACGATCGAGAAATTTGTAATTTAATTTAAATATTTATTAAATTAAATAAATATTTTAAGAAATTTATTGATTGAGGAAAATAAATAATTAATTAATTATGGTGAATTAATTTAGTAACTAAATTGATTAATTAAATTGAGTAATGATAATTTTATTTGAAGGATTTAATTTAAGGAAATAATTAAATTAAATCAATTGCTTAATATTTAAGAAAATAATTAAATTAAATAAATTGTTTAATTTAAAGGAAATAAATAAATTAAATAAAGTGATGTGTCTAATTTATTAATTAAATTATATATATAATTATTTATTAATTATAAGGTATAATGATAATAAGAATTTTATTATTATTATAAGTTATTTAAATTAGCTAAAACTAAAGTTATTTAATTAACTAAATTAATGGTGTGACATGAAAATTATATAATAAGAATAATATAAAAATAATTTAGTTTATGGAGTTATATGGTAGCCAAACAAGGCCTTGTGGCCTTTGGCTTTTTCTAAACTCAAACCTTTTTATTTTTTTTTAACTCAAGTAATGGGATTGTGGCTAGTTTATATTTTTACGCGCCTTATTTTTTTCCCTAAGGCTGTAATATAGAAAATATAGAGAAGGTTTGGGAGAAGAAGAAAACACAGAGAGAGATTGAGAGTGAGAGATTAAGAGAATTTTCTGTGATTATCAAGTGAAAGAGAAGGGTTTCCTAATTGTTTTGCTAATCAAGGTATAAACTATCCCTATTCTAACTTTTAGTTTTGGTATATATATATTCTATGTGATTTGGAAATCACGTGAATTATGGTATATATATATATATATATATATATATATATGTTTATATAGCTTTGCAAAATCCGTTAATCATCATATATGGTTGATGCTTGTTTGTTAAATGTATGAAATTTGGGTTTAGGAAAGGAAAAGTAAAATATCGCTGTTTATGTTCATATAATATGGCCTTAGAAAGTACCAAATTTTATGCCTTATACGTGTTATAATCTGCAAATTGAAGTTGGATTGTGTTAATAAGTGAAGAAACGAAAGCGGCGTAGTTCGAATCATGTCAATTGATTAAGAAATGAATTCAAGGTGATCAAATTCATTAAAAGTGTAAAAATGAAGAAATTTGGAAAACTATGGTTTTGATTCCTCAAAATGATGTATATGTAATGTTTTTGTATATAGAATGGTGTATAACATGCTTTAATATGTTGTTACAAAGTTTTAGATGTTGAGTTTGGTGAATTTATGTGGAATTGGGGATTTTTGACCTAGAGCAGAGAATGATTTCGAGTTTTTGCAAAACTTAAACTGATCTGTCGGTATGGCGATGTATGGTATTACTGTCATTCCTTGCTTGCATGCGCACAAGATGTGTCTTAAGCGGCAGCGCGTTATTATCGATTGTAAAAAAGGCAATTGCTACCAAAGACTCAACATATGACATTAAAGTCTGCTACTTCTGCAGACTTTGGTCATTCGTTATAACATGGCTTAATAATTATGCTAATGTGTCAAATGTGTAATAACAAGGTTCAAACAGAAACGTATCATGTGGTTAGTCACCCTAAAATATAAAGTTAGTAAGTTGTGAAAATGATATGTATGATTTAAGAAACTCATTGGTCAATGAATAAGTGTTATGAAATGTACACTGGTGATTCTGAAATATGTATGGTAAGATAAGACTTGTTCTAAAATTTATAATGTTTAGCTAGAATTGGGTGTTATTTTGTAAGTGGAGGTTAACATGTCTAATAGATATTGTGATTCCACTAAAATGTGTAGGTGAACGTGAGTTTTAATAGCGTAGCTTACGCTTGAGGCAAGTTTCCTAACTCTACCTTGTTATTATTGAGCAAGTCTATTTACCCTATCTCAGTTACAATTACGCAAGTTTCTAATTCTTACTCTTTACGATTGAGCAAGTTTCTTATCCTAAACTTTTATTGAGCAAGACTATTGATTCTATCCTTATGTACAAATGAATAAGCTCTTGTAACCTAATTCATTACATCGAGCGAGTTTCACTTTCCTAATTATTATACAAAGCATATATTGTTCTAATACATTAATTCCAATGAGATTGTTCTAACTCTTTTGGTTATAGTACTTTGCATGTATATCATGTTTATTCAATTATATATATTGTTGATATCCGATCTTTGACTTTGATAGCCTTGTTCAGTTATACATTCTTGTATTAAACCTTTATTGATGGAAATTGTATAGTGTTCTAAAATTCTAGAAACACCGATAAGTTAGTTCCAAACTAAACTTTCTTAGTGCTGAAATTCTAAATTCAAATTGAGACGAACAACCCTAACATAGGGGATTTTGTAAGTGTAACGTTTAGATATTTGTGCACAATACATGGTACAAAGGGCTGATCCCTCAAAGTACGATAAGAAGGGTCCGTATAGTCTAAATGATCATATTAAGGTTGAGGTAATAATACCTAAATACCGGGACATAGTTCGTGGTCTTAAGACCCTCGAGATATTAAAGTTCAACTTGTTTTCTATTTTTGATTCAGAAAACAAGTTCATTATTATTCAAAGATTCGTTGTTCAATCTCATGTTGTTATCATTACTACTTTTCTATATCAAGTGAGCAATTGTTTGCTCACTCTTGCAATTAACACTCGTAGCTAAAGGTTGAAAAGTCGATGAGCCATCTACTAGCAAAGGGAAGGGCAAGAAGTCCAAGTGTTGAAGACTTATTGAATTTAAATGTTTTATGTTATGAGACTTGTTTTTATTTTATGATGTATTCCAAAACCGATGTAATAAATTTAAGGTTAGATTACTCGGGATTACTTTTGAGTTGATGATGTAACCCTTTAATGGGAAAGATTATTATTTAAGTTATTTAAATTATGTCTTTATCCTTTGATTATGGGTAGTTAGATGTAATGTATTGGATAGTGAACACCAAATTCTGTGGGAATGGAGTACCTGGATTTGGGGGTGTCACAGACCCACATTGCCCGGGGTACCCCGGGCAGCCGCAGGTACACCTGCAGCTCCCCCCCTCTATAAATAGAGAGCTTGGGATGGCCATATTTGCAAGAGATACGGCGAGGAATCCCTGCCCAATTTTCTCTGTACACACTATAAACTGAGTACTTTCTCATTTTAAACACTTGTGAGCTTATATTCTGTCATATTTTTACCGGTGGGAACCGAGTGTTCATCCATTTAAAGCTATTAAAGTCTTATTTGGTAGTCCACTGTAAGCCTTCTTGCTTCTGTAAAAGCCTTTCTCTTCTACTGTGCACACACTGTTCTTCACGTTGAGAGTCGTGTTACATGCGTTTATGCCCGGACTTCGGTCCGTGGCTTTTATTTTTTTTTTGTATATATATTTATATATATGGACTAACATTATCGAGTTATACCTCGATTGAGCCTGGATTCACGTCCGGAGCATTTACTGCTTTTGTATATATATACTTATATATGAACTGTTGTCGAACTCTGTTCGATGAGTCTGGATTTTATATCTGGAGTGTTTACTTCTTATATATATATATATATACTTATATATATAAATTGTTGTCAAACTCTGTTTGATGAGCCTGAATTTTACATCCGGTGCGTTTACTACTTTTATCTATTTATCTATATATATACTTATATATATAAATACGATGAGCACAGAACTCGCTCGATGAGCCTGGTTTATATCCCGTATTTACTATATATATATATATATATATATATATATATATATATATATATATTTACATTTACATTGCTGTCAGGCCTAGAGTTTACTTCGTGGGCTTTTATTGCTTTCTTTACATTTTGTCCCGCCTGGAGTTTATTTCGTGGCGATTAATCATCTTTATATCTTTCTTTATATTTCGTCCTGTCTGGAGTTTACTTCGTGGCGGTTGATCATTTTTTACTGCTTTATTTGCATTTCTGATCCCCCATGAAGGTGCTTCGTGGTGGTTGATCATGTCCATATATATCCATATATATATATATATGGACATGATCACTCATATTTATCCATGGGGATCAAAATGTAAATATATTTACCGCTTTTATATATTTACATTTTCGATCCCCCATGGAGGTGTTTCGTGGTGGTTGATCATGTCCATATATATATATATATATATATATATATATATATCGGTCCGGATCTCGTAGAGGGATCCTTTATTTTAAAATGAGGGACTTTTTTTTTTGCTATTTTTTAAAACAACTAAAAAAAAAGTTTAATATTTATAAACCGAATTTTATATATCTGATGTTTTGGATGTGATTTGGATACGTATAACAAAATAGGTATATACAATTAAAATGCATCGTGTACATACATTTTTTGGTATAGGTATCCAAATTACGCCTAAAACATTATATTATGGAAAATTTCAGCCCATAAAATATTAAACCTTTTTTTAGTTGTTTTAAAAAAAAAAAAAAAAAAGTCCTCATTTTAAGAAAGTAAGGATCCTTACTTGATCATTTCATATATATATATATATATATATATATATATATATATATTTACCGCTTTTATATATTTACATTTCTGATCCCCCATGGAGGTGCTTTGTGGTGGTTGATCATGTCTGTATATATATATTTACAGCTTTTATATATATAACTGCTTATAGCTCTCATATAAATTGTGGCATCATGTGAGTCTTGGAATCATGTGATCACAGATTCAGTCTCCTGAATCTAGATTCGGTTCCCGTGATGGACATTTTCGGCTGTGATCAGCTTGTACATTATTTATAGTATTCGAATTTCCTTAGATGGCTCCCATGCCCATAAGGAATTCGGCACTGCTATATATCTTTTTTTCTCGAAGATGCTTTGCATCTCGAAAATAAAAGCAATCAAGCCGAACACTTAATAAAATTGAAGTATCAAAGGCCTCAATTACTATTGAGCATAAGGGTTTGAAAAACCTCTTTTACAAAACGTCATTGCTATATCTATTTAAAATTGAATTTTTACATAAATTCAAACCCTTTGTATATAGGTGCGAACGAGACATAGCACTACTCCAAATAGCTGCACATTGACCCACACACACACACATTTATATAACAGTTTAATTAAAAAGTGGCGGTAACAGTGGTAACACGGATGTCGAGGGGTGCCTAACACCTTCCCTCTACATAAGCAAGTCCCCGGACCCTAATGAATCTCAGTTTCACAGACCCGTTTAGCAGTGTCACATCACTGGGTTAATGTGCAAACCTTTTCTCGGTTGTGTTGGTACAACAATTTAAAAAACCAACTGGCGACTCTTACAGTCAAATCGTCGACATATAAATGTCAGACCTTTTCACAACTTGTTTTTTCAAACAAATCTCACCTAACATGAGAACACCAAAAAATAAGAACAGAAAAGGGATAGTAAAAATCCCGACGTCGACACTTTTCTTTTGATTTCCAAACAAATCAACACCCAATATGGGTATATCTAAACATGAAACACTCATCAACAAGTAGATACAAAGTTTTTGAGTTTAGAAACATAGATTCTGATATCATTAAAACCAATTAACTAGAAGGAATAACTAGTTTATAGATAGAATTTTTTTTATACCTTTGCTTGATTTCCTTCTCTTTCTTGCTAAGCTTTGATTATGGAGCTTTGATAGTTTACAAAACTCTTTCTCTCTCTACCTCTAAGAGGCTACCGTTCCTCCCCTCTCTCTCTCTCTGTCTCTCTTTAGTTCTTTGATAAAAGAAAGTGAAAGAATAGATGAAAGAGAGAATAAATTTTTAATGTGCTGTAAAGCATAGTATAGATATAAGGTATATAGTCAAACACATCACCCTTTTTTTCATCCTCCACTAACCGGTCATTTGGCTATTCATTCACCACATTCTCTCTTTCTCCTTAATAATCATTACATAAATATATAGAAGAGTATTAAGTAAGGTGGCTCCTTAAAACATTGGACACTTAGCTATTTGAGGAAATATCTTGTAAAAGTGTGGAGCTTATAATTGATGACATGCACTCCCTCCTTTTCCTCTCGATAATAACCGGCCAAGTGGCCTTAATATCCACCAAGTTTTGTTTTCATTTCTTATTTAGTATGTCAAATGTCTAAAATACCCCCTCTTCAATTGGAATAGATTGGGCTTTAATTAAATTCTTTTGGGATTCTAAATTAATTTCTTGGGCCATGTAAAATTTATATAGTCCAATCCTTTTAATTTTTATCTTTCCCTAATTATTTAATTAGGGTTTTCATTTTCTTAATTATAATTTAAATCCTTGCTCATGTACACTTAATTTCTTAACCCTATTAGATTTGCTATAATTAGGTTATAAAATTAATTAATTGAGATATATAAAATAAATCCCTTAGAATTAGTATATATTTTAAATACTATTATTCTCCCATACCATAACCCTTAAGTTATTAAATTTTTCATTCCTAATATATAATTAGGTTACCTTGGTTTCTTTTATTTGTTTATAAAATAAACAAATAAAAACAAACACATAATATTCATATTCATTTACTCACATAACTTTTAACCCTTAGGGTTTTATACTTATCATTAGGGTTCTCAAATTAGGGTTTTGAAATTCCCGATTAGGGTTTAGGATTCTCAAAAATGAAATTAGGGTTTCTAACCAATCGTTAGAGTTTCTTAACTGAACATTGATGTTCTTATCATAACATTAGAGTTTGCCCATGTTACACTTATCTGATTCATACTTGACCATTAACCACATACTAAACACACATATAATCACAATACACAATACCACATAAATCCTTCACAAAATTTTTAAATCCATACCTATTTTCAGTTTAGGTCTTATTATTCAACATTTATTCAATCATTTAAGATTTTATTAATCGTCTAAATTCTTGGGTTGTCACAGTATTCATTCTTTATTAATCTGCGGGAGTAACCTGTCTACGCGAATTATCGCATACATGGTGAATAATCATTCGTATTCATTCTTTAATCTGCGGGAATAACCTGTCTATGCAGATTACCACATGCATGGTGAATAACCCTTCATACACATTCTTTATTTGTGGAAAAGATCTATCTACGCGGATTACAGCATAAAGGGTGAAAATCCATTTACAGATTCGTATATTATTTCTTTTCATATTCCTAAATCTAAACTTACTATGGTAAGTATTGCTTCTATAATCCCTGAAATTAGTAGAATATCCTTGAGTTTTGCGCTTCATCTAGTATCGTTTCATTAGAATATTAGTCTGAACTTTCTTATTAGATTTCAATATTTTCATTCGGGGTACTATTCACGGGGTACTGTTCACTCGAGTACTATTCACTCGAGATACTATTCACTGGGTACTATTTATGGGGCTATTATTCACTCGTGGTATTATTTATGAGATACAATTCACTCGAGGTACTATGCATGGGGTACTATTCACAAAAAAATTGATTTCTTTCCTGACCAAATTATCTTTGATATATGAATCTTATTCTTAAATTTGAATCAACGTTTTGATCATCATGTTGACCATTTGGACATTCTTGAACTCTGGATAAATTGAATTATAAATCTCTAATATTTATCATTGATCTCACTTGATTGATTTTTGATATTATTGTCATCATTCTCATGTTTATATTGTGTTAAAAGTCATCTTTGGCCAGTAATGCAAAGATGGAATGTTGATTATTTGTTTTACGGTTGTATGTCTTTGGCCCGTAGTGCAAAGACGAACTATTGATTATTGGTTTTACAGTTGTATGTCTTTGGCCCGTAGTGCAAAGATGGATTGTTGATTATTGATTTTACAGTTGTATGTCTTTGGCCTGTAGTGCAAAGATGGACTGTTGATTATTGGTTTTACAGTTGTATATCTTTGGCCCGTAGTGTAAAGATGGACTGTTGATTATTGATTTTACAGTTGTATATCCTTGGCCCGTAGTGCAAAGATGGACTTTTGATTATTGGTTTTACAGTTGTATGTCTTTGGCCGGTGTTATAGTTGTATGTCTTTGGCCCATAGTGCAAAGATGGACTGTTGATTATTAATTTTACAGTTGTATGTCTTTGGTCGTAGTGCAAAGATGGACTGTTGATCATTAGTTTTACAATTGAACATCTTTGGCCCGTAGTGCATAGATGTACAATTGATCGACATGATCATGACCACTGTTGTTATATTTGAATGCTTTGGTGTAGAGTGTAAAGACGATATATATGATTATTAAGTATCTTAGCCTTTGTGGCAAGGACATTAAGTGAAAATTCTATTAAGCCTTTGAGGGAAGGAGAAACTGTTGATTTACATTATTATAAATATTAATTATGAATTTAACTATAATCTTTGGTGGTTCAAGTGAAGACAGGTGATGAAAGTTCTCTTTATCTTGGGTACAACAAAGAACTGTTGATGGGTATTACAGGGATGAAATATTAATGATGGACTTTTAATTTGGAGGAGATACTAACATTATGTTCTACTTGACTCTTCTAATGGATTGCTGGTTCCACTACAGTTGGTGATCTAATACTTGTTGTCTATTGCATTCTATCAGATTTTTCCCTATTGAAGACTAAGGATAATTTGTTCTACATTATCTTAGTCATAATATTCTTTATTACTATTTGTGCTCACCCTTTTTCTTCACAATTCCTTTCAGGTAATAAGAGTGTAGCTGGGTTAAGCGGGGATAACAAGGGAATAGAATGAGGGTCTGTGACTGTTGAAACTTCTCAATACATTATAAAACAGCATTACAATATATAATTGCATTGAGGATGTAAAATGTGTGTGTCATATTTTATATGTCATTTAATAATTGATTTTAGTGAACAACAATAGAGTGAGGAGAACTCAACTTTGAAAACCTCAAAAATGCACCCTATTAGAATGAGGATGACAGAATTGTACTACGAGATTAAAGGGTGTGTTTCCACTATAATACATGATGTCCAACCACATACAAACTCATGTTATCATAAGATATGGTTGTGAGCATCCACTTACTGACTCTATGAGCATTATCTATATAATCTTGGAGTATGGTTGGAATATAATCCTCAGTTTGAGATAATGGAGATAATTATATGGCAAGAAGATACACACTATTGAAATGAATAGAATAATAATCTTCTCGCTCTTCTTTGGGATGCACAGAGGAACAGAAGGTTCCATTCGCCACCTTTATGTTCCGTAATGAGGCAGATTACTGGTGGGAATTTGTGAAGCGTGCCCATCCAGCTGCACTCTGCATGTCTTGGGAGACATTTCAGAAACTTTTCAATGACAAGTACTTTCCTGAAAGTATTCATCATATGAAGGAGGTGGAGTTTATTAGACTGGAATAAAATAACATGACGGTGTCCCAGTATGAGATGAAGTTCGCGGAGTTATCCAAGTTTGCACCTCATGTGGCGGAGAATGAGGAACTTATGACGTGGATGTTTCTAAGAGGTTTGAAACCCGACATACGTCAATATCTCATTTCTCATAAGTTTTCTCTATATTCAGATGTTGTCAATAGGGCTCAATTATTAGAGAGAGATAACGAGTACGTTCAACCGAGGGACCACAACTATGGTCATACCGGTGATAGCAGTCATCAGAGTAACGATAACCAGCGGGGAAAGAAAAATACGGACAAAAGCAGTAACCACTCTGGTGGTAATCATGGCCATGATAATAGAAAAAGCGAGTCGGAAGGAGATTTTAAAAAGAGAAGGTACAACAATGACAATGCAAAGACGTCAGCACCAGCAACAACTGGTTCTAAGGGAGGATAATGACCACCGGTCGTATGCTATAAATGTGGGAAAGAGGAACATATCATTGGCAAACCGCCTGAATAGTTCAAGGTATGTTATAATTGTGGAAAGGAAGGACATATCGCTTCGAGATCAGACCAGAGAAACCAAGTCCAGCGGGGATGGTGACTCAAAAGGTTGTCCTAGAAAAGTCAAAGTCAACAGTTCCTGGAAGAGCGTTTGTCATGACTGGTCAAAATGCGAGGAACCCAAATGAGGTGATCACGGGTAAGCTAATCATAAATTCTTGCGAAGTTTATACCTTACTAGATACTGGTGCTACCCATTTATTTATCTCTCCTGCTTGTGCTCAACGTTTAAACTTGACTCCGGAGAAATTAGACTTTGACATATCTGTGGAGACTCCATTAGGAGAAACTTTCATTACATCCGCTGTTTATAAATTCTGTTTGATCCAAGTTGGCACCATCACATTACCTGTTGACCTTATTTCTTTAAAGATACTTGCTTTTGATGTGATTTTAGGGATTGATTGGTTAACTACTCATCATGCCAAAATTGATTATTTTCGTAAGGTTGTTAGTTTTCATATTCCTAACCAACTTGTTATGCGAATTCAAGCAACTAAACCACTAAAATCAATCACGGTCATATCAAGCCATAAAGCTATTTGTTTATTGAAAAACGAATGTTAAGATTTCTTAGCCCGTGTTATGAATTTGAATAAAGGCACGTTAGATTTGAATAATATTTCTGTTGTTAGTGAGTTTCCTGACGTATTTCCTGAAGAACTTCTCGGTCTACCCCCAGAACATGAAGTTGAATTCTTTATTGATCTTGAACCTAGTACAAAGCCTATTTCTAAAACCCCATATCGAATGGCTCCTATTGAACTTCAAGAGTTAAAGGTCCAACTACAGGAGTTGTTGGACATCGGTTTCATTCATCCTAGTACATCTCCTTGGGGTGCTCCTGTTTTATCTGTAAAGAAGAAAGACGGGAGTATGCGACTTTGTATTGACTACGGGGAATTAAACCATGTCACCATCAAGAATAGGTATCTGCTACCTCGCATTGATGACCTGTTTGACCAGTTGCAAGGAGCACAATTCTTTTCAAAGATCGATCTTCATTCTGGATATCATCAGCTGAAGATTAGAACTGAGGATATTTTAAAGACTGCCCATTTTGTGTGATTTACAAAAGATGAAGATAGAATTCAAGACTCCAGGGATCCATGCAATGATGTCAAGTATACGTATAGAACCAGCTTTAATCGATAAAGTTAAAGTTACTCAAGCCACGTAATCTTGAGAGTCGATGCGTGAAGAAGAAAGTACAAGAAGGTGTTATCCTAGAAGCAAGAATCGATGAAGAAGGAATACTTCGAGTCAACTCCATACTTTGTGTTCCTAACGACTCTGATTTGAAGTACTAGATCATGATGGAGGCACACAATACACTGTTTGCAATCCATCCTGGAAGTACCAAAATGTATCGTGATCTTTGACATACATTTTGGTGGAACAATATGAAGAGAGAGATCGTGAAGTTTATCTTGAGGTGTTTAACTTAACAACGGGTAAAGGCGGAGCATCAAGTGCCTAAGGGTCCATTGCAACCACTTGAGATTCTGAAATGGAAGTGGGAACACATTACCATGGATTTCGTTATGGGTCTTCCCACGATTTCTCAAGGCATAGATGTTATTTGGGTTATTGTTGATAGATTAACTAAGTCTGCTCATTTCTTGCCGATACGGGAGACTTATTCCCTTCAACGTCTTGCTCTTATGTACGTAAATGAGATTGTGAGATTGCATGGCATGCCAGTATCCATAGTTTCAGATCGTGACCCAAGATTCACTTCACGATTTTGGGTTAGCTTGCAAAAAGCTATGGGCACGGATTTATGATTCAGTTCGGCATACCATCCTCAAACGGATGGACAATCAGAGAGGACTATTCAAACTCTTGAAGATCTATTAAGACTCAGTGTCCTAGACTTCAAAGGGAGTTGGGATAAGTATTTACCATCGGTAGAATTCTCCTACAACAACAGTTATCAGGCAAGTATAAGTGTGGCTCCATTCGAAGCATTGTATGGACGAAAATGTCGCTCTCTAGTATGTTGGGATGAGGTGGGTGAAGCAACATTGTTGGGACCAGAGTTGATACGTATTACTACAGAAACGATCCAAATGATTCGACAATGTATACAAACGGCACAGGATCAACAAAAGAGTTATGCGGATCTTCATCGAAAGGACGTGGAATTTAGTATTGGGTATCATGTATTATTGTGAGTTGCTCCATGGAAGGGAGTTACAAGATTTGGGAAAAGAGGAAAGCTCGATTCACGATTTATTGGTCCATTTCAGATTCTTGACCGAGTAGGAAATGTGGCCTATAGACTAGCGTTACCTCCAAGCATGTCTCGTGTTTATAATGTTTTTCACATATCTGTGCTTCGTAAATATGTGAAAGACCCGAACAACGTTATTGAGTTAGAACCGGACGAGATCTTGAATAGAAAGGAGCATGTTCTATATACAAAGGTCATACCACAAGTCAAAGTTTTGTGGAGGAACCATGCTATTGAGGAAATGACCTGGGAATTGGAAAAGGAAATGAAAGCGAGGTATCCTCACCTTTTCGAAACACCAGGTATGTATGTCAATTTCGAGGACGAAATTTCATAAGGAGGGGAGGTTGTAAGACACCAACTTATTATAAATGAAATTGAATTTCCTCTATTTATTATTTTGAAATAGTAAGGGTTGATTTGATTAATGTGGTTAGTTATGGGTAAAATGAGCAAATATTTTAAATAAGCAAGTGGTTATAAAATATTTATTGTTATCGGGGAATATTCATTTGGTCATGGAATATTCTTACTGTCGGGGAATATTTGTACGACGGCGCAGTCTTGTGTCGGTCCCATAACGGAAAGCGATTTGATGAAGAAAACGACAAGTATAATTTGTTTATAAATAACCACAGTGGTTATTACTGATTAATCTTAGAATAAATACCCGATGGTTAAAACACAAGAAAGACACGATATTGCATCAATTATTGATTCTTACGTAAGAAGGCACTACTCAGTAATTGTTACAGTAATTACTGTTCAATATTTTATTTTATTGATTCAATAATTGCTACGTTAATATTTTATATTATTGTTGTTTCAATAATTATCACTACACAGTATTTTCCATTATCAGATCAATAATTCATATTATTTGAATAATATTATTAGATATCATTAGTGGCAATGTCTAGAAAGTTCTGTCTAAGAAGAGGTTTGGTCACCTAATTGCGCGCCAGTAAGGAGAAATCCTTATTGGAAAGCCCGCTCTTTCCTGGGAACGGCCTGGTTGTCAGTATTGTGATTTTGTAATATTATTTGTGAATAATTAATTATTGATTTATATGATAAGGAAAATATTCATTTTATGTGGATATAGATGGAGAAAAATTTTAATGTTACAATTGTTGAAAATTGATATTTTATCTTTTCTGATAAAATAATTCATTTAAATATATTATTATATTTTAAATATAATAATAGTGATATTTTTATAATGAATGTGGGATATATGAATAAATGAGGAGGAAGAGTATTTTTGTTACTAAAAATATTTAAAATATGTTTTTCATGTTTGTGGACCCCATTTCTTGACTGAAATTTGATTATAGCATGTAAAATCGTCCGTATGTGGATTTCGGTCAATTTCTGTTTGGAATTTGGAAAAACATTCTTCTGCAAAGTTGTAGAGAATTAAATTTCCTGTGGAATGGACATAAGATTTGAATTTTTCTGATAAAATGGCTATTTATTATGAATTATTTAAGTTCCGAAGTTCCGGAATAATTGATTTTTGGAGTTTAAAATGTTTTTTGTAAGAAAAAAATTTTTGGTGAGTTTGTGGGCCCCACTTATGTGGTAAATGTGTTGAAATCAAAATTTCCAAGTTTGCGTATGATTTTTTATAAATATTAATATTATATTAAATTTTCTACTTTTGTGTTCTAAGCATTTTCCTATAAATAGGGTGCTTAGGTTAGAATTGAAAATCACACCAGAAACTGAAATCTTCTCTCTCTATATTATCGAGCTTATTCTTGTGAGCATTTTGATACTTTGAGTGTTGCTATACGGTGCAAGTTCCTTCAGCACTATATCCAGTATTTCAGTCAGAAGTATTGTCTTTTTGGAGGTAAGAGATGTTATTTTTTTTATAAATGATATTATTTCTTTCAATATCATTATGCCGAAATATTGGTAAGATTTTTCTTGTGAAATTCTTGTCTTTTAGTGCCAGGGTTACTATTCACGTATACGACACTATTCACGTATACGGCACTATTCACGAATACGACACTATTCACAGAAAAATTAAATTTTCATTTTTTGTCCAAGATATCTATTATGGATACTAGTTTTGATTGTATCCATGTTTTGATCATTCTTGAATTTTACTCTACTATGGTTATTTATGAAGTATTTTTGAACTTGGACTGTATAAAGTACGAATCCCTAATCTTTGTCCTTTTATTTCACTGGATTCGTTTTTTTTAAATATTTTTCATCATCTTCAATCCTAAATGATGATATTACTAAATATCTTTGGCCTGTAGTGCAAAGATGAATGATTTTTTTTTGAATATCTTTGGCCCGTAGTGCAAAGATGTACAGGTGTTGAGATGAATATGACCAACTGATGAATATCTTTGGCCTGTAGTGCAAAGATGAATATTTGATTCAAGATGTATATTGATAGATGTTACAGGGATAAAATATTGATGATAGACTTTTAAATCATAGAAGATAGTAGATTTCATTCTCTACGTAACTCTTCTAATGAATGGTTATTTCCACTGCGAATATTGATCTGAAACTTGTTGTCTATTATATTCTATCAGATTTTTCCCTATTGAGGACTAACAATAATTTATTCTATATTATCTTAGTCATAATATTCTTTACTGGACTAGTTGAGCTCACCCTTTTCCTTTTTGTTCCATTTTTCTTCTCAGGAGGCGAGAATGTAGCAAGTACTAGTCGGGGTGTGGAATGATGGTTCTAGAAGTTGTTTTAGTAGTTCTCACTATTTTATAAAATAGTGTATCAATAATTGTAATGAGGACTTATTTGAATGTGGATATTGTCTAGATGACAATATTTATATTTAAACTCTCAATTTATGTGTTGTCGTATTTTGCACGACAATTGTATTAATAAAGTTGTAGTTGTTTCTGTACCATGTATTTGGCGACTCATAATGGATGTCGTATACCTATGTTGGGGGCGTCACAACTAAGATTTATTTCCAAATTGAATTCTATTTCTTTATGGAAACTAGTTATGATTTGTAATTCCTTTTAGGATTTAGATTTCTAATTCCCATAGGATTTAGGACTCTTTCAAGCACTTTAAATAAAGGATGCTAGTCAGGATTTTATTCATTCAATTATCAACTATCATCTATTGGAGTGCAGACTCAAGAGCATGTTAGGCTAGTTCTTTTCATTCAATTTTAAAGGGAGGTGAATCCTTGTTACAAGTTATTGATTAATTGAGTATTATTATTTATTCCTTCTTGTGTGAAATTTCTTCTGATAATCTATTTTCATTGATTGCATGTTAATTGATCTAATTGATTTAATATGGCCAATTGAGTTAGTTTGATCATTATCATATGCTAGATTAAGATTGCTATTACGTGTAATTGATATATGTCTTCATCACAAGTAGCAACTTGGTAATAATAATTGTGGACAAGCTTTTGTTTATTGCTAAGATTATCAGAAAACCTGTTAAACAAATCGAGCTTATGTTTTTATTTCTTGGAATAGTCTAATTCCCTAGTTCTTAATGTTGCTGTTATATTAAATCTAGAGAGCTTGTTCTAGGTTATATAATTGTTAGAATCTTTTGAAGAGCTTGTTTCATTTAGTGACAATCTAAGGGGAGTTTCGGGTAGCAGAGCTTGTTGTTACCTAGGTCTATTAGTTTCATTGAAGAGTAAATAATGTTACACTATTAATCTATTATTGTAAAAAGGTGATACTAAACTGAAGAACTGAAGCTTTTTATTCATTGTTTATTCTTATTAGTTTATTCTTGTTAATTTAGTTAATTAATTCAAAATTCCCTTTTCATTAGAAATCATAGGATAAATATAAAACAAATCACTTTTTGTGGGATCGATCCTTACTTACTAATGTGCTAATTGTTTGAATTTGTAAAGTGAAAGTGAGGTTAATTTAGGAGTGTAAATGACAGCTCCCAAATTTTGGCGCCGTTGTCGGGGAGTGTTATTTGTTTTTGTTTATTCTTTGTTTTCATTTATTTTTATTATTTTATTTTCCTTTTTATTTTATGACTCAATCCTCTAACTTTATTGACTTAAATTTTGATCAAGAGATAGAGAAAACTGCAGATAAAAAAGAATCTTTTATTCCATCACTTGACGTGGAAGAGATGGCGGTGCCACACAGTAACAGAACTTTGAAAGAACTGGCTACTCCTAATCTGAATCAACCATCTTTTTGTATTGAGTATCCTACTTTAGATGTTGCTTTTGAACTTAACTCTGGACTAATTCGTACTTTGCTTATTTTTCGTGGTCTTACAGGTGAAAATCTATATAAGCATTTAAAGGAGTTCCATGTGGTGTGTTCCACGATGAAAGGACAATGAGTGGTAGAGGAGCAGATCATGTTGGGTTTTCGGCACATCAAAGCAACGCACAGCGGAATAAAAATTGAATAAAACAGAACAATTTCCAAAACCCAAAACAGGATGCATGCGAAACAGATATTAATTCAGTGTTTAAGAGATTATACTGATTATGAAAAAGCCTTTGAAACGCTTCGAATCTCGAACGCAATCCCTCACGAAACTGCGTCTCTATGGTATCCACACGAACGCACGTGAACCGTTGCATGATTCTACAATAAAGGGAGTTGCGATACTAGCCACAAAAGGAACAGGATTTTCGAAAACTTTTTCTCTAGTCTCTCTCTAAGAGCGGCTAGGGTTTTTAGGTTAATGAGCATGCCTAATATGGCTGCAATATATCATATATATAGCAGTTAAAAAGGAATTAATCAAAAACCTAATTTAATTAAAATAAAATCTGAATTTATATATCTATATATATATATATATATCTTCATTTTTTTATTTTTTTTGCTAACCGTGGGTTTCTGATCCGCAGGCCGACTAATCCCTCGAGCCCGATACCAGAGCGGCTTGCTACCCGACTTGCGTCGGGGGTACCGTGGCCACCATGACCATTTTTGGCTTAACAATTGTTGCTAGCGGGGTTCGAATTGAAGACGTCCGAGTTTACGGCTCGCCCCCAATCAATCCTTAACCGCTGCGCCAAAATGCTGGTGGTTTATATATATCTTAATTAAGTCTTACTTAATTAATATACCCATATATATAAATTATCCTATTAATTTAAATTCGTAATTTAAATAATATCAATCATATTGACATATTTAAATCTTTACAATTTAAATTAATTCCCTTTTAATTATGTTCTATGTGTGTGACCCTATAGGTTATTATTACATTGGCAATAATTTTAAAATCATATTATAAAATTATAAACAGTGAGCGGCATCTAGTAATACATCACTGCTACCCAAGTAATAATAAGATCGATGATTCGATGCACCTTTTTGTGACCAATGTTTCAATGTAATTTAATCCTTTTAACCTTTATATCCTATATTAAACTCGAGTCATGGAATGTGTCATACTCTTCATAATTTAATCTGAGTTTTTCTTGATCTATGAGTAGATTATATGAAACAAATCACTATTTGAGCATGACCATGCATTTCATAGTCCTACTCAATTAAGAGGCCTATGGATATCACCCCTAATACATAGGAGGGTTAAATTCCATTTAGATCACTCATATTCCTCACACGATTCATGATGTACCCAATAATCATCTTTATTGTCCACCCTATTAAAGGTGACTTTTGATGATATCAAAGTACATAAATTCCCGTGTAATAATATAGTGATTTCAGGTCGGAGGACCATTACATCATTGTCACTATGAGAATCGCTAATGACACTTTGCATAATGCTCCACGTAGAATTATCATGGTGGGTCTGTCCAGTACATCGTTCTCTAACATGTACCTATGCATTGACTCAATATCTCATATATATATGACCAATGAGATTTGGTCATCAGTCAATCCACATACTAGTCTCAATGCATCATTGTTGTCTCCTCAACAATGATACTCGACTAAGGACATTTAAGAGCAATTATACTAATCGTAATTATATAATCTCATGTTCAAGTCACATACTTGAAACTATATAATTTGTATCACTATTCTAAGGAATTTTATTATGTTAATATTTATATAACACAGTAAATAAAAACCATAATAAAATCATTCATATATTCAATCAAATATAATATCAAAATATTAAGCAATTATATCAAATAATTGGCCTCTAGGGCATAAACTCTAATAGATCAAGCTTAGACTTTTTCCATTCTCATTAGCAGATTTGGATAAAGACTGGTTATACTATTTACCTTCAGGATCAATACGATTATGGACTCATATGCAAAGGCTATTCTTGGAAAAGTACTTTCCTGCATCAAGAGTCGCCCACCTAAGGAATGAGATATGTGGAATCAGACAATTCAATGGAGAAACTCTCTATGAGTATTGGGAAAGGTTCAAGAAGTTGTGTTCCAGCTGTCCACCTCACAGAATTGATGACCATCACTTGATCCGGTGCTTCTATGAGGGGTTGTTACCAATGGAAAGAAGCATGATTGATGCAGCAAGTGGAGGAGCATTGGTAGACAAGACTCCAGAAGTTACAAGGAACTTAATTGCATATATGGCAGCTAACTCACAGCAGTATGGAACTAAGATGGATCACACACCACAAAGGGTAAATAGGGTAAGTACGAGAGACTTGGAGCAGCAGATTTCTGATTTAACTATTTTGGTTCGACAAATGGCTGCAAGGAATATACAAGGTTTTCAGCAAGCTCAACCTCAGTACCACACAAAAAACTAAGAAGTACCTTTCAATTTTGGGACATCTATGGAGGATATGTTTAAGGCATTCATGAACCAAACACAACAGTTCATGAGTCAGACACAACAATTCCAGCAGGAGACAAGAACTTCTGTTCAAGATCTGAGGGACCAAGTTGGTCAGCTTGTAACCACAGTAGGAAGGTCACTTTTTCAAACTAATGAAAATATAAGTGTCATAACATTGAGATGTGGTGCAGAGGATCAGCAACAAGGAAATTCAATACAAAGCAAGTCCGACAATAGTGAAACAGGCAGCAAAGATGTACTCAAGCACAAAGTTCCACCTCTTTCAGCTTATGAACCGAAACTACATTTTCCCCAAGTTCTAACAAGGAATTGGAAAGTTGGAAAGAATTCAACGTGGTATACAAAGTCTAATGAAAAATTCATGGAAGAAATGGCGAAAATAGGGAACAAGAACTTAAAGGTGATGAGAAGTTAACTAGTGGAAACCAGTTGGAAGTGCTTGAGGTCTACTACTGAATTTGAAGAAAAAATCAGGTATTCAAAGTCTGAAAAGGATGAACAAGAGGAAGATGAGAACAATTTGATAAGTTCTGCAGATCTTTACAAAGAGGACATAGATGATACATTGGTGCAAACAACAAAAACAATACATGATACATACCATGGGACCTTAACTATGGAATTGGATGAGGCACATGTCCAGTTCAGCATATATGACACAAAAAGGTATCTTGGTAATATTAATTTTATTTTTGCTACTGAGGTTGTTGACTCTATAATGTAGGAATCTCTCGAGCAAATATACAAGGAAGATTTGAGGGCTGGAATGGAGCAAAATCATGATCTGAAGGATGCTCCTAGTGAATTGAAATTGTTACCAGTCCACTTGAAGTACACAAGTCCAATTACATAGAATGAGAAGGATGATGTCAAGCCAATGACAATTAACAAGGGCAGCTGCTTGGGAGGCAACCCAAGATCTCAGATTTGATTTTTCTATCCCTTCACTTTTTAGTTTTTTTATTGCATGTTAGCTAGTAGTATTTTCTTTTTTGTACGATTTTCTTACATTGGGGACAATGTAAGGTTTGAGTGTGGGGGGAAGATTTAGGTTTTTATTTTATTTAGGAATATTGATCCGATTTTGATGGGAAATTTGAAAAATTGATGCTTTTAAAAATTTTTGAAATTTTGGGCTCCATAATTATATTTGGTTATATTTTAAAAAGATTAAAGTCAAAGATTGGAAATCGATGCTAAAATTCAGATTCTGCTTGATGCTTAATTAGTTGATGAATGATGAAAACTAATCCACGATCCATAGTAATTGATTTGAATTGAATTTGTGATACATGAGTACTTGAATATGAGAAGCATGTTTATTTGGCTAAGTTATTTGTGGAGTTGTCTATGTGCATTGATTTCATGACTTAGAACTATTTAACTTGCTTATGTTGTTGCAGAACCATGTGAGAAAATGATGAATGAAAAAAAAAAGAAAAAAAAAAGAAAAGGAAAAAAAATGTAAATTGAAAATCTGCTTCAATGTCCATTGTGCGAAATAACTGGGTATCCAAGCCTCGGGAAGCATCGATATTCACGCTGAAAAGTGCGATGGATAAAAGCAGCTTGACTAGTCGACTTTTGTGGCCTTTGTTACTTGAATAAGTAAGCCTTAGGGGTGTCTCTACACCTAGCGCCCTAAGATCATCTAGTTTGGGAGTCGTTGGTGGAAAGTTCGCTAATGAGTAACTCTGAAAATCCTAAGAAAAGGAGACATTGCACATGTCAAAAAAAAATATACGAGAAAAGCATGAAAATACATTCATCTGTGCTAAAGAGAAGGTTCTATAAAAAAAAAATTAAAAAACAAAGAAAAAATTGTTCTTGGTTATGAGTCAGTGTGCACAGTTTTTGTTCCATAATAACCAAGTTGAGTAAGTATGTGGGTTGTACGAAAGTTTCTTATGTGGTTGCAGGTTGGTTTAATGAAATTCGTTGATGAAATGGTGAGGTTGTTCGTTGTGAAATAACTGATGATGCATTGGTTAGATTTCTGCAAATTTAGTGTTGATAGTCATGATTTATACCTTGAAATCTTTTGACACTATGGTTGAATAGAATTTTTTTGGAAATCAAAATTTTGGTTTACACGAGGACGTGTAAAAAGGCCAAGTGTGGGGGAATTTGATGAGTGCATATTATTCATTTATTTTGATTCATTTATGTTTAGTTTTATTGCATGTTTCATGTGTATATGAGATTATTAAGGTGTTTAATGATTTCAGGAAGAATTGGAGTTGAAATGAGGAAAAAGGGAAAATTGCAAGGTTTTTAGCATTAAGTTGGAATTTGCATAGCAGTCACTTGGAGCCTGATTTCGACCTTGATCCAGCTCGAATCTGTCAAATCGCAAAGAATGAAAGTTGTAGATCTCGTCGATATCTTTGTTTTGACAGGTAGCAGACCCCGTAACTCCTCCCGGATCAAAAGTTATGCTCGTTTTACCAAAGCACGTCGCAACAAAAAATGGAAATTCGTCCCAGCGAATTTGAGCGGGAAATGGATTTTTGGAAAGTTTCTAAATGCAGATTTTGGCATACTTCTACATGGAATTGGATTGATATTTCTATTAGCATTGGGATTTCTTTTAGACTAAGATTTATTTCCAAATTGAATTCTATTTCTTTATGGAAACTAGTTATGATTTGTAATTCCTTTTAGGATTTGGATTTCTAATTCCCATAGGATTTAGGACTCTGTCTAACACTATAAATAGAGAATGCTAGTCAGGATTTTATTCATTCAATTATCAACTATCATCTATTGGAGTGCAGACTCAAGAGCATGTTAGGCTAGTTCTTTTCATTCAATTCTAAAGGGAGGTGAATCCTTGTTACAAGTAATTGATTAATTTAGTATTATTATTTATTCCTTCTTGTGTGAATTTTTTTCTGATAATCTGTTTTCATTGATTGCATGTTAATTGATCTAATTGATTAAATATAGCCAATTGAGTTAGCTTGATCATTATCATATGCTAGATTAAGATTGGTATTACGTGCAATTGATATACGTCTTCATCACAAGTAGCAACTTGGTAATAATAATTGTGGACAAACTTTAATTTATTGCTAAGATTAACAGAAAACAAGTTCAACAAATCGAGCTTATGTGTTTGTTGCTTGGAATAGTCTAATTCCCTAGGTCTTAATGCTGCTGTTATATTAAATCTAGAGAGTTTGTTCTAGGTTATATAATTGTTAGAATCTTGTGAAGAGCTTGTTTCATTTAGTGACAATCTAAGGGGAGTTTCGGGTAGTAGAGCTTGTTGTTACCTACGGCTATTAGTTTCATTGAAGAATAAATAATGTTACACTATTAATCTATTATTGTAAAAAGGTGATGCTAAACTGAAGAACTGAAACTTTTTATTCATTGTTTATTCTTATTAGTTTATTCTTGTTAATTTAGTTAATTAATTCAAAATTCCCTTTTCATTAGAAATCATAGGATAAATATAAAATAATTCACTTTCTGTGGGATCGATTCTTACTTACTAATGTGCTAATTATTTAAATTTATAAAGTGAAAGTGAGATTAATTTAGGAGTGTAAACGACAGCTCCCATAAAGTGATAGTAAAACTAAAAAGCTTTCTCATATGCAGAGTCTTTACATTTTCAAATATTTGCATAAATGGTGCATAAAGTGTACAAATAATATGAGTTAATAGATATAAAAAGCCACCAACAAGCAAACATATCAGACCTTAGAGGAATCTCCATATTACATGTGAAATGATCAGAAACAATGTGAGTAAGGAATAACTGAAAAATAAAATAAAAAAATGTAAATTGAGAAGTCGAATACTGAAGCAGCAATTATAGTACACCATTAATTCGATTGAATTGATTCTGAAATCACACGTACAGGAATATTTATGAAATCAAAGAGAAACTTAATATAAAAATTTAAATTTGTTGATATCATAAATTGCATGTCGTAATTCGAAACTCATTGTCATTTGGAAAAGAGGCTTCACTTATACACCGTTAAGTTCTCACCATTATAGGAGGGGTGAGTTGCTTTTTGAGAGTACAAAATTGAAATGCCATGAACAAGGATTTTTCTGAGTAGCCCCTACAAAAGAGAACATGTTAAGATCAATAATGAAATGGAAGAGATACCAAAAGAAAAAAGAAAATAAGGCAATGAAGAAGTGAACCATCTGCTTTTTATTAAGTCTTTCTGATGCATGTTGTTGCATCCTAGTTTTTACTAGGATAGAGAACTTAAATAAAAAGTATATTATATAATATTAAATAACCGCCCATGATTACGATAAAAAATCACAAAATCTTTTTATCTATTAATATCTCACATATTGGTTGCAGCCATACCTTTGTTGTAGTTAATTACATGATCATTATAGACTTTTGAAAGTCAATTTGAGACATTTTCAAACTCAAAATTAAGACGATTCATTAAAAATTATGAACCAATAAAACTTGCAATGAATAATACTTTTTAGATAATTTACAATATTCATATTTGTATTGATTAAAATTTAAAGAGTCCGTCAATTTTGAGTTTCAAAATCTCTAAAATTGAATTTAAAAGATCAACAATGATCAAATAATATGGAACATTATCTTGTTATGTTTATTAGAACAAATTAAAAAAATAAAAAAATAATTTTAGAACAAATTAAAAAAAAACATGAGGGGATGGATTATCTCTATATCAATGGTGGACTAATTAGGAGGAATTAAAATCTTTTCAAAAGAGGATGGATCATCTCAATATCAATGGTGGACTGGAGAAATGTGCTCCCAAACAATACCCATAAAAGATTAGAATGCAATAAAAATTAGGATATGTAACACAGTATCCAAAATTAACATTAAAACAAAACATACCTCATATCACAAATTTTAAACTAAGCCAAACATGCTTGTCACTATCCCCAAAAAACTCCAGAAAACGAAACCACAAAACCAGTACCAATACGCAGCAAAAATTCTCACCACAAGAGCCTTCAAATCTTGCCAAATCATCAAAAGATCCAAAACATTAGAAATGACCTACCAAGAAGTCCCAGTGAATCACTTCTAAGCCTCGACCTTTGGCCTGATTCCCCCAAAGATGATGACCCAACCGCTGTGGCTAGTTCCTCCACCCCATCCCTTGTATTCCAGGGAAATTTACATGGTGGGATTCGTGATAGTGCATATAGTGGGATTCAGTAATGCTCCGGCATAATCACTGCCCGGAAAATGGTGGGTCTAATTTGCGAGCCCTTAAACCCACATCGATAGACTCCACTTGACGCCATGCGTGAGGTGGTGTCGCCCTGGATCGCTTTCTAAAGACAAATTGTTGGGTGAATTACTCAGAACACCTTAACCCCTCGCTCATACTACTTTGGACGGTAATCTTTCATCTGAATCGCTTCGCGTTCAAATCTGCGTTGAATGGGACACCAACGACACTCAATTTCCTCGCTTATATCAAGTCGATAATCTCAAGACAATCGACGATTGATCGACGGTAGAAGACGCCACACACAACCATGAATCGTTGTATGATAAATCAAATTGAATCTCGAAAAAATAACCAAGAAAGTAATATTTTCTTAGAATTTTTCGAAAGAACCAAAAGTAGAAAATAACCTCACAAGTTTATCGAATAATGAATAATGTATTTGATTACATCAACTTAGACCTCTATTTATACTACTCAAAACAATTCAAATCTTAATAGTAATTTATAAACTATAACCCTAATAGAAGTCAATTTGGAAAAGAATTCTAATTAAAAAAAAAAAGTCCTAATTACAATAGAATTATAAAAATCAAATAATTCTTGCTGAATATGTAATTCGTGGGCTTAGTAAGAGCGGAATTGGGCTTGTATTAAATTGACTCAAATTTGTGTCTCATCATTCTCTTTGGGTTTTCTTGTGTTAACTTCAACCCAAACATCTTGGATCAAACCATTGAGATCTTGTTTGAACATTTTAGTTCTAGCCTTGCTTGATCCCCACGTCCCTTTAGTCTTGTTTGAATCCACGCATGCCATGTCCTCATCACACATGACCCAAATGAAATCAAAGTTTCCTTGTCAAATTCACATATTTGCAGGCCCCAAGGGTTTTTGAAGGTGAAATCTTTAATTTACGGAGGTGGGTTGCAATTAATTGCTCATGATGAGACTTCTTTTGGTTTATCCCAGGCGGTTAATGTGAGGGAGACAAATGGTGATATGGATGGGAAGAGATTTGGTCATCTTAAATATTGTGGATGAAAATGGGAGCAGAATGGGGTTCATGGAAGTAATGGAGCCGCAGAAGGAAGGATGGTCTGGCATGATTGATTAGGAAGGAAAATTCTAGTGATCTGCCACCTTTTTGGGTGGAGTTTTGAAAAATTACCATACTGATCAACATCCATCCGAGGAGAGGATAACCCTGGAACAAGATCAAAATTTAAATCATAAACTAGTAAACCTTTGAATTTCAACCATAAGCTTGATGAATGAAAAGAACCAGAAAGTTATATAGACGTAACACTGACAAGCTCAGATATACGCAGTCTTTACATTCGATATATTTGCATAAAGGGTGCATAAAGTGAGCAAATAATATTAGTAAATAAGTAAAAAAAAAAAAAAACTGCCAACAGCAAACATATCATAAATCAGAGGATTAGATATTTTACATGTGAAATAATGAGAAAAATTGTGAGTAGGGAATGACTAATAAATAAAATAATGTAAATTGTTTGAAGAATGAATCAGCAATTTGATAAGTCCTAACAAATACACAAAGGTAAATGAAAAATGATTTTCTCTTCGGGTGAGAAAAGTACCCAATTTGACTGCAAAATACTTTCTGCTCCAATAACAAAGGCATTGGCTGCTTAAATAAGCAAAACCATGTACCAACAAACCGAAATACAAGGGAAATTTAAATACACGTAAAACAGAGCATAACTAACGAAAACAACATGCAATAATGGAAAGACACGTAAAACTCTCAACTACGACGTAAAACTCTCAACTGCAAAAGACCAGCCTGATCCCACAATCTTCTCGTCCACTTCATCCTAGATATTTGGGATTTGGCTTTAGGCCTCTTTCTGAATGGCGTGGTCTAACAATACTCCCCCCCTCTAGTGGACGCTTATCCGCAAGGTCCACTGATGGAAATTGCTCAAGCAAAGTTTGGGTTGGCTCCCATGTGGCTTCCTTTGCTGGTAAATGCTTCCACTAGACTAGGATTTCTTCTTCAAATTTATGTCCTCTTTTGACCCAGCGAGTGTCCAGAATTTTTTGGGGTTCTAATTTAGCTGCACCTTCATCAGTCATTGGCGGCAATTCCTTAGAGGCCTCCACCATGTCGCCCAAAATTTTTTTAACAAGGAAACATGGAAAACAGGATGAACGCGAGCTCCCTCTGGCAACTGAAGTAAACGCCCTTGACACTTCAAACGCTCGCCATTTGCAACCCGAATAGTAAATGTTTCTGTTGGTATCACTGGTAATCGTAGCATGCTTGCTAGACGATCACTGATGAAGTTGTGTGTTGACCCACTGTCGATCAGTACCACCACTTCGAGGGAACCCATCGTTGCTGTCATAAGCATTGTTCTTGGGGCAGTCCATCCGGTCAATGCATGTAACATGATTTCAGGTTCAACTTCGGGTTCTGCTTTGCGCTACTTCTCCCGTGGTCATCTTCCTGTTTGTTGATCAAGAATGTCCTCACCATTACATTCGTATGCCCCGCCAAGAGTAATAGTCATGGTGTTCGACATCTATATTTCTCACGTCAGAAACGTTCATCGCAGTTGAAACATAGTGTGACGTCCCCAAATCCGGGTCTCTTCCAACCCAACAGATGGTGCTACACGGTACTACCATTCACACATACCTTTAATTGAAAAGTCTCAAAAGAACGAATATGTCTTCTATATATTAGAAATAATATTACATTTCTCTAGGTTCTTTATAACCCATACATTTGTTCTTGTCATAATATCAAATATATTACAATCGTTCACCTATACTATTACATCAGAACTCTAAGGGTTCGTCTTCGTCTTGCCTTTATCCTTGCCGGAGCCTCCGGTCCGTTCGATCTTAGCTGTGTTCATATGGTTCAAGCAAGAGTGAGCATGACTAGCTCAGCAAGTACTACAATTCTAATAAACAACATGCTTGAAACATAGAACTCATATATCTTCAGTAACTGAACAATAGTTACGAAGTACTATTGATAATTCAAAATAGCACTTCTTTTCATTCAAAACATTTTACAACAACAATATTCAGTAAAACATCAATTCTGGTCAAAGACCTTGAGCATTTCATAAGTTCTTTTGAAAAGGACAACCCGACACTAAGTCCGTAAGCCTGACATTACTTACGAGCACTTCTGGGTGATCAGTCCATAGTACTCTATGTTGATCAAAACTACATTCATTAAACGTGTATACGTTTAATTTGTGGCGACCTCACGTGCCTGTCGTTAAACGACGAAAACATTTTAGCATACTCAGTCTTCGATTGAAAACTATACCAATATAACTTGGTAAACATTGTACATGCTTTGATAGAAACATAATTTAAGTCTAGCCGAAAGAATTGGCTTTGACTTCCTCATATAAAACTTCATGCGAAAGGATACATGAATTACAAAGCTTATCCAGACTGAACTGGAACAAGGGTTAGAATACTTGCCTTCTGCTCCGCTTCTTCGATTATCACACGACACTTTTTAAGTCTAAGTCTCTACAATACATGATCATATAACGTACTGTTAGGTTTGTAATATTCATGAGCGCAATCAAATTGCATAAAAAGTGCGGAAGCGTGGTAAAATCAGAGTTTAAAAATTTACAAACCATAAACCCGGATCACCCTTTATGCATAATTATTAATTAAACGAAAAGATAAAGAATAAAATCATACCCTTGAAGATCGAGCTTCCTCAGGTACAAGTTCACCTCCAAATCCTTTCGCGTTCAATCTTGAATCCAACGAGTTTGGTTCCTTCCTTTGATCAACGTTAGCCACCCAAATGTTTGGCCTCTAGAGGTGATCCACCAAGGAAGAAGAAAATTCAAGAAGATGGATTTTGGCTCAAACCCTAGTTTTCTATCTCTATAGAAAGGGAGTACTCTCCAACTATTGGAAATATTACGTAGTTGTAAAAGTCAACTTACCCATACCACCCATAATAAGACTCCTCTTATTTATTGATGTGGGCAACCCTCCTTAACAATTAAGAAATTGGGTTTTATTTAATTAATTAAATTCTTTTAATTAATTAAGCTCCCTAATCTTATTAGGGATAATTAATTAAACTCCTTTAACTAATTTCCTTCCTAATCCAATTAGGAATAAATGAGAGTACTTATATTAAATTAATTTCTAAACTCTTTTAGAAATTAAAATAATAATAATTGTAATAATATTAATAAGACTCCTCTTATTAATTTATATTTAATATTTCTAAAATATTAAATAATAAATATTAAGCTATTTAATTTATTCTATCACCATAGATTAAATTAAATATACTTAACATATTATTACGATTATGCCATTAACTTCTTAAATAATTATTCTTCCTTTTATGGTGTGACCCTTTAGGTTCTCCATATTAAACCTAAGTGTGAATAAATCAATTAGAACAATTCTAATCTTATTTAAATAAATAAATTAAACAATTAATTTATTTAAATAAATAATATTTATTCTACAATAGGGATAAGCCTCCCTAGCGATCAACGACTTTCCAGATAATATAGATTTCAACATTAATCATAAAAGAACCTTTGAGTAAATAGTTACTGCATAATTCAATCCTTCCACCATACAATGTCCCAATTAAATATAAGACATGGAATTACTGACAAGTCTTATTTTATTTAATTATATGTATTTCGACTCTTAAATGCACAACTCCAAATAATGCAAATTAGAAACTCCTTTCTAATTTCATTCTGCCTTGGCCAAGGACTACTGGGTTGTCATTTATCGAATCACATAGGACATTTCTCTTCTTTTATTAGAAGTGGTAGATTCTTTATTGATCATACATTATCTCCATGTACAACTTATTATACCCAAGCATACCCTTTGATATACCCTAAGGGTCTTAAGGAATAAGTCAAAGTATAACTCATCATACACAAGATACTATGATGATCTCAAGTCCAAGGATCACTTGTCTACTATCACTACGAATTCCTATTGACAGTGCAAATAAAACTCCATTAGGTATTCCTTAGCGAGCCAATGCGTTCAAAGGAACTTATTCTCTAATAAGCACCTACATACTTGCTTTAGTGTCTCCACAAAATGATCATGAGATCAATCATCCTCATCCAATGAGCAAGACAACGTATGTACCAATCTATCCCTGGATTCACTAATCCCCAATTTAGTAATCCAATGATTGGGAACTATTTTAGTTTTAAGCTTTCTAAGAATTTAGATCTCATTAGAATGATCATCATCATTATTCTAAAAGCATTGCTTAAAACTATGGGTTTATCACATATTATAAAACAAACATCATGTAGATAATTAAAAGCCTTTAATAAATTAATACTTTTTATTAATAAATGAATAAGATTGTTACAAAGTATATGCTTTATCATCAAACATGATTGGCTTGTGTGCATACTACTTTCAATCTCCCACTTGCACTAAAGCCAATCGTCATGGTAACTCATACTCTTCTTCTCTAAGTGACGATTATCCTGCTGTTGGATAAGCTTTAGTTAATGGATATGTAATGTTGTTCTTAAGAGTCCACTATCTCTATAGTGATTTCCCATCTTTCAATGATTCTAATAATCAAATGAAAGTGCCACAACACATGTTTAGATCCAAGATGAGACTTAGGAACTATTCCTAGTTACGTAATGAACTTTTAATCCAAACAATCGACTTGCGACTTCATTTATAGCTATATACTTTGTCTTTATTACTAAACCAAAGAACTCTTTTGCTATTTGGAACCTTTCCAATTCAACGCACCACTTGTTCAAGGTAACCCTTTACCTTAAAGTGGATTTTCATCATCTTGGTGCATCGAAAAACTTGAGTCCATTAAGCCCTCTTGTTTTAATTTAGACCCATCATGAATATGATCACATCCTTAGTCTTGGGTTAAGCACTTTAAGATGTTTTCAACGTCTTACGTTGATCTTCTCCGAATATATGACCGATCAACATTAGGTCTCGTATATTTCATTGCATACATGATTGTCACTCATGCGATCTCTCTTCTTTGGAGTCTATGGGGACTATTAAGAGAGATACACTCCATGGCTCATCAACATGAGACATCTCTTGGAGTTTTCCATGCTAAACGACTTTAGCATCAAATGAATATACGTTCCTTGGGTTAAGTCGAGCATCCTCTTAAATCTATCTATATAGATTTATATCCCCAATTAAGATACTCTTCCAAATCATTCATGGAGGAATGTTTAGACAACTTTATCTTTACTGATTGTAGCATTGGTATGTCATTCCTTATCCATAATATATCAACATATATTACTAGGAATGTCACGATGCTCCCACTGACCCTTTTGTACACACTATGTTCATTCTTATTTTTGATAAAATCAAACTCTTTTGATTGCCTCATCAAAACGAATGTTCCATATTTGAGAAACTTGCTTCAATCCATTTCTCTGAGTGTCTACAACACTTACCTCATCGTATGTAACTGGATCATCATCTTCTATGATGTGTACCTCATCATCATCATCTATGATGAATCCATACCTCTTAGGTATCTTCGGTACTATTCCAGATTTACGATTCGGTTGTGGTACAATAGGTCTATCTACAGGTTCCTCTTATTTTACTTATAGTGCTTTGTGGTTCTTGAACTCTTCAAGATCTATTATCCTCCCACTAGCCCCTTCAATGATAAACACATTTATCTTAGAAGGCAGCGTGTTTCGCAACAAACACTTTTTGCTAAGTAGAATTATAGAACATATACCCTTACTTTAGGATGTCCCACAAATCTGTACATGTCAAATCTTGTCCCAAGCTTATCCTTTTGAAACCTTTTCACATAAGTTGGACAACCCCTTATCTTAACATACTTAAGATTAGGAATCCTCCCTGTCCATAATTTTTATGGAGTCTTGGGGCCGGATTTTGAGGTTACCATTTTCGTAGATATGCAGCCATTTCTAGGACATTATCCTAGAAGGATACTGGAATGTTGGTAAATCATTATGGACCGCACCATGTCCAACAAGATACGATTTTTCCTTTCAGATACATAAATCATTTATTACATATCAGGAGGCGTCCATTATGAGAAAATCATTTGAGATGATCTAGAAACTTATTGCACAAGTATTCCTTCCTTGATCCGATCAAAGAATCCTAATACTTTGCCAATTTGTTTCACTTTTGAATTCTTTGAACCTTTCAAATAATTCACACTTGTATTTCAGCAAATACACACATTCAACTCTTTGAATGATCATCTCCTTTTCTTATACTAGTTTGTTCAATTTGCAAAATATATTTTTCACGTAAGTCAAGTATACAAAATTTATTAAGTAATATTCCAGTTCTATACAAAACATTATTATTATAAATAGAACAACAATTGTTCTTAATTATAATACCAAAGATTTCATTGTCCAACAATAAAATGGAAATAATATTTTTAACAAGAACTGGAATACAATAACAACTTATTGACTTAATAGATTTGCCCGTAGGCATTGCTAAACTATAAGTTTCTATAGCTAATCTGACAACCTTTGCTTCATTTTCCACACATAGGATTACTTAACTTTGTTTAACTTTCTACTTCTGCTTGGTCACTTCATAAATCTATATTTATGATAACCAAAGTCGGTATCCAATATCAAGTAGAACCTTGACTTAAAGAAAAATTTATTTCAATCATGAACAAAAAGCGTATTATGTACAAAACTTCACTAAGCTTCTTTGGTTAGCCTCTGCAAGATGCTTCTCGCAGCTTTCTTTCGATTGTCCAGGGCTTATTGCAGTGGAAGCAAACTCCTTTGCTATCCGTATCAGTTTTGTTATTATTATCCTTTGTTTATGCCTTTCTATTTACCTTCTTAGAATCGTTCTTCTTTTCAGAAGATCCTTTGGCCCCTACCAGTAAGACATGGTCTTTCTTGATTGGAAAGTGACTCTCAACATTTTTCAACATGTTAAGCAAATCAGCAAAGCTGATATCTAGCTTGTTCATATGAAAAATTCATAACAATTGTGAAAGGAGTCCGGGAGTGAGTGCAAGATCAAATCTTGGCTCAACTATCCATCCATGACAAAACTTGTTGTCCTAATTGATCAATCAAATTGATTATGTTAAGAACTTTTTATGCATCTTATATAGTGCCATTGGCCATTCTAGATCGGAAGAGCTCCTTAGATATCTGATATCTATCAGTCCTACTTTCCTCACCATCAACTACTTGATGTGCAGGAATATAGTAGGAGCATCCATAGTTTCATCTTGTGGCTGAAGCTCGTTACTCATGGATGCGAGCATGATGCATTGAGCCAATCATGCATCATCTTGCCACTTTCTAAAAGTAGCAATCTCTTCCTCGAGGCATTATGCGCAACCATTGCGAGGATAGGCGTATTAAGGACATAAGATAGCTTTTCACTATGAGAACTATTCTCAAATTCCTTAACCAATCCATTTAATTGATTCGGTTAATTTAGCATCTAATATGCTTCGCAGCGATGATAGTAATTTTAGACATTGTAAAATTACATAAATGAATTTGTAATTAACAACATTTTAGCATACATTCTTTTATTAATTACCAAAATAAATTAGGTCTTGTTTTAAATTGGTATCTCCCACTATTTTCTTCAAACTATATTACCTCACTTATATAGTTCGGCAAAATCTAATTAAAGATTTGCTAGTGAGAATAAGGATCCCATTTCAAATGTATATAGCCTTGTGGTGACACAACAAACTATATATAAATAAATAGGTAGACAACTTTTGTCAATTACATCAACTATGCAACTCCTTGTATTTTTGCCTCTTAGATTATTTTGATCAAGTGGTGGCACATCCGAATCAAAATTATCCAAGTTAAGTCCGACCTAGCACTCCATATATTCAAAAAAGAAAAATATCATCCTTGTGGTGACACAACAAAACAATATTGTTCAATTTTCTTTATAAGCATCAAATGTGATAAATTAACATCTTAAATACTTAATACTTGCCTTGTGGTGACACAACAAACTCATATTAAATATTTAATACTCTATTAATTTTATCATGCTAGAAGGCGACGTTCGATATTCCAAATATCTTTGAACGCTTAGGACTTAATATAAAAATTGAGGGGTTTGTTATTAATTTGTCTCATCTTGTTTAGCGCGCATGCACATATATATATAAAATACGCGTCATATTAATTAACATGCGAAGCATGTTTGCATAATATATAATATATATATATAGTATAAGCATGCACATATAGAATACTATATTCTACCCGGATTGATTATGGACTTTTATTCTAGTTTGGTTCACTAGAGCCACCAAGTGAACCAAAAGGTCAAATCCTAGGGGTGCAAGAAATAATATTTAAATATAACTATTACATTTAAACCCCGGCTCCATTACAAATGGGTCTTCAAGCGCTCCTTGCTCTTTGATCTCCAATTTTTCAAAATTAATTCTAACTATTTCTATTACAAAACTATTTAAAATAAATAGAAACCTTGATCAGCAGTCAAGGGAAAGTACATAGGAGAGAGATAGAATTTACATTAAGAAAAAAAAATTAGAGAAGACGAGGTACGCAGACCCCATTTTATAAAACTCATACATTCATGCATCCAACTAAAATAAAATCCAATCGCATTGGTCAATAGTCCATAATCAATCCCATTTATTATCATACACATCACCATATGCATCAATAAATAACATTCATCTCATGAATAATAAACATTTAATATATATATTGATATCATTTAATGGGCAAATTTAGTTAGTATAAAATCTAATTTTTTGAATCAAAATAAACTCCTTTATTTTAATCTAAATTTAAATCAAAATAAAACTATTTTATTTTAATTTATCCTATTTTGAATAAAATAAACTATTTTATTTTAATCAAAATTTTAATCAAAATAAACTCCTTTATTTTAATTAATTATGGAATCCAATTCCATGTAATAAAAAAAAATCTTTAATTAAAATAAACTCTTTTATTTTAATTAATTATGGAATCCAATTCCATATAAAAAAAATCTTTTATTAAAGGAAACACGGATATTCTTTCCTATTCACAAATAAACTCCTTTATTTTGAATAATATGAAATCCTATTTCATATCTAAACAAACTCCTTTATTTAAGGAAAGATGAATTTACTCCCCTATTCACAAATAAACTCTTTTATTTTGAATAATATAAAATCCTATTTCATATCTAAATAAACTCCTTTATTTAAGGAAAGATGGAATACAATTTCAACTCCAATTAGTTATCATGGAATCCAATTCCAACTCTAATTAGTTAGCATGAAATTCTAATTTTAAAATTAAAATAAACCCTTTTTATTTTAAGATTAAAATAAACCTTTTATTTTAAAATTAAAATAAACCTTTTATTTTAAAATTAAAATAAACTTTTATTTTAAGATTAAAATAATTATATATATATATATTCAATTTTAAAATTAAAATTTAAACATTTTATTTTAATTATAAAATAATTAAGAATAATATATATATATAGTATATATATATATATAACTATTATATATATATATATATATATATAATATAACTTAACTTAAAATCTCAGTAACTTTTAAATCATGTGGCTCACGGAACATATAAGATATCCTGACTTGTTCCCCTTTTTTTTTTTTTTAAAATGTGGACGTCATCGATTTCCGTGCCTTTAGGCAACTTGATATCCTTAATAATCAATCCTGATAAATTCCGTGCATGCCTTAGTTGCTATCCTGTTAACTTGCTGCTTCATGTTTATTCAGCCAACAAATCCGGTAAAAAAAAAATCGCTAATCCTTTTTTTTTTTTTTTTTTTTAATTTAAATTTTATACAATAAAATTATGCCCAATTAAATTGTTCTAAACACATATCAATATACATATCAAATTAAAATAATTAATAATTATATAAAGGTTTGGCTCGATGCCACCGTTAGGTTTGTAATATTCATGAAAATTGAATCAAATTGCATAAAAAAAGTGCTTGAGCGTGGTAAAATCAGAGTTTAAAAATTTACAAACCATAAACCCGGATCACCCTTTATGCATAATTATTAATTAAACGAAAAGATAAAGAATAAAATCATACCCTTGAAGATCGAGCTTCCTCAGGTACAAGTTCACCTCCAAATCCTTTCGCGTTCAATCTTGAATCCACCGGGTTTGGTTCCTTCCTTTGATCAACGTTAGCCACCCAAATGTTTGGCCTCTAGAGGTGATCCACCAAGGAAGAAGAAAATTCAAGAAGATGGGTATTTGGCTCAAACCCTAGTTTTCTATCTCTATAGAAAGGGAGTACTCTCCAACTATTGAAAATATTACGTAGTTGTAAAAGTCAACTTACCCATACCACCCATAATAAGACTCCTCTTATTTATTGATGTGGACAACCCTCCTTAACAATTAAGAAATTGGGTTTTATTTAATTAATTAAATTCTTTTAATTAATTAAGCTCCCTAATCTTATTAGGGATAATTAATTAAACTCCTTTAACTAATTTTTCTTCCTAATCCAATTAGGAATAAATGAGAGTACTTATATTAAATTAATTTCTAAACTCTTTTAGAAATTAAAATAATAATAATTGTAATAATATTAATAAGACTCCTCTTATTAATTTATATTTAATATTTCTAAAATATTAAATAATAAATATTAAGCTATTTAATTTATTCTATCACCATAGATTAAATTAAATATACTTAACATATTATTACGATTATGCCATTAACTTCTTAAATAATTATTCTTCCTTTTATGGTGTGACCCTTTAGGTTCTCCATATTAAACCGGTTGTGAATAAATCAATTAGAACAATTCTAATCTTATTTAAATAAATAAATTAAACAATTAATTTATTTAAATAAATAATATTTATTCTACAATAGGGATAAGTCTCCCCAGCGATCAACGACTTTCCAGATAATATAGATTTCAACATTAATCATAAAAGAACCTTTGAGTAAATAGTTACAGTACAATTCAATCCTTCCACCATACAATGTCCCAATTAAATATAAGACATGGAATTACTGTCAAGTCTTATTTTATTTAATTATATGTATTTCGACTCTTAAATGCATGACTCCAAATAATGCAAATTAGAAACTCCTTTCTAATTTCATTCGCCTTGCCCAGGACTCTTTGGGTTGTCATTTATCGAATCACATAGGACATTTCTCTTCTTTTATTAGAAGTGGTAGATTCTTTATTGATCATACATTATCTCCATGTACAACTTATTATACCCAAGCATACCCTTTGATATACCCTAAGGGTCTTAAGGAATAAGTCAAAGTATAACTCATCATACACAAGATACTATGATGATCTCAAGTCCAAGGATCACTTGTACTACTATCACTACGAAATTCCTATTGACAGCAAATAAAACTCCATTAGGTATTCCTTAGCGAGCCACGTTCGATGAACTTATTCTCTAATAAGCACCTACATACTTGCTTTAGTGTCTCCACACAAATGATCATGAGATCAATCATCCTCATCCAATGAGCAAGCAACGTATGTACCAATCTATCCGGATTCACTAATCCCCAATTTAGTAATCCAATGATTGGGAACTATTTTAGTTTTAAGCTTTCTAAGAATTTAGATCTCATTAGAATGATCATCATCATTATTCTAAAAGCATTGCTTAAAACTATGGGTTTATCACATATTATAAAACAGCATCATGTAGATAATTAAAAGCCTTTAATAAATTAATACTTTTTATTAATAAATGAATAAGATTGTTACAAAGTATATGCTTTATCATCAAACATGATTGGCTTGTGTGCATACTACTTTCACGTACCACATTAGGTCTTATATAATCAAGTAGGTATATTATAATATCTTACCCTTCATCTCAATCTAAATCTTGACTTAGATCTGTTATTATGGTTTCCGGCTTTTCGTTACGTCATTCAAATTACGTTCACATTCAATTGGTTATTAACTCTAATCATCATATATAAGGTTTAAAAGTACCTTACAATATCCTATTAAGTTTCTCAGTTTATTATTACTGAGTTACTGTTCAAGTTGTACTCATAAACATTGTTTACAGTTCACTTCCTAAGGTTGGCTATTTGCTACTACACCCATTACTTCTTCAAGTCGTATTGCAGCATGAGTTAACGATAGATGCTGACCGGACTCGCAACGATCTGGCGCGAGTCCTTACTTTAGGTCGCATTGTTTGCAGATGAAAGTTAGCGATGCAGCTCGAGACATTTGTCTTAAGTGACTGCGACGCACTCATTTGGCCTTGGGTTGGCGTCGCGGCGCCAACTCTGTGCCTTAGAAAATTTGCAGCTTTTGCAAATTCGGCGAAACTCCCGGATGCATAACTTCTTCGTTATAAGTCCGAATTGGCTCGTTCAAAAGCCTACGGTTCACAAATTACGTACTTTATGCGTTCATGAAAGAATTTTATCTGTTTGACTTCGTTTGCTAAAATTTCACCTATTAGTTCATTTTAACGAAAACGATAAACGTTCATGAATGTTCAACGCTCGTTTCTTCGTTCTAAGTCGGAATTCGGTCATTTTTGATTCCACAACTCTATAATGCAAAATATGACTTGTCTCCATAGAAAACCAACGTTTCCAACTTCAAACACAAAATATGACTTCCATTTCGAGAATTTCACGAATTCGACGATTATCGTCTAATCGTGTGAATTCCGGTAAAACTTCATACCCTATGCTTCTAAATGGATTTTAACCAACACATGAACATTTCAAGTTACTTATCACACCAACTTATCATCAAAGTAGGTTTTGACGTATTCTCATAAGTCAATGACTTAATCAACTTATTAACTACAAATTCTCATGCTTATGACTTACTGTGAACTTAATTCTCATACTATATTGAACATACTAACATCATATGACAAACATATGACAAGTTCTTCATGATTATATCAACTTATTAGAATTCAAGTTGCTTATTCAACTTATTCGGCTTAAGTTCATTCATTAATAACTTATTACATGTTTTTAACAAATAATCCCCATTCTCTATCAATCCTATCATAGAAGAGATGAAGATAATAGATATGAGTCTTACCCTTGAAGACTATTACTTCACTTCACTTTGGAAAATCTAGCAAAGGTTGAAGTGGCTTATAAGTGCTTATGTGGCTTACTCTCTCTAACCAATAAGTTACTTTGTTTTGGATGAAAGTTGAACAATGAAAAATGATCAACCAACTCTCCTATTTATAGGCTATCCAAAGTGAGGGCATCACTACTACAAAACAGTAAATAGATAACGCGGAAAAAATGTTGTGGTTTCAGTCAGAAAAATGTCGTGGTTAAGGGTGTTGTCTATTTGACACCCTTACACAACATTTTTAAAACGTTGTAATTAAGCACAATACACAACATTTTTTTTAGGAAAAAAACGTTATAGATTTGTTTTCCAAAAATTAACATATGGATAAAAACGTTGTAGAAGGTATGATTCCACAACGTTTTTTGGATAAAAACGTTGTAGTTTAATATATCAGACAACGTTTTTAACCAATTTATACAACATTTTTAAAATGTTGTAGATAAAAAAAAAAAAAAAGGTTGTGGTTCACCTATATTACCAACGACCTTAATATCTTGTCCATGATATATATAGCTAAAAGCCTCTAAATTCTCATTTAAATTTAAAGCCAAATGTATCAACCATTCAAAATACATCCCAATAATATCATTTGTTTACAGTTTCAAATTACTACATCCACAAAATATATACCAAACTATCCATATATACATCTCAAATTCACTTTTCAATATAACCAAATATATATATATATATATATATACCAATCTGATCCCATGCTTACATAGCTCATAGTTGTAACTAACCAAATATGCTCAAGGGGCCTGTCTGGTTCGAAGAATCTAGACCATGATCAGCATTTCGCATACATGCAATCCATTTCCTGACCTAGGGGAAATAAAGATACAAAGTTCAGAATTTTATTCACAATAGCTTGCTTGAACAAAAAACAGTCTTTAGGCATGTAGAAAATTTTGCACCACCAAATTATAGCATTGGGACCACCCATGTATGATGAATCATCAACTAATTACAGTTAAGCTACTTTGTATTATTTTTTTTAATCTGTAGCATTACCCCATGGGGTAGCGAACTAATAGGCATATCAAGTAAAGTTCAGAAATGTAAGTGCAGTATGGCAGCTTCTTCACCCTGATGAATTACAATTTACATGAGAAGAAAAAAATAAATGAAACGATAAAAAAATCTTAAAAATACAAGGACTTGCATATACCAGAAAAAACTGACTACATTTCTTAGGCCAGTTTATCGAATTGGCAACGAGATACTTATTCATGACTGTCAGGTACAGCTCCCCGTACCTAAGTTCTCCCATAACCTTCAAAAGGAGTGAGTCAATGGCATGTATTCCACGTCAACAAGAGGGGAGCCACACGATTGAACCATGCCAACTCCGAGAGGTACCCGTGCAGGCTTATGTCTGAACTTACGTAACTTACCCAATACATGGCTTTGTGAAATGGATGGTAGCCCATGCAGATAATCTCAACTTTTCAGATACCCTCAATTCCAAAAATTTAAATAAAAAATCACAACTGCAGCCTGGTAGTTACCAGATGCTCTGAATTTTCAGGAAAATCACCTTCTAAAGTTGTTATGTAGTTTACAGGCTCATATTTTATAGATTTTTAAATACTCAATGTCATATTGATCTTGTAGGTGCATGTGTAGATATTCCCAAATCTGGGCATTCCTAACAGTGTGCAGATATTACCAAAATTCTAACCCAATCTCTAATAGAGGAAGATAATAAATGAAAAGAAAAAAAATACACTAACCATTGAAAACAATCTTGTTCCCATCCATCAGTTTTTTCTTTCCTCGTTCATGAAGAAAAAGTAGCTGGCGATTTTCAACCATCTGTCCACAGTAAGCCAAACTATTGGAAATTGCAGCAAATAGGGGAGAGGAAAGAGGAAACAATACACAACAACATAGCTACTATAACTATAGCTGAGTTAATGATACAACCTCAAAGAGAAAGTCAACCGAGTTCATTTCCGGATATTTCCACTTTAGGAGTCCTTCATGTGTGCGAGGGACATAAGGATCATCCCAACCCTAGCATACAAGGAAGGAGCGTATGAAATCATTATCAGAGACATGGATTAAGAATTCTGAGTATCTACATTAATCTCATCCGGAATAAGCCAAATCTAGGGAGCAATTCAACACAGATTCACAAGAATTGTTGAACATATTGCATGACCATTGGTGACAAACATCAATACTCCAAAAATCACAAACGAGCTACCCAACATAATGGTACTTCACTGCATATAAAATCTTTTGGAAAGTCTATCACTAACAACCATGTCATTCTAAAATCCAACTTTTCACTACACCAGAAAATTGTGATAAAAATTTATTGAAATGAAAATTTATTAGAGTTCATGACATCATCGTATTTGAGTAGAGAACTTTGCACCTGAAAAACAAGGACATCCGCTGCATGGGAAAGCCATGGAATAAACTCCTTTAAGAGTTTGGTAACAGTTAAGAGCAACCAAAAATCCTTTCTCCTCACCTGGTGGATGTTAGCAATTAATAACTAGTTCCAATAGAAAAGACAAAAATTTGGAGATTGAACAATTGCTATTAACTCAACACATATAGAAGCAAAAGTCTGACGATTGAACAATTTTTGTTAACTAAACAAATACCCTGAATGGTTCCAAGTCATATCTGTAAGGATTTTGACGACTTTGATATATATTATGGCCACCTATCTCTACACAGAGAAGTCCATACAGAGAAGTCCACTTATCTTTACACAGAGAAGTCCATACAGAATTAGAGCCGCAGAGCTCCCGCCAAAATTTGGAGCAACTACCAAGTGAACACACATCTGATACCTTCAAATTAAATCATAAAAAATAACCCAGAAAGAGAAAAACAAAATCATTTCATTGGACAAACAAAATTTAAGAAAAAAATATAAACAGCAAAATTTTGAAATAATTAATTATAACAAGAAAAGAACCTGAAGGGATGAAACCAATTTGAGGGAAATATCGTCCGGAAGTGAGCTTTCCATATACTCCGACTGACTCATGTTTCTGTAATTTCTGGAGAGAGAAAATTAGTGGTGTTGATGCCGTATTTCGCCAAGCAAGATGTCGCCGGATTTGGTCCTAATAAACCTCCGTTTACGGTTGAATGCCTATTGTCAGGAATAAACATGTGAATGATATTCCTATTTATATATGATTTGATTATGATATATATATTAATGAATATGCAAGTATGCTTGCATTAAGAAAAGCTATAAAGTCTTTTGATAGATAATAGAAACATATGTACAAGGACTTAGAATGAATTGATCAAATGTGTTAGGTTGATCCTACATAAGCAAAACAACTTTGTAAAGTCCTTAAAAAGAAATGATGTACAAGGACTATAAATATAGAAAGATGAAGCATGTTAGGTTGATCTTATGATGTAATAGATATGCTTGTCTGATCGTCGAGCACTGCACCAGAAATCGTAGTCTGCCATGAGAGTCAAGGAAAACTCGAGAGATATCGAGGTAGAATCGTAGTATGCAAGATAGTAGATCTCGGAGTTCGTAGACTTCCAGGAGAGACGAGAAAGGATCGTAGTGTGTCGAGGAGAACTTCCTCAGGGTCGTAGTCTGCTGAGAAATTCATGTTTAGAATTGTAGAGACAGCCTGCCTACGAGCCTACCGAGTATCTACCAAAGCTAAGTTAAGAATCATAGACTACACTCAGAGTCGTAGAGTCTACTAATCATACCAGAGGTAGAGATCGTAGTCGAGCAAGATCAGATGAAGACAACAAGCACAACGACAGAAATCGTAGAGTGTCAAGATCTGATCTCGGAGTCGTAGTGTCTGCACAACCAAAGCTGAATCGTAGAGTGCAGAACTAAGACCTCAACAGATGTGCTCACAATGCCAAAGCAGAATCGTAGAGCAAATACGATTCTCAACGAATGAGCACTCCCAAAATATCCAAAGGAATGAAGCCTCTGGTTGGCACAACATAGATATGTCCCACCTGAAGGAAACCAGAGACCTCTCAATGAATGGCATGCAAGCTAACAGAAGATCTAAGTACCAACCCAATCAGCATCAAGATTGAGTTGTGAAGCCATTCGAGATGAAGTCTTCCACAAGGAGATCAGAAGAAGACTTCTGTAACTGATCAAGAAAAGTCAGCGCATGCAGTAGTTGTCAAGTAGAAAGACGACAACGTCTTGGAATCAACCAAGATCGTAGTGTTTGCTAAATGAAAAAGGAACTGACGGAGTACACACTGAGATACTGATCAGCCTCTGAATAACAAGGCTAAAGTGATTAAGCATTGGGTCAGTCCATTGATGATAAGTGAACGGGAGATCACAAGGATAAAGCGAGCTGGACACGCCACAAATCTGAAGTGTCTTGTTATTCAGAAAAGGCCAATGCAAGGAATTGAGCCATCAGTATCTGAGAACAGTCGAGGCAAACAGAAGTATCGAAGCACTGCACAAGAGAAGAAAGAGGTGTTCCACATTGGAGATCTAATGAACACTCTTCAGGATCGTATTGTTAATTCTACACATAAAAAAGCAAGTCAAACAAGACACTATGATCAAGTCTAAGAAGGTATGCATCAGAATCGTAGAGTCTGAATAACTGAAGACTGAAACATTGGCAACAGTTCAATCTGAAGGGTAATGTTCGGACAAGTGCTCATTGAGAGTATCGATGCAAGGAGAACCTCTGATCGAGAAATCAGAAGAAGGAAATAAAGTCTTCGACCTGCCCAAGATATTAAAGTGACATATCTGACAGGGTTGGTGAAACAGCAGACTGCAGTGTTAGAAAGTCAGAAAAACATGTCATGTCACATCTGCAGTCTGCACCAAATAACTCGAGATCTGCAAAGAAATTTGAATAGCTTTTAATGGCTACTTTCCAACGGGAAGATTGGGAAGCAGTATAAATCAACAGAGCTTCAAAGATCAAGAGCTATTGATGATTAGGTAGTTGCAGAATCGTTGAGTTGGTGAATGCTATTGTTGACTCTACGAGTTCCACCAAAGATCAATAGAACAAGTCTCAGTGACAGTGAGACTATCAAGGTGGAAGTGAAGCAGCTTTGAAGAAGGAATCAAATAGATCGAAGCTTCACTCAACAAAGATGAGAATGCCACTGAAGATGGCAGCCAAGCTGAGAGCCGAGAAGGCCAAGAAGATAACATTCAGGAAAGTGGTTGAGTACAAAGAAGATCAAAAGAGCAACTCTACGAATCACCATGAACCGAAAGCTGAAACTGAACAAGTGCAGAACCATGTCTGCAAAGTATTCAAGAAGGGTTCAGGGATTTCTAAGTGCCAGACAAAGACTACTAAAAGCACAGAGACTTAGCAAACCCAGATGGTGATGGTGCACAAACGACATCGGATGAAGATGAAATTTGAAGAGAAGAGATCAAATTGCACTAAGGATGATGTGGTCCGGACTCAAGTTGAACGCAAAGAGGACCACACCAAGTCGCTAAGAACAAAAGATGCTCGAGCTTTATGATATCTTAGCAACCAAAGACCAACAACAACAACAACTACAACAACAAGAAGCCAAGGCTGAGGGTCCTTGTCCGGAGGGACTAAATGAAGTTCCAAGCCTGTTGGGTTTGAAGAGTTCCTAGGGAACTAGAGAAGTTCCAAGGATGTTGGCCTCAAGAGTTCTTAGTGAATCAAGTCCCAAGGTCATTTGCCTCAAGGAATCTTAGTGATTCGGTCTTTGCCGCTTTCCTTAGTGGAAATCCTGCTAGTTGAAAGCGTAAGAGTGAATTAGGACCTTGAGTCTCCGAACCACTTAAAACCCTTGTGTCTTTTACTTTATGTCATTTACATTATGTACATTAACCTGCTATAATCATGCTATGAATGTTTTAACTGCTATCATCAAGTAACTCTACTAACAATATATGTGTGATTATGAATATATCAATGAAGGGATCTTTTACTTATTCCAGTTGTGCTTGAAAAAAGATTCTTAAGTTTGTCATGAGCTACTTAATGAGCAATACAACTTAATAGAGTAAAACTATTTTTTAAATTCTAAGGATCTATTCAACCCCCTTCTAGATCTATATTGTGTCTCTTCGAACTAACACCTATGTACTAATTCTCAAACCGGACGAATTTTACATGGCTCACGATCGATCATTACGGTGTACTCTTTGTGTAGGACCAAATCAAGCGACTACTTGCAAAAAAATACGGTAACAACAATTGGGAAAATGAAGGAAAACTTAATCGCCTGCATCATGCAAGCTTAATCATTCCAAAATTTTACTTCAAAATCCCAAAATTAACACAAATTTGACTTGCGATGGCAAGGTATTGGAGGCTAGGGTTCTTCCTATTTGACGAAGAGAAAAAATAAGATGAAGAGAATTACCTACATGCACCTTGGAGATCGGTCTACTTCGCTTACCCACGGGAGAGTAGAGAAACGACGTCCGACTGAGACTTGGAGGTATGGTAATAGATGTGGACCTGGAGATCGGTCTACTCCGCTTACCCACGGGAGTTCCGTCCTTCTTCAATCGAAATCCCGGAAGGCCTGGTTTCCTCACCTTCTGGTGAGGCTGCTTGCGAGAAGTGGGTTTTTGACGAAGAAGATCTGAATCTGATGAATGTGGGTTTAGGGATTTAGAAGAAAGAATAGCTGGTAGCTGGTAGGAAACAGAATACAGTGGTAGTCGATTTTGCTCTATGTCTTTTTTTTTTGCTCCGTGTTTCATTCTCGCGTCTTTTTTTTGCTCCGTGTTTTTGTAGATAGATAACGTTTAAAAAAAAACGTTATCTAGTTAAAACCAAAAAAATGCCCTTTTAAATAGATAACGTTTTTGCATATATATCTACAACGTTTTTTTTAAAAACGCTGTGAAAAAAAATACCACAACGTTTTTATAAAAAACTTGTGGTTTAAACGTTGTCTATTTACTGTTTTGTAGTAGTGCATTATGGTCAATTAGGCATTGCACCTCCTCACTTAACCTCCTTAATCCCACCTCCTTACTATTCATAACCTTACAACTAAGTAAACTTGGCTAGCACATCACTTGCTCATCACACAAAAAGCTTGCCCATCAAGACTACCCACATTACACTTGGTTTGCTCCATGGATCATGGCTTAATCACATTGGGCTTGCTAATTAATCTAGCTAATTTCTTGTTGGGCTTGCATTACAATAGTTTGGACTTATGATGTAACAAACACTTGGCTTGTATATCACCTTCTATTGGACTTCTACCATTATGCTATTAACCCTACAAGTCCATTACCTTTAATTAAACAACTTAACATGCTTACACCACTTATAATTCTCGTATGCTAGCTCGTATATTTATTCATAATATACGTTATTTCATTCTCCATTCTTAATAGTATAATACGTCGTATTATACTTACGTTCATTATCTCATACAATGCATACACATCCTTTGATTAATACTTTCTTTCCTTAACGCTTAATAAACCTAACGTTCTCCAATTAAGTCCGCATGTGAAATATTACGTTTTCCATTCTTAGATTATTATTACATAACCCATCTTACCTTGATATTATAACGTTACATATTTCTCGGAAGTTTAAAAATAATTCTTGAGCAGAAATCGATGAATAGTGATTTTTGAAAAATTTCTCGGAAAGCTTTTATTTTCTTCTTAGAAATTCAAACACTTTAAATCTCTCACGTAGTTAAAATACTACGACGTTTCGGGGTTTCTAGGTTATAGAACGACATTCATCTTATGAATACTTAATAATAATAAATAATATTATTTTATTCATTATTAAAAGTATTTACAAAGGTTCGATTTTTCCAGGGCGTTACACATAGCCCTTGTGCTCTCTTCCTCTGCATTACTTCCCAAGACAAACGTTTAATGGGTCTCGTAGGTGTAGCAGGAGCTACACGGGTGTCTTGTGGAAGAACTAACGTAGCTCTCGCAAGTGGTAACCGCATGAACTTTCTTTGCCGTGCTAGTTGGTTGTCCTTCATTCGTGCCAAGTTAATGGCCTCTTTAAGTGACTGTGGCTTAAACATCCGAATCCCATCCGCTATTTCAGCCTTCAAGCCACCCATGAATGTCCCCACCAATGCTTTCTGAGTCCATCCTTGACCACATTGCACGAAGTTTTTCAAACTCACTACCGGTAATCCCTCAAAGTCCCTAACTGTTTACCTCGGGAGAGAGCTTCATCGAAGTCCTCACACTCCAATTGTGATAACCCGAGAATTTAGACAATTTTATAAAATCTTAAAAGATTGAATAGAGGTTAAATAATAAACCTAGACAGAAAATAAGTGTATGTATATGACATTTTTGAGAATGAATTTTGTGAATTTAAAAACTTTTGGTGAAGGTTTACAATGTTAAGAATATCTGGGTAATGGTCATATATGTTTACTGTAAGACCCCAACTTATTATTAATGAAATTGAATTTTCTCTATTTATTATTTTGAAATAGTAAGGGTTGATTTGATTAATGTGGTTAGTTATGGGTAAAAAGCGCAAATATTTCAAATCTGCAAGTGGTTATAAAATATTCATTTTTATCGGAGAATATTCGTTTGGTTGTGGAATATTTTTACTATTGAGAATATTCGTAAGACGGCGCAGCCTTGTGCGGGCCCCATAACGGAAAGTGATTGAATGAAGAAAACGACAAGTATAAGTTGTTTATAAATAACGACGTTGTTTTTATCGTTAATACTGTTGGAATACCCGGTGGTTAAAACACAGTAGCACACGATATTGCACCAATCATTGATTCTTACGTAAGAAGACACTACTCAATAATTGTTACAGTAGTTACTATTTAATATTTTATTTTATTGATTCAATAATTACTACGTTGATATTTTATATTATTGTTGTTTCAATAATTGTCACTACACAGTATTTTCATTATCAAATCAATAATTCATATTATTTGAATAATATTATTAGATAACATTATTGGCAATGTCTAGAAAGCTCTGTCTAAGAAGAGGTTTGGTCACCTAATCAAGCTAGGCCAAGAAGAGAGAAATCCTTATTGAAAGCCCCTCTTTCCTTTGAACCGCACGGTTTGTCGATATTGTGATTCTGTAATATTATTTGTGAATAATTAATTATTAATTTATATGATAAGGGAAATATTTATTTCATGTGGATATAGATGGAGAAAATTTTTAAATGTGACAATTGTTGAAAATTGATATTTTATCACTTCTGATAAAATAATTCATTTAAATATATTATTAGATTTTAATAATATAATAATGGTGATATTTTACAATGAATGTGGGATATATGAATAAATGAGGAGGAAGAGTATTTTTGTTTCAATAAATGTTTAAAACATGTTTTTCATTTGTGGACCCCATTTCTTGACTGAAATTTGATTATATCCTGTAAAATCGCCCGTTTGTGGATTTCGGTCAATTTCTGTTTGGAATTTGGAAAAACTTTCTTCTGCAAAGTTATAGAGAATGGAATTTCCTATGGAAAGGACATGAGGTTTGAATTTTTCTGATAAAAGGGCTATTTATTATGAATTATTAAAGTTCTGAAGTTCCGAAATAATTATTTTTCAAAAGTTTTAAATTTGTTTTAAAAGAAAAACGTTTTTGATATGTTTGATGTGCCCCATTGGTTGTTGAAATGGCTGAATTCAGATCTCTAAATGTGGGCGTAGGAATAAAAATAAATAATATTAATATTTTATTAAATTTTCTGTTTTGGTGTTCTAAGCATTTTCCTATAACTAGGGTGCTTAGGTTAGAATTGAAAATCACACCAGAAACTGAAGTTTTCTCTCTCTATATTATTGAGTGTATACTTGTGAGTATTTTGATACTTTGAGTATTGCTATACGGTGCAAGTTCCCTTCAGCACTATATCTGGTATTCCAACTAGAAGTACAATCTTTTCAAGGTAAGGGATATTATTATTTTTTAAATGATATTATTTCTTCTAATATCATTATGCCGGAATATTGGTAAGATTTTTCTTGTGAAATTCTTGTCTTTTAGTGTCGGGGTTACTATTCACGTATACGGCACTATTCACGTATACGGCACCTATTAACGAATAGGCCATTATTCACAAAAAATTAAATTTTCGTATTTTGTCCAAAATATCTATTATGGATACTAGCTTTGATTGTATCCATGTTTTGATCATTCTTGAATTTTACTTCACTATGATTATTTATGAAGTATTTTTGAACTCGAATTGTTTAAAGTACGAATCCTTAATATTTGTTCTTTTGTTTCACTGGATTCGTTTTCTTTAAAATATTTTTCATCATCCTCAGTCCTAAATGATGATATTACTGAATATCTTTGGCCTATAGTGCAAAGATGGTTGATTTCATTATGAATATATTTGGCCCATAGTGCAAAGATGTACTGGTGTTGAGATGAACATGACCAACTGATGAATATCTTTGGCCTGTAGTGCAAAGTTGAATATTTGATTCAAGATGAATATTGATTGATGTTACAGGGATAAAATAATGATGATGGACTTTTAAATTCATAGATTATAGTAGATTTCATTCTCTACGTAACTCATCTATGAATTATTATTTCCGCTGCGAATATTGATTTGAAACTTGTTGTCTATTTTATTTTATCAGATTTTTCCCTGTTGAAGACTAAAGATAATTTGTTCTATATTATCTTAGTCATAATATTCTTTACTGGGCTAGTTGAGCTCACCCTTTTCCTTTTTGTTCCATTTTTCTTCTCGTGAGGCGAGAATGTAAATGTAATTACTAGTCTAAGGTGTGTGGAATGATGGACCTAGAAAGTTGTCTTAGTAGTCCTCACCATTTTTGTAAAATAATGTACCAATAATTGTAATGAGGACTTATTTGGGTGTGAATATTGTCTGGATGGCAATATTTGTATTTAAACTCACAGTTTATATGTTGTATTAATAAAGTTGTAGTTATTTCTGTACCATGTTATTGACGACTCAAAATAGGTGATGTATACCTATTTTGGGGGCGTCACAGTTGGTATCAGAGCTTAGGGATATGATCTCTGGCGGAGATCGGGGAATAGAACTTGGAGGGGAGAGACGAGTAAATTCTTCGCTAGTGTGTCCTACCTAAGCTTATTTGTTAGTTGGTCAGTATATAGGGATATTATGTGATATGTTGATTTCCTTAATTAACCCTTATTTTATGGTAGTATTTGAGAATGTCGACTGAGAATGTTAACAGTGGAGTAAATGAGACCGTGGAGACACCTTTACCCACTAACGAGGAGAACGTGCAACAGTGCTTAATAATGTTCTCCCGTAAACAACACCACCGATCGACGATGAACAGACGGAATGTTTAGAAGCTTTTTGCGATTTCATGCAAAATCGCATTTAGGAGACTCGTGCAAAAAATACCGGTGGAAATGATAACAACGCACGGTTTGTCACGACCAAGCAGTTCAAAGAGTTGGGACCACCAGAATTCTGAGGAAAGCCGGATCCGATTAAGGCAGAAACGTGGGTCAAACAAATTACCAAGATATTCGATGTCTTGGGATGCACGGAGGTACATAAGGTTCCATTCGCCACTTTTATGTTCCGTAATGAGGCAGATTACTGGTGGGAGTCTGTGAAGCGTACCCATCCAGCCGCACTCAGCATGTCTTGGGAGATGTTTCAAAACTGTTCAATAACAAGTACTTTCCTGAAAGTATTCGTCATATGAAGGAAGTGGAGTTTATTAGACTATAACAAAACAACATGACGGTGTCCCAATACGAGGCGAAGTTTGCAGAGTTATCCAGGTTTGTACCTCATTTGTTGGAGAATGAGGAACGTATGACGCGAATGTTTCTGAGAGGTTTGAAACCTAACATACGTCAATATCTCATGTCTCATAAATTTTCTCTCTATTCAGATGTTGTCAACAGGGCTCAATTATTAGAATGAGATAACGAGTACGTTCAACCGAGGGACCACAACCAGGATCATACCGGAGATAGCAGTCAACAGAATAACGATAACCAACGGAGAAAGAAAAAGACGGACAAAAATGGTAACCACAATGGTGGTAGTCATGGCCATGAGAATAAAAGAAGCGAGTCGGGAGGAGATTTTAAAAAGAGGAGATTCAACAATGACCATGTGAAGACGTCACCACTAGCAGCAACTGGTTCTAAGGGAGGAGAACGACCACCAGTCGTATGCTATAAATGCGGGAAAGAGGGACATATCAGTCCAAACTGTCCACAACAGTTCAAGGTATATTATAATTGTGGAAAGGAAGGACATATCGCTCGAGATTGTAGGGTAGAGAAACCAAGTCCAGGGGGGACGGTGACTCAAAAGGTTGTCCCAGAAAATTCAAAGTCAACAGTTCCTGGAAGAGCGTTTGTTGTGACTGGTCAAAATGTGAGGAACCCAAATGAGGTGATCACGGGTAAGCTAATCATTAATTCTTGCGAAGTTTAAACCTTACTTGATACCGGTGCTACCCATTCATTTATCTCTCCTACTTGTGCTAAACGTTTAAACTTGACTCCGGAGAAATTAGACTTTGATTTATCTGTGGAGACTCCATTAGGAGAAACTTTCATTACATCCACTATTTATAAATCTTGTTTGATCCAAGTTGGTACCATCACATTACCTGTTGACCTTATCTCTTTAAAGATACTTGCTTTTGATGTGATTTTAGGGATTGATTGGTTAACCACTCATCATGCCAAAATTGATTGTTTTCGTAAGGTTGTTAGTTTTCATATTCCTAACCAACCTGTTGTACGAATTTAAGCAACTAAACCATTAAAATCAATCATAGTCATATCAAATCGTAAAGCTATTCGTTTATTGAAAAACGGATGTCAAGCTTTCTTAGCCCATGTTATGGATTTGAATAAAGACACGTCAGATTTGAATAATATTCCCGTTGTTAGTAAGTTTCCTGACGTATTTCCTGAAGAACTTCCCGGTCTACTCCTAGAACGTGAAGTTAAATTCTTTATTGATCTTGAGCTTGGTATAAAGCCCATTTCTAAAACCCCATATCGAATGGCTCCTATTGAACTTCAGGAGTTAAAGGTCCAACTACAGGAGTTGTTGGACATTGGTTTCATTCTGGCCCCTAGTACATCTCCTCGGGGTGCTCTGTTTTATCTGTAAAGAAGAAAGACGGAGTATGCGACTTTGTATTGACTATCGAAATTGAACCATGTCACCATCAAGAATAGGTATCCGCTACCTCATATTGATGACCGTTTGACCAGATTGCAAGGAGCACAATTCTTTTCAAAGATCGATCTTCGCTCGGATATCATCACCAAGATTAGAACCGAGGATATTCCAAAGGTCGCCTTTAGAACTCGATCACGGCATTATGAATTCTTAGTCATGTCTTTTGGATTGACTAATGCTCGTGCGGCTTTCATGGATATGATGAACCGATTATTCAAGGACTATTTGGATCAGTTCGTTGTTGTCTTTATTGATGACATTCTCATATATTCCAAAAGCCATGAAGATCATGAGCACCATTTGAAGCTGGTACTCCAAAGGCTTCGTGAAAACAAGCTATATGCCAAGTTGAAGAAATGTGAATTCTGGCTTGAGGAAGTAGCATTCCTTGGGCACGTAGTGTCAAAACATGGAGTATCTGTCGACCCGGCGAAGATTGAAGCAATACAAAGTTGGGAACAGCCGAAGTCGGTGACCGACGTAGCTTTCTGGGCCTAGCTGGTTATTATCGGAGATTCGTGGAAGGGTTTTCTGGAATCGCTACTCCATTAACTAAGCTAACTCGGAAGGATACCAAATTTGTATGGAGCGAGGAATGCGAGAAGAGTTTCCAAGAGCTGAAGAGGAGACTCATTTCGGCACCTGTTCTGACAATACCATCTGGTTCGGATGGATTTGTTATCTACAACGATGCTTCAGGCAAAGGATTAGGATGTGTTCTCATGCAACATGGGAAAGTCATAGCCTATGCCACGCGACAACTTAAAGAATATGAGAGGAATTATCCTACTCATGATCTAGAGTCGGCATCAGTCATTTTTGCGCTAAAGATCTGGAGGCACTATCTATATGGAGAGAAAGTGGAGATATATTCAGACCATAAAAGCCTCAAATATTTCTTCACCCAAAAGGAACTCAACATGCGACAACGACGTTGGCTCGAGCTGTTAAAAGATTATGACCACACTATTCAATACCATCCTGGAAAAGCGAACGTAGTAGCTGACGCGTTGAGTAGAAGATCATATGCAGGAACGAGTGCGATGATGTCAAGTATACGCATAGAGCCAACTTTAATAGAAAAAGTTATAGTTGCTCAAGCCACCGACCCGGAGCTGATGCGTATGAAGAAGAAAGTATAAGAAGGTGCTATTCCGGAAGCGAGAATCGATGAAGAAGGAATACTTCGTGTCCACTCCAGACTTTGTGTTCCTAATGACTCTGATTTGAAGTACAAGATCATGATGGAGGCACATAATACACTGTTTGCAATCCATCCTGGAAGTGCCAAAATGTTTCGTGATATTCGACATACATTTTGGTGGAACAACATGAAAAGAGAGATTGTAAAGTTTATCTCGAGGTGTTTAACTTGTTAACGTGTAAAGGCGGAGCATTAAGTACCTAAGGGTCCTTTACAACCACTTGAGATTCTGAAATGGAAGTGGGAACATATTACCATGGATTTCGTTACGGGTCTTCCCACGGTTTCTCAAGGCATAAATGTTATTTGGGTTATTGTTGATAGATTAACTAAGTCTGCTCATTTCTTGCCGATACGGGAGACTTATTCCCTTGAACGTCTTGCTCATATGTATGTAAATGAGATTGTGAGATTGCATGGCATGCCAGTATCCATAGTTTCGGATCGTGACCCAAGATTCACTTCACGATTTTGGGTTAGCTTGCAAAAAGCTATGGGCACAGATTTACGATTCAGTTCAGTATACCATCCTTAAACGGACGGACAATCAGAGAAAACTATTCAAACTCTTGAAGATCTATTAAGACTCTGTGTCCTAGACTTCAAAGGGAGTTGGGATAAGTATTTACCCTTGGTGGAATTCTCCTACAACAACAGTTATCAGGCAAGTATAGGGGTAGCTCCATTCGAAGCATTGTATGGAAGAAAGTGTCGCTCTCCAGTATGTTGGGATGAGGTGGGTGAAGCAACATTGTTGGGACCAGAGTTGGTACGTATTTACTACATAAAAGATCCAAATGATTCGACAACGATACAAACGACACAAGATCGACAAAAGAGTTATGCGGATCTTCATCGAAAGGACGTGGAATTTAGTATTGGGGATCATGTATTGTTGTGTGTTGCCCCATGGAAAGGAGTTACTGAAAGTAGTATGCACTCAAGCCACTCATGTTTGATGATAAAGCATATACTTTGTAACAATCTTATTCATTTATTAATAAAAAGTATTAATTTATTAAAGGCTTTTAATTATCTACATGATGTCGCTTTTTATAATATGTGATAAACCCATAGTTTTAAGCAATGCTTTTAGAATAATGATGATGATCATTCTAATGAGATCTAAATTCTTAGAAAGCTTAAAACTAAAATAGTTCCCAATCATTGGATTACTAAATTGGGGATTAGTGAATCCGGATAGATTGGTACATACGTTGCTTGCTCATTGGATGAGGATGATTGATCTCATGATCATTTGTGTGGAGACACTAAAGCAAGTATGTAGGTGCTTATTAGAGAATAAGTTCACTGAACGTGGCTCACTAAGGAATACCTAATGGAGTTTTACTTGCCTGTCAATAGGAATTCCTGAAGTGATAGTAGTACAAGTGATCCTTGGACTTGAGATCATCATAGTATCTTGTGTATGATGAGTTATACTTTGACTTATTCCTTAAGACCCTTAGGGTATATCAAAGGGTATGCTTGGGTATAATAAGTTGTACATGGAGATAATGTATGATCAATAAAGAATCTACCACTTCTATTAAAAGAAGAGAAATGTCCTATGTGATTCGATAAATGACAACCCAGTAGTCCTTGGCCAAGGCAGAATGAAATTAGAAAGGAGTTTCTAATTTGCATTATTTGGAGTTGTGCATTTAAGAGTCGAAATACATATAATTAAATAAAATACGACTTTCGACAAAGAATTCCATGTCTTATATTTAATTGGGACATCAGATGGTGGAAGGATTGAATTATACGGTAACTATTTACTCAAAGGTTCTTTTATGATTAATGTTGAAATCTATATTATCCGGAAAGTCATCGATCGCTAGGAGGCTTATCCCTATTGTAGAATAAATATTATTTATTTAAATAAATTAATTATTTAAATAAGATTAGAATTGTTCTAATTGATTTATTCACAACCTATTAATATGGAGAACCTAAAGGGTCACACCATAAAAGGAAGAATAATTATTTAAGAAGTTAATGGCATAATCGTAATAATATGTTATGTATATTTAATTTAATCTATTGTGATAAAATAAATTAAATAGCTTAATATTTATTATTTAATATTTTAGAAATATTAAATATAAATTAATAAAAGGAGTCTTATTAATATTATTACAATTATTATTATTATTTTAATTTCTTAAAGAGTTTAGGAATTAATTTAATATAAGTACTCTCATTTATTCCTAATTGATTAGGAAGGAAAATTAATTAAAGAAGTTTAATTAATTATCCCTAATAAGATTAGGGAGCCCATTTAATTAAAAAGAGTTTAATTAAATAATACCTTATTTTAATAGGGTTATTTGATATCTATATAAGAGGAGTCTTATATCGATATCAATGATATGTAATTCCAATAGTTGGGAGAGTACGCTCCTTTTCTATAGAGATAGAAAACTAGGGTTTGAGTCAAATACCCATCTTCTTGAATTCTTATTCTTCCTTAGTGGATCACCTCTAGAGGCCAAACACTTGGGTGGCTAACGTTGATCAAAGGAAGGAACCAAACCCGGTGGATTCAAGTTGAACGCGAAAAGGATTGGAGGTGAACTTGTACCTGAGGAAGCTTTGGATCTTCAAGGGTATGTTTGTTCTTCATATCTTTTCGTTTAATTAATAATTGTGCATAAAGGGTGATCCGGGTATATGGTTTGTAAAATTTTTAAACTCTGATTTTACACGTTTCCGCTTAACTTTGAGCAATTTGATTGCGTTCATGAATATTACAAACCTAACAGTGGCATCAGAGCCAAACCTTTATGCGAATTATTAATTGTTTAAATTTGATATTTATATTGATATGTGTTTAGAACAATTTAATTGGGCATAATTTTGTTGTATAAAATTTTTTTAAAAAAAAAAAAAAATTGCCGAAATCTGTTTAGACGTGCTAGTGATCACATGACAAGGATCAGGATACATAGCAGGATTTATGCTTGATTTATATAATATATCTTTATATAATGATTATATATAAAAAGTGATCTGCAGTACTTGATTTATTCTTAAAAAGTGAGTCATAATGATTTGTATAAGATATATATATTTATATAGATCACTTATTAAATTTTTTTTTCAAAAGTTTATCCTCCCCGCCATGTTTCATACGAAGGAAGTGCACGGATTATTTTGGAAGTGATTATATATATTTATATATATATGTTAACGTAATATATATATATATATATATATATATATATATATATATATATATATATATATATATGATATATATAAATGGTTAGTTAAAAGGAAGGACATGCGGATGAAGAATAACATATATATTATATATATAAGGTTACAACATATGATATATATATTGTAACTATATATATATATATATATATATATATATTTTTTAATTATTTTATAATTAAAATAAAAGTTTATTTTAATCTTAAAATAAAAGGTTTATTTTAATATTAAAATAAAAGAGTTTATTTTAATTTTAAAATTAAATTTCATGCTAACTAATTAGAGTTGGAATTGGATTTCATGATAACTAATTGGAGTTGAAATTGGATTCCATGTTTCCAAAAATAAAGGAGTTTATTTGTGAATAGGAAAGTGAATCCATGTTTCCTTAAATAAATGAGTTTATTTAGATATAAAATAAGATTTCATATTATTCAAAATAAATGAGTTTATTTGTGAATAGGAAAGAGAATTCATGTTTCCTTTAATAAAGTTTTTTTTTTTACATGGAATTGGATTCCACAATTAATTAAAATAAAGGAGTTTATTTTGATTAAAGATTTTGATTAAAATAAAATAGTTTATTTTACTCAAATTTGGATAAATTAAAATAAAATAGTTTTATTTTAATTTAAATTTGGATTAAAATAAAGGAGTTTATTTTGATTCAAAATTAGATTTTATACTAACTAAATTTGCCCATTAAATGATATCAATATATATATTGAATGTTTATTATTCATGATATGAATGTTATTTATTGATGCATATGGTGATGTGTATGATACTAAATGGGATTGATTATGGACTATCGACCAATGTGATTGGATTTTATTTTAGTTGGATGCATGAATGTATGGGTTTTATTAAATGGGGTTTGCAAGTACTGCGTCTTCTCTAATTTTTTCTTAATGTAAATTCTATCCCCTCCTATGTACTTCCCTCGATCACGATCAAGGTTTCTATTTATTTTAAATAGTTTTGTAATAGGAATAGTTAGAATTAATTTTGAAAATTGGAGATCAAGGAGCAAGGAGCGCTTGAAGACCCGCTTGTAATGGAGCCCGGTTTAAATGTAATAGTTATATTTAAATATTATTTCTTGCACCCTAGGGTTTGACCTTTTGGTTCACTTCACGCTCTAGTGAACCAAACTAGAATAAAAGTCCATAATTAATCCGAGTAGAATATAGTATTCTATATGTGCATGCTTATATATATATATATATTATATATTATGCAAACATGCTTCGCATGTTCAATTAATATGACGCGATTTTTATATATATATATGCATGCACGCTAAACAAGATGAGACAAATTAATAACAAACCCCTCAATTTTTATATTAAGTCCTAAGCGTTCAAAGATATTTGGAATATCGAACGTCACCTTTCCTTCTAGCATGATAAAATTAATAGAGTATTAAATATTTAATATGAGTTTGTTGTGTCACCACAAGGCAAGTATTAAGTATTTAAGATGTTAATTTATCACATTTGATGCTTATAAAGAAAATTGAACAATATTGTTTTGTTGTGTCACCACAAGGATGATATTTTTCTTTTTTGAATATATGGAGTGCTAGGTCGGACTTAACTTGGATAATTTTGATTCGGATGTGCCACCACTTGATCAAAATAATCTAAGAGGCAAAAGAAAAGGAGTTGCATAGTTGATGTAATTGACAAAAGTTGTCTACCTATTTATTTATATATAGTTTGTTGTGTCACCACAAGGCTATATATACATTTGAAATGGGATCCTTATTCTCACTAGCAAATCTTTAATTAGATTTTGCCGAACTATATAAGTGAGGGTAATATAGTTTGAAGAAAATAATGGGAGATACCAATTTAAAACAAGACCTAATTTATTTTGGTAATTAATAAAAGAATGTATGTTAAAATGTTGTTAATTACAAATTCATTTACGTAATTTTACAATGTCTAAAATTACTATCACTGCGAAGCATATTAGATGCTAAATTAATCGAACCGAATTACTCGGATTGGTTAAGGAATTTGAGAATAGTTCTCATAGCTGAAAAGCTATCTTATGTCCTTAATACGCCTATCCCTACAATGGTTGCAGACAATGCCTCTGAGGAAGAGTTTGCTACTTTTAGAAAGTGGCAAGATGATGCACAGTTGGCTCAATGCATCATGCTCGCATCCATGAGTAACGAGCTTCACGTCGGCAAGATGAAACTATGGATGCTCCTACTATATTCCCCGCACATCAAGTAGTTGATGGTGAGGAAAGTATGACCGATAGATATCATATATCTAAGGAGCTCTTCCGATCTAGAATGGCCAATGGCACTATAAATGCATAAAAAGTTCTTAAAATAATCAATTTGATTGATCAATTAGGACAACCGGTTTTGTCATGGATGGAGAGTTGAGCCAAGATTTGATCTTGCACTCACTTCCCTAACTCCTTTCACAATTGTTGTGAATTTTTCATATGAACAAGCTAGATATCGCCTTCACGATTGATTTTAACATGTTGAAAAATGTTGAGAGTCATTTTCCAACCAAGAAAGACCATGTCTCATCGGTAGGGGCAAAAGGATCTTCCTCAAAAGAAGATTGATTTAAAGAAGGTAAATGAAAGGCGTAAACAAAGGATAATAAGAACAAAATCGATATGGATAGCAAAGGAGTTTGCTTCCACTACAATAAGCCCGACACCGGAAAGAAATCATGAGAAGCATCTTGCAGAGGCTAACCAAAGAAGCTTAGTGAAGTTTCTACAAATACGCTTTTTGTTCATGATTGAAATAAATTTTTTTTTAGTCAAGGTTCTACTTGGGTATTGGATACCGACTTTGGTTATCATAAATATAGATTTATAAAGGGACCAAGCAGAAGTAGAAAGTTAAACAAAGATAAGTAATCCTATGTGTGGAAAATGAAGCAAAGGTTGCTGCATTAACTATAGAAACTTATAGTTTAGCACTGTCTACGGGCAAATCTATTAAGTCAATAAGAAGTTATTGTATTCTAATTCTTGTTAGAAACATTATTTCCATTTTATTGTTGGACAATAAAATTTTTGGTATTATAATTAAGAACAATTGTTGTTCTATTTATAATAATAATGTTTCGTATAGAACTGAAAGATTACTTAATGGATTTTGTATACTTGACTTACGTGAAAAATTATTTTGTAAATTGAACAAACTAGTATAAGAAAAGGAGATGATCATTCAAAGAGTTGAATGTATGTATTTGTTGAAATACAAGAGTGAGTTATTTGAAAGGTTCAAAGAATTCATAAGTGAAACAAATTGGCAAAGTATTAAGATTTTTTGATTAGACCAAGGAATAAATACTTGTGCAATAAGTTTCTAGATCATCTTAAATGGTTTTCTCACAATGGACGCCTCTTGACACGCAATAATTGATTGATGTATCTGAATGGAAAAATCGTACCTTGTTGGACATGGTACGGTCCATAATGATTTTACCGACATTCCAGTATCTCTCTAGGGTAATGTACTAGAAATGGCTGCATATCTACGAATAAGGTAACCTCAAAATCCTATTTCAAGACTCCATAAAAGTTATGGATGGGAGGATTCCTAATCTTAAGTATGTTAAGATAAGGGGTTGTCCAACTTATGTGAAAAGGTTTCGAAGGATAAGCTTGGGACAAGATTTGACATGTACAGATTTGTGGGACATCCTAAAGTAAGTTTAGGGTATATGTTCTATAATTTTACTTAGCAAAAGGTGTTTGTTATGAAACACGCAGCCTTCTAAGATAAAGGTGTTTATCATTAAAAGGGGCTAGTGGGAGGATAATAGATCTTGAAAAGTTCAAGAACCATAAAATACTATAAGTCAAATAAGAGGAACCCGTAGATGAACTATTATACCACAACCTCAATCAGAATCGAATAGTACCAAGATACCGGGAGGTATGGATTCATCATAGATGATGATGATGAGGTACACATCATAGAAGATGATGATCCAGTTACATACGATGAGGTAAGTGTTGTAGACACTCAGAGAAATGGATTGAAGCAAGTTTCTCAAAAATGGAACATTCGTTTTGATGAGACAATCAAAAGAGTTTGATTTTATCAAAATAAGAATGAACCTAGTGTGTACAAAAGGGTCAGTGGGAGCATCGTGAAATTTCTAGTATTATATGTTGATATACTACGGATAAGGAATAACATGCCAATGCTACAATCAGTAAAGATAAAGTTGTCTAAACATTCCTCCATGAATGGTTTGGGAAGAGTATCTTAATTGGGGATATAAATCTATATAGATAGATTTAAGAGGATGCTCGACTTAACCCAAGGAACGTATATTCATTTGATGCTAAAGTCGTTTAGCATGGCAAACTCCAAGAGATGTCTCATGTCGATGAGCCATGGAGTGTATCTCTCTTAATAGTCCCCACAAACTATTAAAAGAAGAGAGATCGCATGAGTGACAATCATGTATGCAATGAAATATACGAGACCTGATGTTGATCGGTCATATTATGGAGAAGTTCACTATGAGTCGTTGAAAACATCTTAAAGTGCTTAACCCAAGACTAAGGATGTGATCATATTCATGGTGGGTCTTAATTAAAACTAGAGGGCTTAACAGACTCAAGTTTTTCGCAATCGACCAAGATGACGTAAAATCCACTTTAAGGTAAAGCGTTATCTTGAACAAAGGTGCGTTGAATTGAAAGGTTCCAAACAAAGAAAGAGTTGCTGGTTTAGTGATAAAGACAAAATATATAGCTATAAATGAAGCTACAAGTTGATTGTTTGGATGAAAAGTTCATTACAGAACTAGGAATAGTTCCTAAGTCTCATCTTGGATCTAAACATGTGTTGTGGCACTTTCATTTGATTATTAGAATCATTGAAAGATGGGAAATCACTATAGAGATAGTGGACTCTCATGAACAACATTACATATCCATTAACTAAAACTTATCCAACAGCAGGATAATCGTCACTTAGAGAAGAAGAGTATGAGATACCATGACAATTGGCTTTAGTGCAAGTGGGAGATTGAAAGTAGTATGCACTCAAGCCAATCATGTTTGATGATAAAGCATATACTTTGTAACAATCTTATTCATTTATTAATAAAAAGTATTAATTTATTAAAGGCTTTTAATTATCTACATGATGCTATTTTATAATATGTGATAAACCCATAGTTTTAAGCAATGCTTTTAGAATAATGATGATGATCATTCTAATGAGATCTAAATTCTTAGAAAGCTTAAAACTAAAATAGTTCCCAATCATTGGATTACTAAATTGGGGATTAGTGAATCCAGATAGATTGGTACATACGTTGCTTGCTCATTGGATGAGGATGATTGATCTCATGATCATTTGTGTGGAGACACTAAAGCAAGTATGGTGCTTATTAGAGAATAAGTTCACCGAACGTAGGCTCGCTAAGGAATACCTAATGGAGTTTTACTTGCCTCATCAATAGAATTCTCAAGTGATAGTAGTACAAGTGATCCTTGGACTTGAGATCATCATAGTATCTTGTGTATGATGAGTTATACTTTGACTTATTCCTTAAGACCCTTAGGGTATATCAAAGGGTATGCTTGGGTATAATAAGTTGTATACATGGAGATAATGTATGATCAATAAAGAATCTACCACTTCTATTAAAAGAAGAGAAATGTCCTATGTGATTCGATAAATGACAACCCAAGAGTCCTTGGCGGCGTAATGAAATTAGAAAGGAGTTTCTAATTTGCATTATTTGAGTTTTGCATTTAAGAGTCGAAATACATATAATTAAATAAAATACGACTTGACAGTAATTCCATGTCTTATATTTAATTGGGACATTGTATGGTGGAAGGATTGAATTGTATGGTAACTATTTACTCAAAGGTTCTTTTATGATTAATGTTGAAATCTATATTATCCGGAAAGTCGCTGATCGCTAGGAGGCTTATCCTCATTGTAGAATAAATATTATTTATTTAAATAAATTAATTATTTAATTTATTTATTTAAATAAGATTAGAATTGTTCTAATTGATTTATTCACAACCGGTTTAATATGGAGAACCTAAAGGGTCACACCATAAAAGGAAGAATAATTATTTAAGAAGTTAATGGCATAATCGTAATAATATGTTATGTATATTTAATTTAATTTATGGTGATAGAATAAATTAAATAGCTTAATATTTATTATTTAATATTTTAGAAATATTAAATATAAATTAATAAGAGGAGTCTTATTAATATTATTACAATTATTATTATTATTTTAATTTCTAAAAGAGTTTAGGAATTAATTTAATATAAGTACTCTCATTTATTCCTAATTGGATTAGGAAGGAAAATTAATTAAAGAAGTTTAATTAATTATCCCTAATAAGATTAGGGAGCCCATTTAATTAAAAGAGTTTAATTAAATAATACCTTATTTTAATAGGGTTATTTGATATCTATATAAGAGGAGTCTTATATCAGATATCAATGATATGTAATTCTAATAGTTGGGAGAGTACGCTCCTTTTCTATAGAGATAGAAAACTAGGGTTTGAGTCAAATACCCATCTTCTTGAATTCTTATTCTTCCTTGGTGGATCACCTCTAGAGGCCAAACACTTGGGTGGCTAACGTTGATCAAAGGAAGGAACCAAACCCGGTGGATTCAAGTTGAACGCGAAAAGGATTGAGGTGAACTTGTACCGAGGAAGCTTCGGATCTTCAAGGGTATGTTTGTTCTTCATATCTTTTCGTTTAATTAATAATTTTGCATAAAGGGTGATCCGGGTATATGGTTTGTAAAAATTTTAAACTTTGATTTTACACGTTTCCGCTTAACTTTGAGCAATTTGATTGCGTTCATGAATATTACAAACCTAACAGTTACAAGATTCGGGAAGAGAGGAAAGCTCAATCCACGATTTATCGGTCCATTTCAGATTCTTGACCGAGTCAAGATCTTGGATAGGAAGGAGCATGTCCTACGCACCAAGGCACAAGTCAAAGTTTTGTGGAAGAACCATGCTATTGAGGAAATGACCTGGGAGTTGGAAACGGAAATGAAAGCGAGGTATTCTCACCTTTTCGAAACACCAGGTACGTACGTCAATTTCGAGGACGAAATTTCATAAGGAAGGGAGGTTGTAAGACCCCAACTTATTATTAATGAAATTGAATTTTCTCTATTTATTATTTTGAAATAGTAAGGGTTGATTTGATTAATGTGGTTAGTTATGGGTAAAAAGCGCAAATATTTCAAATATGCAAGTGGTTATAAAATATTCATTTTTATCGGAGAATATTCGTTTGGTCGTGGAATATTTTTACTATCGGGAATATTCGTAAGACGGCGCAGCCTTGTGTGGGCCCCATAACGGAAAGTGATTGAATGAAGAAAACGACAAGTATAAGTTGTTTATAAATAACGACGTAGTTTTTATCGTTAATACTGTTGGAATACCCGGTGGTTAAAACACAGTAGCACACGGTATTGCACCAATCATTGATTCTTACGTAAGAAGGCACTACTCAATAATTGTTACAGTAGTTACTGTTTAATATTTTATTTTATTGATTCAATAATTACTACGTTGATATTTTATATTATTGTTGTTTCAATAATTGTCACTACACAGTATTTTCATTATCAAATCAATAATTCATATTATTTGAATAATATTATTAGATAACATTATTGGCAATGTCTAGAAAGTTCTGTCTAAGGAGAGGTTTGGTCACCTAATCATACAGCCAAGAAGGAGAAATCCTTATTGGAAAGCCCCCTCTTTCCTGGGAACTGCCTGGTTGTCAGTATTGTGATTCTGTAATATTATTTGTGAATAATTAATTATTAATTTATATGATAAGGGAAATATTTATTTCATGTGGATATAGATGGAGAAAATTTTTAAATGTGACAATTGTTGAAAATTGATATTTTATCTCTTCTGATAAAATAATTCATTTAAATATATTATTAGATTTTAATAATATAATAATGGTGATATTTTACAATGAATGTGTGATATATGAATAAATGAGGAAGAGTATTTTTGTTTCAATAAATGTTTAAAACATGTTTTTCATTTGTGGACCCCATTTCTTGACTGAAATTTGATTATATCCTGTAAAATCGCCCGTTTATTGATTTCGGTTAAGTTTTGTTTGGAATTTGGAAAAACTTTCTTCTGCAAAGTTGTAGAGAATGAAATTTCCTATGGAAAGGACACGAGGTTCAAATTTTTGTGATAAAAGGGCTATTTATTATGAATTATTGAAGTTCTGAAGTTCTGAAATAATTACTTTTCAAAAGTTTTAAATTTGTTTTAAAAGAAAAACGCTTTTGATATGTTTGATGTGCCCCATTAGTTGTTGAAATGGCTGAATTCAGATCTCTAAATGTGGGCGTTGGAATAAAAATATATAATATTAATATTTTATTAAATTTTCAGCTTTAGTGTTCTAAGCATTTTCCTATAAATAGGGTGCTTAGGTTAGAATTGAAAATCACACCAGAAACTGAAGTTTTCTCTCTCTATATTATCGAGTGTATACTTGTGAGTATTTTAATACTTTGAGTGTTACTATACGGTGCAAGTTCCCTTCAGCACTATATCCGGTATTCCAGCTAGAAGTACAATCTTTTTAAGGTAAGGGATATTATTTTTTTTAAAAATGATATTATTTCTTCTAATATCATTATGCCGGAATATTGGTAAGATTTTTCTTGTGAAATTCTTGTCTTTTAGTGTCGGGGTTACTATTCACGTATACGACACTATTCACGATACGGAGACTATTCACGAATCGACATACACTATTCAAAAAAAATTAAATTTTCGTATTTTGTCCAAAATATCTATTATGGATACTAGCTTTGATTATATCCATGTTTTGATCATTCTTGAATTTTACTTCACTATGATTATTTATGAAGTATTTTTGAACTCGAATTGTTTAAAGTACGAATCCTTAATATTTGTTCTTTTGTTTCAATCGGATTCGCTTTTCTTTAAAATATTTTTTCATCATCCTCGGTCCTAAATGATGATATTATTGAATATCTTTGGCCTCAGTAGTGCAAAGATGGTTGATTTTCTTATGAATATCTTTGGCGATAGTGCAAAGATGTACAGTGTTGAGATGAACATGACTAATCGATGAATATCTTTGGCCTGTAGTGCAAAGATGAATATTTGATTCAAGATGAATATTGATTGATGTTACAGGGATAAAATAATGATGATGGACTTTTAAATTCATAGATTATAGTAGATTTCATTCTCTACGTAACTCATCTATGAATTATTATTTCCGCTGCGAATATTGATCTGAAACTTGTTATCTATTGTATTTTATCAGATTTTTCCCTGTTGAAGACTAACGATAATTTGTTATATATTATCTTAGTCATAATATTCTTTACTGGACTACTTGAGCTCACCCTTTTCCCTTTTGTTCCATTTTTCTTCTCAGGAGGCGAGAATGTAGCGAGTTCTAGTCGGGGTGTGGAATGATGGATCTAGAAAGTTGTCTTAGTAGTCTTCACCATTTTTGTAAAATAATGTACCAATAATTGTAATGAGGACTTATTTGGGTGTGAATATTGTCTAGATGGCAATATTTGTATTTAAACTCACAATTTATATGTTGTATTAATAAAGTTGTAGTTGTTTCTGTACCATGTTATTGAAGACTCAAAATAGGTGATGTATTTTGGGGGCATCACATTTACAGTATGTGGTTAAGGTCAAGGGTTGACTAGATAAATTATGTCAGTGACAAACCCTAATAATATATGAAGAGTCTCGACGTTCAGTTAGAAAATCCTAACGACTGGTAAGAAACCCTATTACCGGCAATGGAAACCCTAATTTTTGTTTCGAGAATCCGTAACCCTAATTCGGAGTATTAAAACCCTAATTGGGAAGCTTAAAGATAAGTATAAAGTTTTTATGTTGTAAGTATAATTAGGGATAACCCTAATTGATTAATTAGAAAGCCCTAATTTCTAATGTTGAAAACCTTAATGTAAAATTAGAGAAAACCTAATTATTAATTTATAGAGTTTAATGTTAATTAGGAAGCCTTAACCCTAATTAGCAAGCTTGAATATGATTAGTAAACTTTATTATAATTAGGCAACCCTAATTATAATTTTCTATTTTTAGAACCTAATTAGAAAAGCTTAGAAAAATAAATTTGTGCAACCTTAGGGTTAAACCCTAAGGGTTAAAACCTAATAATTGTGAGAAGTTACCAAATTGCCATTTACTTTATGAGTCTAAAGACCAAACTACCCTTCTTTATATTTTAATGAGGTGGAGTGTAGATCTAACCCTACTTGTGGTTGGTGAACAACCTTAGGCTAGCCATGTGGTTTAGAAAGTTACTTTAATCATCAAATATCAGCCAACTTGCTAGGTTAAATACATTGCAACATGGATTAAAGGCATTCAAGTATAGAAAAGTTACACACTTTATTTCTCAACCTAGCCAACTCTTCTCTCTCTCTCTCCCATCCGAAATTGTAGAGTTAGAATGAGTAATAAGCTAAGCCAAGATCATGTGTCAGCTTGCCAGGATCAAACATCAAGGGTCAGATTCAAAAATTTAGCATTCATGAAGTATAAACCCTAATTCTAGAAATTCATAGATCCGATGTTAGATGTTGTGATTTTATGTTTAAATGTGTAGTATGTAGTATATATTAGTGATCTGGGTTGTTAAATCCCAGATCCATAACATCTAGATGCTCGAAATAGAAGTTTTTAAAAATCTGGGAAAAGTTGGAAAAGTGGCCTGACAGCCATATGTCAGGGCCCATAGATCTTTACATGTTAGTTGTTTGTGGTGTTTTATGTTATGGATCTGTTCTATGCCATGTAGGCTTTCATCGGGAACTTGAATCAAGGTTATATCATGTTTAGATTTCATGTTATAGACAGTCAAACTGAGTTGACCAACCACGAATTCTAGTTTCTGGGTAACCCAAAAACCCAGAAACGCCTGACAGTAATTTTTATGGCCATGAATCTTGCTGTTGTTTGCTTGTTTGGCCATGTTGTTGTTTTTATGTGATAGATTGGTATTAGGACTACATAATGAAGCCTTTATCTCACCTAGAAAACACATAGAATTAAAGTTATAAGCGGTCAAACAAGCGTTGACCGTCTGTTTTATTAAAATTCTGGAAAACCCAGAAACTTCATTTGCGATTTTTCTGACATGGTTTGACTGTCCTTGTTCTGTCATTGGTGATGTTGTTGTTAAGATCTGATGTTATGAAGTTGTACCCTGTCATGTGGTCTACACGATGGAACCATTAGATTGCACAAAGAAAACACAAAACTCAATTTATATGAACCCAAAGTAGGTATCTAGCAACTGTTCTTCATTTCTGGGAAACCCAGAAATGAAGAACAGCACTGACAAGAAGTTTGAGAGTCTAGATCTTGCTGGTATTTTGTTGAATGACCATGAAACTTGATTTCAGTTGTAGTATTACATGAATACTACAATCTTGAAGCTTTAGCCAACCCAGAAACGTTAGGATCAAAGATTTATCGTTGGTAAAACTAGATACCTTAGCGACTGACAATGAGTTCTGGGTTTCTTCAAGAACAGCCCAAGAACACCTATAGCGACAGTTTCGTCACTATAGGGCCCTTTAGCGACAGATTAATTATAAAATTAGTATTTTTATTAAATAATTAGTATTAAATGGTTTTTAATTATTAAAAATACATAATAAATTCCTAAAAATTATTTTAAAGCCTGAAAATTAGTTTTTTATTATTTTGAGTATATTTCATAAATATTTAATATTTTTGGAATATAAATGGTATTTAATTTATTTAATTATAATATTAAATAAATTGCTTAGAAATGATTTTAATACTTTAAAAATCATGAAAAATATATTATAGTATAAAAAATATTTTAAGTTATTTTAAATGACTTTTGATATTTTATGATAAATTTCATTAATAAATTATTATTAATGGTAGTTAATTTATTTAATAAATATATTAGATAAATTATGGAAAAATAGAATTAATGCTTTAAAAATTATATGAAAATCATTTAAGTGTTATAAAAATATTTTAATTTATAAAATATAACTTTTGATATTTTGTCATAAAAATATTAATATTTTAATATTAATATCAATTATCGGATAATGGATTTAAGTGTTTAAAATCATATAAATATGATTTTAAAGTATTAAAAATACTTTGTGATATTATAAATATATTATAATATTATGTTATGATTTTCATTAATATTTAATATTAAATAAATATTAATGATTAAGGAATTATGTGGTATTTAATTTAAATACGATATGAGTGATTGAAATTTTTTGATAAATGATATTAATTATCTGAAAATTATTTCAAGTCTATGAAAATTATTTGACTTCTTAGAAAATTACCTAATATAATTGTTAAGTGTTTAGGCAGAGTTTAATTGAACTTAAACTCGATAATTGTCCGACTAGGCTGTCGAGATGTAATTATAGTCTTCGAACTCAACTTTAATTTGCAATAGTTTGACTTGATGCTAGGTCTTGTGTGCTGAATAGACTGATAGGATTATATGGTAATGTGTTTAGGTTATTTTATACTGTGATGGTATTATTCTAATATTTGGAGATCGGTATTATCTATATTAGGTCTTCGGATAAAGCTAAGTTATATTTCAGAATTGAATAATCAAGATGCAGACAAGTTTTTCTTAACTCTACTAAGAGTGTTTCATTCAGATATGCTTATGGTTAATCATTACGGATTTCCATGTAGAATTGTACTATGTACATCTTGTATGTATAAGTCAGGTATGAAAGGCTGATCACCTTCATTACCATTCGGTTCAGATATATTGTTCATGTTTAATACTTGTTCAGTCAGAAGTTTGTTAATGTTAATTCACAACTACATTGTGAATTATAGCCAGCTTATTATTCAGACTCTTTCAATCATGATATATCCTTAAATTGTATTTAAACTTGATGGGCAACTTTCATGCTCACCCTTGCTATATTATGATAAAACATTACAAATTAAGGCGAATGCGTCAGATACAAGGAAAGATAAAGCCAAGCTCAGCTTGGGACTATGTGTGCAGATAGATTTGTAAAAGTAATTTATTATGATGAAATCTTTATATGACAGATAGGATAATGAATTGTGTATAAGTTATGGTTACTTGACCTTGTGGATAGTGTATAATGTTTAATGTATAAACAATTTATGTTTATATCTTTCGCAATAGTTAGAACTAGTGTACCAAGATCTGTGGTGATTTAGGACCCTGATTTGGGGGCGCTACACCGATGGTCCGAAGCGAGCCCAAATTTCTTCCTCAAATTTCTCCCATGAAATCACGCTATCTTCGTCCCGAAATGTTCTGCGAATCCACTGCCACCACTGGTTAGCCTCGCCTTCCAAGTGGTAAGAGGCTAAGGATACTTTCTGTGCTGTAGGAGTATTCTGGAATTCAAAAAATTGGTTCACACGATTGAACCATTCCGTCGGATCATCCCCTAAAAATCGGGGAAATTCAAGCTTTGCTGTTTTGGAAGACACCACCAGCCTTCCTCCGTCGCTGCCTTCTCGGTGATGGTTTCCTTCCTGATGATGGTTATCGGGGTTGGGGTTTTCCGGTTTTGCGAGTAAAACTTCGGAGAGGCGGTTGAGAGTTTCTTCCACAAGCCGAAGCCTGTCCGCCATGCCAAGCTCCATCCGATGTAGCCCCTCCTCCAACTGCTCAAGACGTTCCTTATTGGTTGCCATGGCTTTGATACCAATTGATAAGTTCCAACAAATACACAAAGGTGAATGAAAAATGATTGTCTCTTCGGGTGAGAAAAGTATCCAATTTGACTGCAAAATACTTTCTGCTCCAATAACAAAGGCATTGGCTGCTTAAATAAGCAAAACCATGTACCAACAAACCGAAATACAAGGGAAACTTAAATACACGTAAAACAGAGCATAACTAACGAAAACAACATGCAATAATGGAAAGACACGTAAAACTCTCAACTACGACGTAAAACTCTCAACTGCAAAAGACCAGTCTGATCCCACGATCTTCTCGTCCACTTCATCCTAGATATTTGGGATTTGGCTTTAGGCCTCTTTTTGAACGGCGTGGCCTAACACAATTATAGTACATAATTAATTGAATTGAAAATATCATAATTCACACATATACGATTCTTTATGAAAACAAAGAGAAACTTAACATAGAAATTTAAATTTGTTGATATCAGAAATTGCCTATCCTAATCCAAAACTGATTATAGAAACATGTGAATAGAGGCCTCACTAATACATTGTGACTTTAAGTTCTCACCATTATAAGGAGGGACGAGTTGGAAAAGTTGAAATGTCATGAACAACGTTCTTTCTGAGAGTAGCTCCTACAAAAGAGAACATTTTAAGATCAATAATGAAATGGAAGATATACCAAAAGAAAAAAGAAAGTTACAGCACTAAAGGGAAAGAAAAAGACAATGAAGTTGAACACGATTATGATGAAAATTCACCAAATCTATTAATATCTAACATATTGGCAGTAGTCATATATATGTTGTGGTTCGACGGCAGTTAACAAAATATACATTACCTTGTCATGTTTATTTAGAGGGGAAGTTTACTCTTGCTTGCTATCAGGCGACTAACCAAATTCTATTTCTAAAAGACAAAATGGTGACAGATATTACGATCTAAAATCGGTGAATACATATATAACAGGACAGGAAAACATACCAACAAGGAGTTTCATCAAAAATACTGTAATGTCAGCCAACTTAGCGGCACCTTTAGAATCAATCAATATGTTCCCCATCTGCAAAGATTTTAACATTAGCGGCAGTAATAAACTAAGAATTAACAGCAAGTAGCACATCTAAAGTGAAGGGTGAATTGGTTTTTATCATGGGAACTGTCAGCATCTCAGCACTACAGGTCTAACAACATAGGGACTTTTAGGGACATGGAAAAATATTTTATATAAATGAACATTTTTTCAACAAACAAATTTTATTATACAAAGTGAATCAGCAAGGCTGTAACATATACTTCAACATGTGTAGTGGCTATTTTCTTCATGACGATCTAAAGTAATAGTATTAGTCTGGTGGGAACAAAACCATTATTCATGTAAAAGAACCAGGTGCAGATATAATACCTTCACATCTCTATGGGCCTGAAACACAACAGCTTCAAGAAGCTCTCGTACTTTCGCAATGACAGGCACTTCCGAGTCTTCGCGAAAAATGAATTCATAACGTAAGGCACAATCACCCCAGCCATGTAAGGCATCACAACTCAAAGGTTGATCTGTGAATGAGCATGCGCCCTAAATATACTTGGATGATTAATTAATCATGCTCATCAACTACACCTTTCAACGGTACCAACCTATACAATTTACAAAGAAATGCCACTCAATTGATATTTCAAAGCCAAAATGAATAGGGTTAATTTCAACAATATAGGATAAGCATCTGTTGGACCAGCATGCTGTGATGATTGATATAGTGCTGCCAGGCTTTTTGTTCACACACAGTATCATTCAAGTACTTGAAATAACAACTATTTTCGAGAAAATATTCTGTTTACTTGTTTGCAGAAATTACCTTTAAATAAATGTCGTAATATATTTTATTCCAAGCAAAAAGTGTTCTAAAAGTCCACACCTATGTGCGCTAAATCCTCGCCTAGCCTAGGCGTTAGGCAAGTCCTCTACCATCTAGATTTGTTTGGCCGCCTAGGTTGGTGGAATCAGACCTCTACCGCATTAATTTGCTAGGAATCTACCTTTTAAAATAAATATTAAATCCACAATTGTACATACATTGATGGGCATGTTTATATAATCTATTAACCAGCTAAGCAGATGTTTTTGAAGCAATGCGACAATTAAGTATACATCATAAACATCCTAAATGGTCCTCCATCAATCTTTCGAATTTAACCTTGATAAAATTTAATCAAGCCAACTGAATATCAAAAATTGACTCTACAAACAAGTATAAATCGATCAGACACATATTTGTGCAATAACTAACAAACAAAATGATATAAAAAATGTGTGTGAAAATTTATTGAAAGATTTATATAGCAAAAGTACAAGCCCAGGGATTTACTAACTAGAGAAAACACTGCCCCAAAAGAGGTGCACACAGTGTTCTAAAAATTCCCGCCTAGATCCGCCTAAGCCCTGCGTAGGCGCTAGGCTCCCCTTGGCGCTCCGTCTAGGCGCTAGGCCCCTCCTTGGTTCCCCGTTTAGGCGCTAGGCCTCCGTGGCACCAATGTTCTAAAAGGCGCTAGGTGGGAGGCGGGCGGCGAGGGGGGTCTATAGGCGGAATTTTTTATTTTAAGACAATTTTACTATTTTATCTTACATTAATCTAACAAAAAATAATATAAAGCAAAATAATCTATAATAAAGATAAAAATTAAATTATAGAATTAGTAGTAATTGCACTTAAGTAGTAAGATATATATCCATTGCTTGAAATAATTAAATAATTATAGAATTAATGTTACTAGTAAGTAGTAACTAGTAAGAAGTATCTTATCTTCATATATATAATTATATACGTATTTCCTCTCTCTCAAAAATTTAAATAAATGTTATTTTTAAAAATTAGTGTGAAGTTTATTGAATGAGACGTTTGATACTATTAATTATGAAATTATTTTAATTTGTGTAATTTTCAAAATTGAGGACTTAAAGAAAATGACAAATATCATATACTAAGTATGACTAACATATATTTTGATTAGTAGTTTTATTCATAAATAAAATTGGTATTATATAATAAAATTTAAAATTTTAAGAATTCAATTCAATATTAAAACTTAAGAAACTAAACTAAACATAAATTTAAAAATTATATTGAATTAAATTAAATATTATAAATGTATCATCATTTATAGAATTTCAAGTTGGTACAAGTTCAAAAATTTATAACTATAATAAAATTATCCATTTTGACTTGATCATGTTCACTTCTTGTTGTGATTTGATATGCTACAACTTGCATTAAGAATATGGTAAATCATTAAAAAATAAATATTAATATTTGGTTTTGATAGTAATTTTTTTTTTTAAAAAAAAAAAAACTCTGCCTAGGCCCTGCCTAGGCCGCTTTTTTCACCGATTTGGCCTTAGGCGCGGCGTCAGGCCCCCGCCTAGCGCCTAGGCGCCGCCTAGGCCAATTTTTAGAACAGAGCTTGGCACCTCATGTAAGCCCAATGAGGCAAAAAAATCCCTCCAGAAAATTAGACAGTGCCTAGGCAGGGTTTAGGCAGAGAGATTTTTTTTTATTTTAATAACTACCAAAACCAGATCTTGATATATTTAATTTTCTAATTATTTACCATATTCATAATACATGTTGTGACATATCAAATCACAACAAGAAGTGAACAATATCAAGTTAAAATGAATAATTTTATTATAGTTGTAATTTTTTGAACTTGTACCAACTTCAAGTTATATAAATGATGATACATTTATAATATTTAGTTTAATTCAATATAATTCTTAAATTTATGTTTAGTTTCTTAAGTTTTAATATTGAAATAAATTCTTGAAATTTTAAATTTTATTATTTAATAACAATCTTTTTTATGAATAAAACTAATACGTTAAAAATACGTTTAAACTTTTAACAATTTTATGTTTGTGTTTAAACTTTGACATTAGCTATATGGATATATGTTTGAACTTTAAGCAAATGTCTTTATTATCTTTATTATAGATTGTATTGCTTTATATTATTATTTTATTTGAATAAATATAAGATAAAATATTAAAATTGACTTAAAATAAAAAAATCTCGCCTAGGCCCCCGGCCTCCCGCCTTTTAGAATATTGGGTGCTCATTAATCGGATGTAAAAGATAATGCTTGCTCTAGAAAGAAATATTATGTCATCATTCAATAAATATAAATTTCAGCGGAATACAATTCATATAACACCAAAACTTAGGGTAGGATTTTTTTCGAAAAAAATATGACAACAAACTTCTTAGTTAATAAAACATTCAACATTTATTTTCGCGACAAGATTTTTGGAATATAAACACTCATTAACCTGGTACCTTGTTGTTCAAATCGGATTCGACTAACATGAAGTTAATTTGTTGGTAAGTTAATCGATTAATGTAACGTAGACACATATAGATCTCGCCTCAAATGCTGTCAAGATCTATTACCAATCGATTAACTTACTCAAAAATGAACTTCTTGCTAACCACTTCCGTTCAAATCATAAGGTAATCATAGCAAACCCTACACATAACAGGCATGGAGCTAAATCATCCATAGTTCTTAATGACACCTCAAATCAACTTACAGAATCGAGCTATACGCAAATAATGACAATATCTAAAGGAAAGTGCCACATATTATTGTTACCATCAAATCAAAACTAGCATCAATCTCTTCAAATAATTATGTAATTTCTCAATGGAAGCAAAACAAAGGGAGTAGGGTCAGAAACTTTACTAGGAATCTATCTACCTTTTAAAAGTAAGAATTAATTCCACAATTGCACAAACATTTATGAGCATGTTTATGTAATCTATTAATCAACTAAAAACAGACCTTGTTAAAGAAATTTGACAATTAAGCATACACATCATAAACAATCCTCCATCAATCTCTAGAATTCAAAATTCATAAAATTAATTTTTAGAATTCAAAATTCATAAAACTGAATCAATCCAACTGAACATCGAAAATTGGCTTTGCAAACATGATCAGAAACATAATTGTACAACAGCTACCGAACTCTCGGCTATAAATAATTTACATAACAAGCGTATTTTATTTGAAAAAATAATAACGTATAGAAAGAACTATATTGAAAAAGCACAAACCAAGGGTGTTGATTACCAGAGGAAACTCCGTCCCAAATGAATGAAGATCAAAAGGTGCACGCCAGTCGGATGTAAATTTTAGTGCTTTCTCTGAAAATAAATATCATCATTCAATAACTATAATTCCGAAGGAATATAGTTCATATAACACCAGAATTTAGTGAAGGATTTCTTTCTTAAAAAAAAGACAACCAACTTCTTAATTTAATAAAACATTCAGTATTTATTGGTCACGACAAAACTTTTGGAATACAACAACTCACTAACTTGGTACCTCGCTGTTCAAATCAAAGGTAATTATAACAAACACTACACATTACGGCAATGAATCCTCCTTAGTTCTTCACAAAGTAAATTTGGAAAGACCCCTCAAATCAAATTACAGAATCTTTACGATGCTGAAACAATAAGATTTAAAGGCAAGTGCCAATTATTAATGTTACCATCAAACTAGCATCAAACTCGTCAAATAATTATGAAATTTCTAAATGGAAGCAAAAAAAATGATTAGGGCAATCAAATTTACTTCAAAATTTTCTTTTAAAGTAACAATCAAATCTACTTATTCACAAACATTTACAAGCATGTTTATATAATCCATTAAACAACTAAACATATCATGTTGAAGTTATATGACAATTAAGAATACAACAAAAAACACCCTAAACAATCATGCATCCATCTTTGGAATTCAACTTCACAAAATGGAATCAAGCAAGCTAAACATTACAAATCATTAGTAGAAATGATATTTAGAGGAGTTGAAAATATGATGAAAGGTTTATACCGGAAAAGTACGGACCTAGGGTTTTGATTACCAGAGAACAGCACAAATGAGAGAAGTCGAATATATAATAAATCTGAGACTTTGGTCTTATAAAAGAAAAACAACTACCAAGTAGTTGTTGGTAGAGTCCGCCTTATACAACGTGTTGTCTTCTGTCTCTCAGCACTTACCATCCAAATTTTGTTTATTTTGAATTTGAACCCCCTTACTCAAATAAATATAGAAATTGGAAGCAACCAAAGAAGACAGAGATGACCAAGAAAAAACAAAGATATTCTGAACTGAGTTTTATTACTCAATGAAGAACTGAAACAAAACTACAGATTACAAAGATTATAAATACTAAAAGTTTTCCTAAAAGATCTCAACCAACACCAACGTTATTATGAGATTATTTGCCTAAATAAAAGGAAGACTTAAAACAAACTAGACTTATTCAACAAAGACTAATTCAGCTACTTGACAACTGTAAGTTTCACTAATTTGCAACACTACCCCTTAGTGCAAACTTACTGTCAACAATACCAAGAGCACCTCGAAATACTTCAAACTTTGCTTTGCCAAGCGCTTTGGTAAATATATCAGCAATTTGATCATCAGTTCGAATTTTCTGCAGCTGAATATCCTGAGTCAAAACCATCTCTCGAACAAAATGATAATGTGTTTCAATGTGTTTTGTGCGGGCATGGAACACTGGATTTCCAGCAAGCTTGATTGCACTTTCACTATCACAATGAATAGGAATTGGATAGTCCAAGACAGAAAACATTTCTTGAATAAGTCTTTTAAGCCAAATACACTCTTGAGTGACCATAGAAGCTGCAACATACTCGGCTTCACAACTGGAAAGAGCAACAGTAGATTGCTTCTTGCTGCACCACGAAATTGCTACTGATCCCATATTAAAACAATACCCTGTTGTGGATCCTCTATCATTTACATCGCCAGCCCAATCTGCATCTACAAAACCAGTCAACATGAATGGTGTATGCTGCTGATAAACTAACCCAAAATTCAGAGTGCCTTTTATGTAGCGAAGAATCCTCTTGGTTGCAATTAAGTGACTTTCACATGGTTTGTCCATAAACAGAGAAACGACTCCCACAGAGAAAGAAATGTCAGGTCTTGTGATAGTTAAATAGAATAAGCTGCCAACAATCTGTCTGAAAAGTGTTGCATCTTCCAAAAATCTTCCTCCATCTTTGACTAACTTCAAGCAAGAGTCCATAGGAGTAGCCATTATCTTTGACTCCCCCATACGAAAACGGTCCAACAACCTTGTTGCATATCTGATTTGAGAAACAAAAAATCCATCTGACTTTTTAACCTCCAGTCCAAGAAAACAGTTAGCTTCACCCAAACTCTTCATTTCAAAGTGAAGAGATAAAGCATCTTGAAGACTAGTTATTTCAGCCTCGTCATCACCCGTGATTATCATGTCATCCACATAGAGAAGAAGCATTGTGCATACTGAGGACGTTTTCTTAACAAATAAACTTGAATCTGCATTTGAAGACTTGAAACCACAAAAATCAAGGTATTGAGCAATTTTACCATACCAAGCACCTGGTGCTTGTTTGAGGCCATATAAGGCCTTTTTGAGTCTTCACACATGATTAGGGAACTCTTTAGAAATAAATCCATGTGGTTGCTCCATAAAGATATCACGATCTAACTCCCTATAAAGAAATGCATTCTTTACGTCTAATTGCCACAATTTCCGACCTTTGTAAGCAGCTAACGAAATAATTGTTCGAATTGTTACCATTTTAGCAACAGGACTAAAAGTCTCCTCGTAATCGAGATCGTATTGCTGTGAAAAACCATGAGCAACAAGACGAGCCTTCTACCTGTCAATAGTTCCATCAGCCTTCTTCTTCAATTTGTATACCCATTTGCAAGTAACTGGTGCAACATTCTTCGGTTTCGGAACAAGCTCCCATGTACAGTTCTTGTTTAATGCAGATATTTCCTCCTGCATCGCTTCTTCCCATTCGGAAATACCCTTTGCTTCATTGTAAGACGTAGGCTCATGTTCACATAACCCTCCTATAAAAAAACAGGACACAACAGAGCAGTCATAATCATCTAAATAATCAGGTTGCCTTCTTTGTCTGGAGGTCCTCCGAAGCACCATTCCCGTAGTCTCCTCTTGCTGAATATTTTCTTTAGTATGAGTAATATTACTCCCCCTTTCCCTAGATGCACCATCAGGGAAGGGTGAAAGATCAATTGTGCCTCTATCGGTGTCAATTTAAAGTGATGAAACTTCATCAAACACCACGTCATGGGAAACATCAACTTTCTTTGTTTCTGGATCCATACATTTCCATCCTTTCCTGTGAGTGTCATAACCAACAAAAATACAGCGCCTTGCTCTTGGGTCCAGTTTAGTCCGGTTAGTTTTTGAGACATGGACATAACAAACTGAACCAAAAACTCAAAAATAACTCACATTGGGTTTATGATGGTATAGTGCTTCAAAAGGAGATGGTTCTGTTCCTGGCCATGAAGGTAAACGATTTATGACATGACAAGCTGTTTGAACAGCTGCTGTCCACAGCTCTCTTGGAAGGTTCTTTGTATGCAACCATGACAAACACATAGATGTAAGATGTGCCAACTTGCGTTCAGCAACTCCATTTTGCTGTGGAGTTTCCGGGCAAGTCATTTGATGTTGAACGCCATGTTCTCTGCAGTAATTTAGGAATTGATTAGACATGTATTCTCCTCCATTGTCGGTGCGTAGACACTTGATTTGCAGCCCGAATTCTTTCTCTACCTGTTCCTTGAACTGAACAAAAATAGAGAAAGCCTCACTTTTGTTTTCCAAGAAGTACACCCAAGTGAACCGAGAAAAGTTATCCACAAGAACCATTACATAGAAAAAACCTGAGTAACTGGGTGTTTTTGTTGGCCCCATCAGATCTGAATGAATTAGTTGTAACGCATAAGAAGCTCTATTCTTTGAATTCGGAAAAAGAAGGCGATGTGATTTTCCATATTGATACCCAGGACAAACCACATCATGGTGAATTTCATTAAAAAGAGGAACTCCATCAAGAAGCTTCTTTGTGGAGATTTTCTGCAGCAATTGATACCCAACATGGCCTAACCAATTGTGCCAAAGCGTTGCACTTTCATTCTTACATATTTTTTCAACATATGTATCACTTGCAGACAAAACATATAATGATTCTTTCCTTCTCCTAGTAAATAAAACATCAGCTTCTATGTGCTTTATATTAAAAAGAATTTAGACATTTTCGGGACCAAAGAGAACATACCTCCCAGCGTCGGTTATTTGAAAAACTGAGGCAAGATTCTTTTTTAGGCCTGGTACATGATAAACATCTTTGAGAGAAACTCCTCTGTTATTAGAAATATCTGCCTCAAAATGTCCTTCTTTCTCAACAGGATATAAAGAATTATCAGCCGTCACAATGGTTTTCTTCCCACAATGTGGACGAACGTCCGACAATAAAGAGTCATTTCCCGTTGCATGATGAGAGCAACCAGAGTCAAAAATCCATTCATTGTTGTAGTCTATGGAGGTATTAACATCTGTCTGTGCAGAGGTCACAAAAGTTGATTGATAAGATGTAATAGACAAGCAATGCTCCCATTTGGATTGTTCAGACTCATCTTTTTCATGAGCAACATTTGCACCTGCTACCATAAGTTTGACATGACAGTTGGCTTTAATATGGCCAGGTCTTTCGCATCTATTACACACAACTCTTACATGATAATCACGCTTTATGTGCCCCAGCTGTCCACACCGAAAACATCCTTTTGAATTTCCACTGAATTTCCCTTCACTGTTGGACTGCTCTGTGTCATCAGAACCTTGCTTGGAGAAGTTCTTATTCCTTTGGTCCTTCGTGTACAGAGCATCCTCCACTTGACAGAGAGATTGCTTATCATTGCTGGTCATTTGTTTCACCAAGGCTTCTTGATTAGAAAGAAGATTCTCTAAATCAATAATTAAAGGCTGTGTTGTCCACCCTTGTATAGAAGAAATAAAGGGCATAAACTCTTTTCGTAGTCCACGAATGAGATAACGACGCAACTGAGTATCACTCACGGGTTCCTCCGTATCCAGTTCTAAAATTTCAGCACACAAGGTTTTGACTGACAAAAAATATTCTGGAATTGAAAAAGTACCTTGAGTCATTCTAACAAGTTCATTCTCCAAGAACTGCTACCGTATTGTATTCTTTTACGTGAACAACAATTCAAGTGTCTCCCACACTTTTTTTGGCGATGAGACATTATGAACATGTGCGATGTAGTCTTGGTTGATCGAAGTTCGTAAGGCAAACAAGGCTTTTCCACACTTAATCTTCCACTTTCGTCGTAAGTCAGCATTTTGGGGTGTATCTTCTGGAATTACAGAATCATCACTAGAGATAAGATCCCACAGGTCTTGCCCTTGTAGATAAGCTTCCATACATAACTTCCAGTAATTATAGTTGTTACCAACAAGCTTATCTACAGAGACATTGCTTCCACCATTCATCTTCACTGAGCAATAAAATCAAACACCTGGTAGACGACCAAACTTTGATACCATGAAATAAATATAGAAATTGGAAGCAACCAAAGAAGACAGAGATGACCAAGAAAAAACAAAGATATGCTAAACTGAGTTTTATTACTCAACGAAGAACTGAAACAAAACTACAGATTATAAAGATTATAAATACTAAAAGTTTTCCTAAAAGATCTCAACCAACACCAACGTTACTATGAGATTATTTGCTTAAATAAAAGGAAGACTTAAAACAAACTAGACTTATTCAACAAAGACTAATTCAGCTACTTGACAACTGTAAGTTTCACTAATTTACAACACTTACACCCCACTAGACCTGGAAAAAATTGACCAGACCCATTGGTACACTACCCACAAGTTCCCACGAGCACCAAGGAAAAACTGGTTTTGGGGTGCAAGGTTTTCAACCCATTAAGAAATGGGTAACCTTTTTCCTATTTAAGTTGAATTTGTTTTTCAACTTTAGCTTATTTTACTCTCTTTTTTTATATATAATGTGTTGGAAACATTTCTTCCAACTTTTCTTATAATAAGTTAAAAACTTGTATAAAATTAGTATAGTAAATTTGGAATAACCCCTCAAATTAAATTACAGAAACTAATCAAATTACAGAACCTAAACTGCGAGTGCAAAAAATGAGATAATCTAAAGGGAAGTGCCAATTATGAAAAAAGTTACCATCAACACACATCAATCTATTTAAATAATTATGAAAAAATTTCAACAGAAGCAAAACAACTGAATTAGGGCTAGGTCTAGCAAATGTACTAATAATCTAGCTTTTAAAGCAATAATTAAATCCACAAATTCACACTTATATAATCAATTAATCAACTAAGCAGATCTTAATAAAGTGATGTGACAACTAAACATATATCATAACCATCTTAAACGATCCTTAAGCAATCTTTAGAGTTCAACCTTCATAAAATCGTAAAAATTCAACTGAACATAAGAAATGGAGTACACAACCATATAAAAATCGATCATAAACATGAATTTATTCAGTCATTTTGTACCTAGGCTTTTGAATACCAGAGGAAACAGATGCAGCGGCGTATGAGAGAACTCGTAGAGTGAAAAAAATGGGATAAATCAACTTTTGATACATGTACTGGGACACGACTTACAATTTGGTACTCGAAGTAAAAAAAGTTACAAACTAGTGATTGTACTCGAAAAAGTTATAATCTGGTGCTTGTACTTTCCAATTTTTAAATAATCAATAAAATTGACTAACGGAGTAGATGGAAAATTCCGACGTGGCTTACTCATCTGACGTGGATAATGATATGTACATGGGAGCATGAGACCTCAATTTCGTAGGGAATTATACTTCTCACGTGACCAAGTGAGGAAGAAATAAGGGTTAGGAACAGATCGAAGATTGAACGGGAGAGACAAACATATAGAGAGAGAAGCAAAATCAACGTGAAGAGATTTATCCCCAAATTTGTTCGACAAAAAAAAGTAAGCACCCAAACTGATAGACTCCACGGCACGCTTGCGTGAGGTGGTCATCACCCGGATCGTTTTTAGCACAGTTATTGGGTGAATTGCTTGCAACACCTTAACCCCTCGTCTATACTTTAGACGGTAATCTTGGTACAATTGCTTGCGTTCGAAATCTGCGTTGAATGGACACCAATGACATCTTGACCCCTCGCTTATATTGAAGCGGTAATCTCAGTACAATCAATGATTGATGCCGTAGAAGACGTCATACACAACTATGAATTGTTGTATGATAAGTCAAATTGAATCTCAAAGAAATAAGTAAGAATTACTTATTCTTAGGAATTCTTCAAAGAACCAAAAGTAGAGAATAAACTTACAAATATATTTAATAATAATAATGAATAATGTGTTTGATTACATCAACTTAGACCTCTATTTATACTACTCAAAACAATTCAAATCCTAATAGGAATTTATAAACTATAACCCTAATAGAAGTCAATTTGGAAAAGAATTCTAATTAAAAAAAGTCTTAATTACAATAAAATTATAAAAATCTAAAAATCCAACTAAAAATAAAATCCTTCATCGCATGGAATTTCCTTTACCGCGTGACTAAGCTGATTCGCATAAACCAAATAAAACCAAATTCGTGGCTGTCAAATAAGTTACTAAATCTATGTAATCACATGTATATATGTTTATTTCCCTTGATGATCCCACGTGACATATGCATGTTGATTTCCCATATAAATATTAATTATTAGAACTTATTCGGCCCACATCTTTTTAATTTATGCTTCCCATTCATGCTGCTAAATTGATTTGCGGGTTGCGAGATTGGACTTTAATTTGCGCTTGTATCAAATTGACCAAAATTTGTGTCTCATCATTCTCTTTGGGTTTTCTTGTGTTAGCTTCAACCCAAACATCTTGGATCAATCCATTGAGATCTTGTTTGAACCTTTTAGTTCTAGCCTTGCTTGATCCCCACGTCCCTTTAGTCTTGTTTGAGTCCACGCATGTCATGTCCACATCATTCCTCTTCTCTTGAAAATGATTTGTCCTCAAATCGTCACCTACATCAAATGGACTTAGATTAGTAACGTTAAATGTGGCACTAACATTATACTCACCTGGCAAATCCAATTTATAGGCATTGTCATTGATACGCTCGAGAACTTAAAATGGACCATCTACCCTCGGAAGCAATTTCGAACGTCTTTGAACGGAGAATCTTTCTTTCCGCATATGTACCACACCCAATCTTCGGGTTCAAAGATCACTTGATGTCGTCCCTTGTTCGCGTGCTTAATGTACTATTCCGTTCTCTATTCAATGTTTAGTCTGGCTTTTTCATGAATCTGCTTAACAAGATCAACCTTTTTCTTTCCATCATATTGTATATTCAGAAACAGGTAATGGTTATAAATCCAACGGTGTCAAGGGATTAAAACCATATACAATTTCAAATGGAAAAAAATTAGTAGCAGAATAAACAGAACGATTATATTCAAACTCAACATGTGGTAAACATTCTTCCCATTGCTTGATATTCTTTTTAATGATAGCCCGTAATAATGCCAACAAAGTCCTATTTACTACTTCAGTTTGACCGTCAGTTTGTGGATGACAAGTAGTTGAAAATAACAGTTTAGTACCCAATTTACACCACATAGTCTTCCAAAAGTAACTTAAGAACTTGGTATCCCTATCAGAAACAATAGTTTTAGGCATACCATGAAAACACACAATCTCCCTAAAGAACAAATCAACAACAAGAGATGCATCATCAGTTTTATGACATGGAATAAAATGTGCCATTTTTGAAAATCTATCCATGACCACAAATATTGAATCATGACCATGCTTAGACCTAGGTAAACCCAACACAAAGTCCATAGAAAGATCAATCCAAGGTTCATTAGGAATAAGCAATGGTGTATACAATCCATGGGGTTGAAAACGAGATTTAGCTTGGCGACAAGTAATAAATCTATCACATATTCTTTCCATATCTCGTTTCATATGAGGCCAATAAAAATGTTCTTTCAAAATAGCAAAAGTTTTAGCAACGCCAAAATGTCCCATTAAACCACCCCCATGTGATTCCCTAACCAACAACTAACACAAAAAACATGTAGGAATACATAATTTATTTTCACGAAACAAGAATCCATCAATTCTAAAGTATTTACCCACAACATTCTTTTCACAAGTTTTAAACTCTTCATCGAAATCAAGGTCATTATCATATAACTTTTTAATTCGTTCAAACCCAAGCAATTTCGTATCAAGAGTATTTAACAAAACATACCTTTGAGATAAAGCATCTGCAACGACATTCTCTTTACCTTGCTTATATCGATTAACATAGGGAAATGTCTCGATAAACTCTGTTAGTTCCCGGAGGCACAATAGTTATCTAGAAGGGGGGTTGAATAGATATTTAAAAAAAATTCGTTTTAACTAGTTAGTTTTGATAGTGACTAAAACACAGCGGAATGAGTATTTATTTAATCTCCTTTTAAATATCTTGAATTAATGAGAGTAAGGCAGTTATGACAGTTATAGCAATTATAGCACAAATATAATAGACACAACAGTTTTAAGTGGTTCAGAGCACTTAAAGCTCCTAATCCACTCTTATACTCCTCGAGTAGGAAATCCACTAAGGATTTCTGTTACACTTTCTGAATCTCACAGATTCCTTCTAGACCAGCAGTCTAGGCACTTTTTAGTTCACTCTTGAACTCTTCAAGTCCAGCAGACTTGGTTCTTCACAGTTCACTTAGAACTCTTTAAGTCCTTCTGACTTGGAACTCTTACTTCAGTTGGTGGGTAGTTGTTGAGTACGTGATTGATGCTACTCAGTTACAGTTAAGCACCTGTTCGAAAAAACTAAGTAGCTGAGCAAGCTTCCTCTTTCTCAGATCGTAGAGTTGAGCGTTGAGTGTTCTTGTGCATTTTTGTTCAATGCTTGCTTAGTTTCTCATCTGCATATGTTCTGCATATATGTGATTCTTGAAATCTATCCATTGAAGCCTTTTGATGAAGCATTAAATGTGTTTGACATTTCTAAACTTTGATGGAGACTTTTCTCTACACCTTCTGAATTGCATTCTGGCCCACTGACACAGCAGACTGCTTTCTCACCTAACACCTGAAAAGGTGTTTTTCCTCTGTCCTATGGTCCTTTCCTTAGCTTCTTGAATACTTTCCTTTTGTTGAATACTAAGGATATCTTTTGTACCATTGGGACTGGAGAGGACTTCAACGTTTCAAACCCATTCCACTTTTGTTGGAATTTGTCTTTAAATAAAAGTAGGGCTCGATCCTTCTGACCCAAGACAGATTATACTCTACGATCCATATCGTGGTGTCTTATCACATTGGTGCTTGGCTTGAAGAGAACACTACGATCTCTCTCAAAGATTTGCACACTACGATCTTTGCTTGCTACTCTTGCAGACTCTACATTTTTGAAAGCCCACTACAATCTCTGAGTTAGCTTCGGCAAATGTCTGGACCACTTTACGATTTCTGTAGAGGCCCTTCAAGGTAGATACACTACGATCTTCTAAGTTCTACGATCCTGCCTTGGGTTCTGCAAACTGTTGATCTGCTCAATAGACTGTGATTTTTGTTGAAGCCTATCTATTCTTTTCAAGTCATAGATCAACCAAACATCTTTGATCTCTTTATCTATTCATTCATTTATAAAATGATGAACATTAAAAGCTAAGATCAACCTAACAAATTTGATCTATCACTAAGTCCTTGTACATATATTCCTAGAAAGACTTTACATATAATTATGAGTATTTACTTTAAACATCAAATCAAAATATGCATTCTTCCAAAAATCTCCCCCTATTTGATGTTGACATAACCAAGGAGATTTGTTGTCATGATTATCAAGTTCTAAATGCATTTTCAAGAAAGCAAACATGACTTAATATTTCAACGAGCAGTTGAAATTTCTAGAGAATAAGCATGAATTTATTGATGTTTGAAGAATAGATATTACAGTTAAGCTTTACATCAATAAGAGTTTAAGTTTCACCTTATCTCTATTTCTTCGGACTTTTACTTCTTGGAGGGTTTACATATTCCTCAGCTCTTCTTCTCCTGCTAGCTTCATTTCTTCAAGCTATTTCCTCCAGCTCGCTTTGACTGAGTCTTTCACCGTGATCATGTCTATTCATGAATACGGGATCTCCTATTGGCATTCTTAGACCTGTTGTTATCACCTCAGGAGAGCTGGGAGAAGGACTTTGACTCCTTAATGGTTGAGCCATTAACACTTCTTGCTGATCAGATCGTTGAGTCTGATGGCTGGTTCGTGGAGTCTGTTGGTGGAATTGCCTTGCAGGAGGATTCCTCGAAGATTGAGTTTGAAATTGACCTCTGCCTCTGCCTTGAATTCCTTTTCCTTAATTCTCCCCCTTTATGTCAGCATCAAGGGTTCGAATGTCTTCTGAAAGGTGAGTCACTCCTTGGACAAGCTCGTTGAGTTGACTCTAAATTTGAGCAATATCCTCTCGATTTTCTTGAATCAATGCATTAGATCGAGCTTCCCGTTGTTGAAAAATGACCAGTATGTTGTCAGTCTGCTGTCCTTGGCTGACGTAAAATTGTTGGAACTCTTTTACGGTAGTTTGCAGATTAAGGAAGTTTTCCATCATCAGTTTATTCTGAGCTTCCTGAGTGGACTGCAAAACAAGAACATCATCTCTGTGTCTTTTGGCTGCTAGAAAATGAATGTCATCACTATCCTTTATGCTCTGAATCATTTCCTTGATGAGCTCTTTAAGTTTCTTAGTGAGCGTAGCGCTTAGGGAGCTTGGGAGATTATTTGTAGCATTGATCATTGTAGTTAATCTCATCTGAATGAGTTCAGTGTGTTCTTCAAGACTCTCTTCGAGTTCTTTGATCACTTTCTTGGACATGGCTAACAAATCAGCTTTGGTGGGCAGCTTTGACAGAAGTTCATTGAGATGGGGAATTTGTGAAGGAGGTGGCGTGCTCTTGAATTGATCTTGCAATGAGTAGAGGGCAAGATCAAGGTTGAAGTATTCGTTGCTGGATGAGGAGGGAATATCGGATGGAGGGGCCTGTGTTTGGGTGTGTGTAGTAGGTGGCTCTCTGATTTGGACTTGGGACTCTATCTTTGGGGTTAGAGTGCATGTCGTAGAGATGATGGGAGTTGGGAGCGATATAAAGTTGGTCATATTTGGTTCATCGATTCTGAGAATTTTGGGATTACTATATTTGGGAATTGATTTAGTGGATGTAGAATCACTTCCAACCATCGTGGAATTCATAAAATTGATGAATGAGAATGATGGAAAGTGATTAACTCTCTGAGGGTTGGGATAGATAATTACCTCATGTTCATTCTTTGAAGATGAGTTATTTGTGAGTAACTTTTTGGCAAAGTTGAATCTTCCTGGGAATCCATGAGCTAACACAGAGATGACTGGATATTCTTTGAAGCTCCAAAACATGTGATTCCAGGAGTTTAGAATTTGAGCTTGATGGAAAGTCATCATGGGTAGATAGGAAAATAGTTGCTCATAGTTAGCTTTTCTGTACCCATCAATGCCCACAGCTATGATCTCGACCTCGTCATCTTCATCCTCTTCTCTGTTTTCATTTGAGGATTCCATTATATCAATGGCCTCATGATGTTCTTGCACTGGTTCTCCGTCATTTTCTGCAAGAACCTCTTCTTTTGTCATGGGGGTATCATGAGCCTCCCCCTCAGCATGATCATCCTCTTGCACGATTAGTAGCTCCCCCTCAGCTAGAGCATTTTCTAGGATGAGATCTTCAGGCATCTCCCCCTCAGCTAGCGTATTCTCTATGATTAGAACTTCAGGTGTCTCCCCCTCGGCTTGATCTTTGTCCTTTTAGCTTTCTTTGGATAATTCCTTTTCAGCAGCCAACTCTTTGTCTTCTCTCTTAAGTACTCCTTCATTGATAAGGATGTACTTCTTAACCAATTTTTGTCTTAGTTTTCTAGGTTGAGCCATAACCTCAGGACTTTCTTGAGCTTCAGCTTTGTCTTGTTGATCGGCCGGAAACATCGATCTGGCGACTTCGATTATTCGGTCTGGTCTTTACGATCGGTAGAAACTCTACGATCGAAGAGACATATGGCCTCTTGGATTTGTGGCTGATTTTACTCTTCTTCAACAGCTGTGATATTGTAGCTCTGTCTTCTTACGCCTCGATCTGTTGTTGCTTTCCTTCTCGGGATCCTTAGAGTCTCGATGTCGAGAGGACTCTACGGGTTTTATCGATTGTTGATCCACAGGGTTCTTCTACTATTACGGCCTTTAACTTTCTCTTGCCCTTGCTTTTTCTGATCAGGGCAGTGGGTTCTTCTTTATTTGTTTCTTCTTCTTCTTCTTCTTCTTCTTCTTCAGTCTCCCTGATAACGGACATATTTCCTGGAATCACTGACTCCTTTACATCAGCAGTTCTACCACTGGATTCAGACATTATACGCACATTTTCTGCTGGATTCCTTCCAATTCTCGAATAGTTGTTGGGTCATTCATCTGTTTGGATTGATGGACTCTCCTTCATCGTCCCCAATTTTGTCAACAAGAGCAGACTGTAGGATGATGCTTATAAATCATCCGTAGAGCATCTTTTGAGAGCTCTTTGTCTTCTTTGAGCTGGTGATCCACTTTCCAATCCATTCAAGCAATAGAGCTCCATAGTTAAGTTGTATTCCATAACATATAGCAGTCATGAGCCTGAGTTGCACTTCATTTACAGAGTCGTGACCAGAACTCTTACAACATATACATTTTCCAACAATGTCAGCCAGAAATTCGTACCTCTGAGGAAATTCTTTCTTCTTGTATCCTTTGATAGAGGGGGATTTCTTGTGATGCATCCTTTTAAGTCCCTCATGGAAGTCTATGCCATCTATGGATGAATACCCTTAAGATTTGAAACCTAGGGCTAGGTTGATGTCTTCTGCCTTTAGCCTGATTTCCACGTCCCTGACTTTCGTAATGACGGCGTCGTTTTTAAACACGCCATTTTTGTAGAATTCTTTTACTAGCTTAGGGTAGATTAATGTGTCTGTACCCAGACCCTCTTCGAGACCAGCCTTCTTTAATAGTGATAGAATTTTGTGAAACTTGGGTTCAGCTATTTTGAACTCATCAAAGCAGAGTCTGTAGCCAAAAATGATGTTGGAAGCCGCCATTAATTTCTTTGCAGAGAATATATATGTCTGAGCTTTCCTGAGATTTAGGGTTTATGGCTTGAGAGAGGTAAGCTTTTTGAACTTCCGATTTCAAAAAGGCAATTTCAATTTGTACTTGTAACTTCCCTCTCTTCATTTTTTTGCTTAGTGGGACGGTGTCAAAATCTGCTTGGCTCTCTGAATCTGTTGAGGAGGATTGTCTTGAATTGCCCTTAACTCTTTTAATATAGCTAATGTGTCCTCGTTGGGATGGTCCTTGGAATCGTTGAGATGGTCCTTGTAATCGTCGAGTCGTTCGTTAGTGCGTTCATTTAAGTCGGTCGTATGTCGTAATCGTCGAGTCTGAATAGCAATTGTCTAGTCTGAGCGAGTCCTTTTGACTTAACATTCGTCTTGGTTTAAGGTACCTTAGGAAGGGCCAACCTCATTGAATGAATCAAGGGTTAGGTTTGTCCCTGAGGCACTTATCAGAGAGATTTCTTTGTTTTGTACTTCATCATCATAGGGTGTTCCTTTGGTTTTGTTGATGGAGCTCTGCTATCGTTGAGTCTACACCATGATCGTTGCATCTGCACTGCGATCGTTGTCTTTCATGACACTTCAGCTCTACGATTGTGAACTTCCTTTGATCATGTCTATGATTTCGAATATAGCCTTTACATCTGTATAGTTAGCACAAACTAGAGCAAATCTTTCATGGTTGTAAGTTAAGCATACCTAGCTCACTTATTAACTTGTTAAATCTGGATTCATCTAGGGGTTTTGTAAAGACATCAGCGAGTTGGTTTTCAGTAGGGATATATTGTAAGATATAGTTCCATTTTGCACATGATCCCTAATGAAGTGATACCTTATTTCTATATGCTTAGTCCTAGAATGCATGACATGATTATGAGTTATTGCACTTATGTTATCATAGTGAATAGGTATGGATTTGAATTCAAACCCATAATCTGCTATCTAATTTTTCATCCATAGGATCTGAGCACGGTTGCCGGTTGCCGGTAATGATGTATTAAACTTCTGCGGTTGAATTAGATACTGAATTTTGCTTCTTGCTAAACCAGGACACAAGTCTGTTTCCTAGCGATTGACAGGTGCCACTGGTACTCTTTCTATCTATTTTGCAGCCTGCAAAATTAGCATCTGTATATCCTATTAGTTCAACTGAGGAATCCTTGGGATACCAAATCCCCAAGTGAGGTATACCCTTGAGATACCTAAAAATCCTCTTTACAGCAGTTAAATGAGATTCTTTAGGATTATCTTGAAATCTAGCACAAATGCATGTTGCAAACATTATATCTGGTCCACTGGCAGTTAGATATAAAAGAGATCCTATCATACCTCTGTATTGAGTTACATCAATACTTTTACCTTTTTCATCTTTGTCAAGCTTGGTTGCAGGAGCAATTGGGGTTTTTTCATGGGAGAGGTGATTCCATGCCATACTTCTTAAGTAAGTCTTTAATGTACTTGGCTTGGTTTATGAAGATTCCTTCATCGATCTGCTTTTACTTGCGATCCAGGAAGAAGTTCGACTCTCCCATCATGCTCATTTCAAACTTTCTCTGCATAAGCTTGGAGAATCTCTTGCATAACTTTTCATCAGTAGATCCAAAAATAATGTCATCAACGTATATTTGAACTAGTAAGACTTTATCTTTATGCTTTCTAAGAAATAGTGTGGTATCTACTCTACCTCTAGTGAACCCATTTTCAATAAAGAAGTTAGTTAGTGTTTCATACCATGCTCTAGGTGCTTGTTTAAGACCATATAAGGCTTTGTCTAATCTAAAGACATAATTAGAAAGAGATGAATTGATGAAACCTGGAGGTTGCTCTATATAGACTTCTTCTTAAAGTTCACCATTCAAGAATGCACTTTTGACATCCATCTAAAAGACCTTTAATTTCATGTAAGCAGCAAAGACAATGAATATTCTGATGACTTCTAGTCTGGCAACAGGTGCAAATGTCTCATCATAGTCATTGCCCTCTTCCTGAGAGTAGCCCTTGGCCACTAGTCTTGCCTTATTCCTGGTTATTACTCCATCTCCATCCATCTTGTTTCTGAAGACCCACTTGGTTCCAATAACAGGATGATTCTTTGGTCTTGGTACCAATCTCCATACTTTGCTTCTTTCGAACTGATTAAGTTCTTCCTGTATAGCCTCTATCCAGCTGGAGTCTTCCATAGCATCCTCTATCTTCTTCGGTTCCATTTGAGACAGGAAGCTTAGATAGAAGCATTTATTTTGGGTGGCAGCTCTTGTTTTGACTCTTGCACTCGGATCTGCAATGATTAGATCTTGAGTGTGATCTCTTGCCCATCTGCTTCCTGTTGGGACATCTGTTCTTATCCTTTCTTGTCTTAGATCTTCAAGATTTATTTCTTCTTCTTGGTGCGGAGGTTCGTTATCTGGCATAGGCCTCTCTACAATCTCATTTCCTTGCTCAACGATTTCACTATCTGGTATTACGATCGTAGTGTTGAGCTCGACGACCTCGTTCGTAGGGTCTGAACTATTGGTCATTGTGTCTTGAAGCACAGTTTTGTCTAAGTCTGTCTCATTAAAGATGATGTGAATCGAGACTTCAACACTCAGTGTCTTCTTGTTAAACACTCTGTAGGCCTTACTGTCTGTGGCATATCCAAGAAAGATTCCTTCATCTGACTTTGGTTGAAATTTTGTCAAGTACTGCTTTCCATTGTTGAGAATGTAGCATGCACAGCCGAATACATGAAAGTAGCTGACACTTGGCTTTCTTCCTTTCCACAGTTCATAAGGAGTCTTCTTAATCGTAGAGTGTATGAGTGATCTGTTTTGAGTATAGCATGCAGTGTTGACAACTTCTGCCCAAAAGTATTCAGGCAGATGGGTTGCTGCTAGTAGAGTCCTTCCAGCCTCTATCAATGTCCTGTTCTTTCTCTCAACTACTCCATTTTGTTGGGGAGTTCGTGGAACTGAGAAGTTGTGACTAATGTCGTTGTCTGTGCAGAACTGGTCCATTTCTGAGAAGTCGAATTTTCTTCCATGATCACTCCTTATGGCCTTGATTTTCTCTTCTTTCTCGTTCATCACTAGCTTGAACATCTTGATCAGTTGAGAGCTTGTTTCATCCTTTGAGTTTAGAAAGAACACCCATGTAAATCTGGTTTGAGTAAATCGACTACGACCGGAGAGTATCTCTTTCCCCAAGGCTCTTCGTTGGAATTGGCCCAAACAGAGATCCATGTGTAGCAAGCTACGAGAGCTTGTCATTTGAGTTGGCGGTTTTGCTCTTGAATGAGCTTACAGTGCCTTTTTCGAGTTGGCGAGGCATTGCGACCTTTCTTTAATGAAGTTGAACCTGGGTAAGCCTGCAACTAGATCTTTTGAGGCTAATTTTGACATGCTTTTGAAGTTGAGATGAGATAATCTTCGATGCCATAACCAACTCATTTCTTCAGATGCTTTAGCCAGAAAGTAAATTATCTCGTCTGAGCTTAGTTGTCCAAGATTTACTGTGTAGACATTTCCTTCTCTTATCTGAGTTAACTTTCTGATGAGATGTCTTGGTCTCGGACTTGACATTGATTGTTGAGGAATGTTACTTGAAGACCCTTGTCGTAGAGTTGGCTAATGATTAGAAGATTGTGTTGTAGTCCTTCCACATAGGCCACTTTCTTTGAAGGATCTTTGCACCATTTCCAGGTGAGCCATATCCTCTTGTCTTGCCGAGCCGTTGTCTCCAAAGATGGCCAGGGACCCTCCTTCTCTATGTAGTTAGATAGAAGGGCTTTGTTCCCGATCATGTGCCTTGAGCATCCTTGTCCGGATACCGGGTTGTGATCGTGGAGCTCTTTTCTGTAGTTACATTAAACCTTCATTTTGGTACCCATACTTGCATGGGTCCTACTTTGTTAGTGCCCTTGAGGACCCAAATTTGCTTGATTTTGGGTCTAATATGCATGGAATTATAATGACATTTTGCAGCCTTGTGGCCATGTTTGTAGCACACAAAACATCTAATATGATGCATGTTTGTATGTGTGTGTGAAAAATCTTCCTCCATTTGGACTTTTGTGGGTTATTGGTCATCCTACTGTTAGACTGACATTCCTTCTTCCATGTGTCCTTGTGTTTCATGATTAATGAGGAGTACATCTTACCTCTACTGTACCTTCCCAGTTGGTTCGTAGAGTTGATCTTACTGGACACTACGATCTTTCGAGGTTGGTGAGTAGTGGATGGGTTACTCTTCTCTTTTACGAAACCCGAGCCAAACGTGAGATCCCTTTTTCCTAGGAATATGGATTGAATCAGAGAAGCGGTTTTTTGGCAAGCTCATCCTTTTGTGAGGATTTCACAAATATAATGACTCTACTAAAACTTGAGGCATTACTAGTGCTAATTTTCACATATGGCTCTGAGGTAGATTCCCCAAAGCCTAACCCTGTTCTGTCAGAGACACTTCTCTGGTTAGAGATTAGGGAGTCCATGGATGAAGAGGATTTATTCCATGTAGAGATTGTCTTTTCTAGATCCTCAATTTTAGAGGTTAGACTTGACTCTCTTTTTGCATTGAGCTCATTTGTTTGTCTCAAGAGCTTATTCTCATCTTCAAACTTGGAGAGAGAATCAGTACTGAGAAGGGCTGTTTCTAGTTCTTCTTGAACCTTTTCTTTCTCCTTTTGAAGAAGTGAATAGTCCTTAGACAGAACTCTAAACCACTTCATGTATTGATGCAGATCAGATGTTATACCATGTAGTGCAGTTCTTAGGTCATCAATATCTACATCAGGAGAGTTGAAGTCAAATACCTCATCGATACTTACTTTATGTATGTTGGAGTTTTGTTTATCCCTTGCATTTTTGGCCATTAGGAAAAGATTTGCCATTTGAGGAGCTTCATCATCTCCAGATTTTGGAGTTGAGTCATTGTCTGAGTCACTCCACGATCCTCCAGCTATAAGGCCTTTGTCTTTCTTCTGAGGCCTCTTGTTGCCTTTGTATTCCTTCTTTGAATATGATTTCTTCTTGAGTTCTTCTCTGAGAGGTTTGTTGCAGTTAGTAATAATGTGGCCAGGTTTTTTGCAATTGTAGCATAGGTCATTCATTTGCTCCTGGATGCTGTAGTTGTTGACTTTCTTTGGCTTGCTGGTTTTTCCTTGTCGCATGAACCTTCTTAGTCTTTTCACCAGCATTGCAAAGTCCTCATCATCATCTTCATCGTAGTCAGAATCAACTTCAGTGTTGACTTTGGAGGTGTTTTCAGTTGCTTTGAGAGAAACACCTTTATCCTTCTTTCTTTCTTCAGACAAGGTTTTTGCTCGTTAAGTCAGCTCCAGTTCGTATGTGAGAAGGTTGCCATACAATTGTTGAACAGTCATTTCATGTAGATTCTTTGATTCTCTAATGGCAGTGGTTATGGCATCCCACTTGCTTGGTAAGGCTCTCATGAATTTTATTATCAAATCTTTGTTTGGATAGATCTTTCCATATGCTCGTAGAGAGTTGAGCAGAACATTAAATCTCTCGTAGGTGGCAGTGACGTTCTCTCCTTGAACGTGAGCAAACATCTCATATTGCTGAGTCAAGAGAGATTGTTTGTTTTCTCTGACTTCTTCTGTTCCTTCATGCATGATGAGTAATGCTTCCCAAACCTCCTTTGTTGTTTTGCTGTTGACCACATTTTCAAACAGATCATCTTCTAAGGATTGAAATAAGGTGTTCTTGGCCTTTTTGTCAAGCTGGACTCTCTTCTCGTTTTCTGTCCATTCTCCTTTGACCTTGATCTGTATTCTATTTGGGTCGTCTGTAGTTGGTGCAAGCTTTGTAGGAACATAGGGCCCATTCTGAACAGTTTCAAATAGATCTTCATCTATTGAATCCATGTAAGCTTGCATCCTAACCTTCCAGTTAGCAAATTTATCTTTGTTGCACATAGGTGGCTTCTTTGCTCCTCCGATCTTTGATTTGCTTGGTAAGTGTGCCATTGGATCTACTCGAAGCTTTGTAGGCTATATTATAGAACCTACTTTGATACCAATTGTTAGTTCCAGAGAGAGCCAATAGTTATCTAGAAGGGGGGGTTGAATAGATATTTAAAAAAATTTCATTTTAACTAGTTAGTTTTGATAGTGATTAAAACACAGCGGAATGAGTATTTGTTTAATCTCCTTTTAAATATATTAAATTAATGAGAGTGAGGCAGTTATGGAAGTTATAACGATTATAGCGATTATACAAATATAATAGACACGATTGTTTTAAGTGGTTGAGAGCACTTAAAGCTCTAATCCACTCTTCTACTCCTCGGTAGGAAATCCACTAAGGATGTCTTTTACACTTTTGAATCTCACAGATTCCTTCTAGACCAACATCTGAAGCACTTCTTAGTTCACTCTTGAACTCTTGAAGTCCAGCAGACTTGGTTCTTCACGATTCACTTAGAACTCTTCAAGTCCTTGACTTGGAACTCTTACTTCAGTTGGTTGGTAGTTGTTGAGTTACGTGATTGATGCTACTCGATTCTGCGATTAAGCACTTGTTCAAAAGAACCTGAGTAGGCGAGCAAGCTTCCTCTTTTCTCGGATCGTAGAGTTGAGCGTTGAGTGTTCTTGTGCATTTTTGTTCAATGCTTGCTTAGTTTCTCATCTGCGTATATTATTGCGCATATATGTGATTCTTGAAATCTATCCGTTGAAGCCTTTTGTTGAAGCATTAAATGCGTTTGACATTTCTGAACTTTGATGGAGACTTTTCTGCACACCTTACGAATTGCATTACGGCCCATTGACACAATGAGATTACTTTCTCACCTAACACACGAAAAGGTGTTTTTCCTCTATCTATATGGTCCTTTCCTTAGCTTCTTGAATACGTTCCTTTTGTTGAATACTAAGGATATCTTTTTGTACCATTGGGAATGGAGAGAGGACTTCAACGTTTCAAACCCATTCCACTTTTGTTGGAATTTGTCTTTAAATAAAAGTAGGGCTCGATGCTTGACCCAAGGCAGATTATACTCTCGATCCATATCGTGGTGTCTTGTCACATTGGTGCTTGGCTGAAGAAACACTACGATCTCTCTCAAAGATTTGCAACGATCTTTGCTTGCTCGTCTTCGATCTTCGTTTCCTGCTTGATCTACAGTTAGCTTGGAAAACGTCTGGACCACTCTATGATTTAAGGAAGCATCCTCTAAGTTCTACGATCTACGAGTTATCCGCTTGAAAATTTTTGTTGAAGCGTTCTTTTCAAGTCATAGATCAACCTAACATCTTTGATCTCTTTATCTATTCATTTTTATAGAATGAGCATTAAAAGCTTGATCGGATCTACACTACGATCTCTAAGCTCTAAGATCCATATAATCTTAAGTTTTACTTTAAACATCAAATCAAAATATGATTCTTCCAACAAACTCCATGCTAGCATGCGTTCATTCTTTTTCAAATATTTCTGATCTATTTCTTTTCAAGTCCACATAGATCTCCAAACCTAACATCTTTTGATCTCTTTATCATATTCATTCGTTTATAGAATGATGAACATTAAAGCTAAGTAAAGGAGCATTTGTCAATTTATCCTTACAAAACAATGCTTTTTCTGTTTCATCACCCATCCCACTCTTTTCTTGATCCTCGATCGTACATATATTCAAAACGCTTGAAGGACTTTACATATAATCATCGACCAATCCCGGATCGCACGTATTACTTTAATCAACATCATGTCAAAATATGCATTCTTCCTATAAATCAAGATATCATAAAAAATAAACTACGACAAATTTTCCAATGAATGGACACAAAACATGGTTCATTAATCTCATGAAAGTGTTGGGTGCATTAGTTAACCCAAAAGGTAATACCAACTACTCATAAAAACCATATTTAGTATTAAACGTTGTTTTCCATTCATCACCCTCTTGCATTCTAATTTGATGATAACCACTTTTTAAATCAATTTTTGAAAATATGCTAGACCCATGTAATTCATCTAACATGTCATCTAAACGAGGAATGGGATGTCGGTATTTTACCGTAATGTTATTTACTACTCGATAATCGATGCATTTCCTCCATTTTCCATCCTTTTTCGGCACTAGAATCACCAGAACTGCACACAGGCTCATACTTTCTCTCACGAATCCTTTCCCCATCAGCTCGTCAACTTGCCTTTGTAACTCCTTTGTCTCCTCGGGATTACTCCGATAAGCTGGGCGGTTTGGAATCGTCGCACCGGGAACAAAATCAATTTGATGCTCAATTCCTCGAATAGGTGGTAGTCCATGAGGAAGTTCTTTGGGAAATACATCTTTGAATTCCTGTAAGAGAGATGAAACAACACAAGGCAAAGATTCATTAGTGTTAGTATTCAAAAGCGCCTCTTTATACCGAAGTAAAATCATAGGCTGTTTAGAAATCAAAGCTCTTCTCACATCACTCTTCTTTGCTAGTATATTTGTTTTTCTCTCATCTTTCTTTTTCTCTCTTGCTTTCTTCTTGATTTTTCTTTTCTTCACTCTCTTTTCTTTGTACATAATCTTTCTGCAAATGAATTTGATCATCATGTACTTGTTGTGGTGACAAAGGAAGCAAAGCAATTTTCTTCTTGTCGTAAACAAAGGAATATACATTGGTAAACCCATCATGTTGAACCCTCCTGTCAAACTGCCATGGTCTACCCAGTAACATATGCCCTGCCTGTATAGGCACCACATCACACAATACTTATCAACATACCGACCAATAGCAATTGGAACTAACACCTGTTTGGTTACTTTAATGTCTGCATTATCATTAAGCCACTGCAAACGATACGGTTGTGGATGTTTGGTAGTATATAACCCCAATTTCTCCACCATCATAGTGCTTGCCACATTTGTACAACTGCCTCCATCTATGACTACACAACAGATTTTCCCATTCACAAGACATCGAGTATGGAATAGATTTTCCCGTTGTTCACTGCTCTCCTCCTTAACCTGCGTACTAAGTGCTTTTCTTATAACCAGAATTTCACCATGTATCGCATCCTCACCTATCACCTCTAATGCTGGCATAGAATCAATTTCGCTCTCTTCCCCCTCGGTCTCCACATCTCCATTGTCAAGCAACAACATTCTTCTCTGATTTGGACATTGGCTAGAAATATGTCCCCTGCCTTGACACTTAAAGCATACAATGTGAGATCCCAAAATTTTATGAAATGAAAGTATTCAATTTTCTTATAATTATTTTATTTCGTAAATGGTTAAATTGATAAAAGGTTAAAGTTAAGGGTGATATGTGATTTTTTTTTGCAAAGTATGCAAGTTGTTATAAAATATTCGTTTGGCCGGGGAATATTCTTTTGTCGGGGAATATCCGTACGACGACACAATCATTAGTGAACCCCACAACGGAAGTATTGTCGTAGTTAGAAAACGACAGAATTATCTTTTTATAAAAATAATGGCAAAAGTGTTACCGTTAAAAGCTGTTGAACTACCCGTAGTAGTAAAAAATACGATGTATCGTGGTTGCATAGTAGCACACGGTATTGATTATTGATGCTTACGTGAGAAGTCACTTAGTTATACTCAATTATTACTCTGATAATTGTTGCATCATATCTCTCTCTTATATTATTGATTCAATTATTGTCACAGTATCCATATTTTATATTATTAAATCAATAATTGAGACGACAAAGTTATTCATATTATTATTTGCAATATTGACAATGTCTAGAAGTTCTGTCAAGGAGAGGTTTAGTCACCTAATTGTGCGCCAATAAGGAGAAATCCTTATCGGAAAGCCCCATCTTTCCTGGGAACGACCTGGTTGTTAAATATTGTGAATTATAATATTAATGATGAATAAGTTCGTGTTGATTAAAGATGAAATTGATAGTTCCATTGTGTTGGAATTATTAGTGTTGGTGAAAATTGACATTTATTTCGATAATAATTGATGTCTAGAGGTTATATTAACCAATCGGTAATTAATTAGCAATAAAAATGAGCAATTAATTGCTATTGATTCACATGATTATAACTATTTGTTCACATGTGTGTACTATTGATTCACATTCATTTACTATTAGGGGAGTTGGTGCAAGATTGATAATACTTGCATGACTAAGTTAAAAATGGATGTATAGATGGAGGTACTATATCTGATAATTAAGTATTTTGACATGTATAGAACTATTGATTCACATGATTAAACTATTGATTCACATGATGTACTATTAGGGGAGGTGGTGCAAGTTTGATAATACTTACAGGACTAAATTAAAAATGAAGGAAAAGATGAAGGTATTATCTCATAATATTTCGAGCCCCCAAAACGTCACGATTATCGAAACTATATTTTCCTATAAATAGAAGCTCATTCCTTCATTATTTTTCACCAATTCACTAAGTCTCACAAGAGAAATTATTATAGAGAAATTATAGAGAGAGAAACTATAGAGAGAAAGAAGAAGCGAAGTCTGCTACTTCATTATTCCAGTATCCAGTCTTCTTCTGAGGTAAGGGGTATCATTATTGTGTAAGGGGTATTATTCTTTCGTATTCATGAAGAGAGTTATTTTCTTTCAATACCCGTAAGGGTTGTTATTCCATTCTTTATTATTATGTTGAATAACTTTGTCTGCATGAATCGCCATTCATACATGGTGAAATTCTTACATTATTCCATTCTTTATTATTCTATTGGAATATCCTATCTGTACTGCGGATTACACATGACACTTGGTTCCATTCTTTATTATTCTATTGGAATATCACATGCATGCGGATTACGCATGACCTAGTTCCATTCTTTATTATTACATTGGAATATCACATGCATGCGGATTACGCATGACTGGTTCCATTATTTATTATTACATTGGAATAACTTTATCATGCGGATCTATCGCATGCACGGTGAATTCTTTTGTTATTCCATTCTTTATTATTCATTGGAATAACTTTATCTATGTGGACTATCGCATGCATGGTGAATGATCCTTCGTATTCATTCTTTATTAAATTGTGGAAATGATCTGTCTAAGTGGATTACCGCATGGCGGGTGAAAATCCATTTACAGTTTCGTATATTCTATTATACTCGTATGAGATATCATTTCTTTTGTACTCGTCATGGAATATCATTTTCTTTGGTACTTTTTTTACGAGTTACTATTCATAGGTTACTATTCACCTGGTTACTATTCATTCTAGTATTATTCACTCGGGTATTCGGGAAACTTTTCGTGTCAGAGTACTATTCACGAGTTACTATTCACGGGTTACTATACACCCAAATTACTATTCACCTGAATATTATTCACTCGGGTATTTGGGATACTTTTCATGCTGGGGTACTATTCACGAGGTACTATTCACGAAGTACTATTCATAGGGTACTATTACGAGTACTATTTACACGAAAAATATATTTCTTTTACATCCAAATTATTTTTGGTACATGAATATTATTCTTGAATTTTACTCCATAAAGCAGCGATGTCGTGTTGACAATTTGGATATTTTTAAACTCTGGATAAATTTAAAGTCTTTAATATTTATCTTTGATTTCGTTTGATTAATGCTTATATTATTGTCATCATCCTCATGCTTATATTATGATGAAAGTCATCTTTGGCTTACGTACAAAGATGGACTGTTGATTATTGGTTTAACAGTTGTATATCTTTGGCTTACGTGCAAAGATGAACGGTTGATTATTGGTTTTACAGTTGTATATCTTTGGCTTACGTGCAAAGATGAACTATTGATTGATAAGTATCTTTGGCTTATGTGCATAGATGAACTGTCTATTGGTATGATTATGACCAGGGATCATTCGGTATAATCATGACCCGTAATGTTATAGATGATGTGGCAAAAGTCCTTATTGGCCCGTAGTGCATTTATGGATAGTTATTGGTATGATTATAACCAGGGATTATTCGGTATAATCATGACCATTGATGATTACATGAATATCCATGGCCGTAGTGCAGGGATGATTCGATGATGTGGATTATTTATTAAGCTGAGTCTCAGCGATAAAATATTGATTATACACTTTTAATTAAGTAAAAGATAGTAGATATCATGCTCTTTGGCCCGTAGTGTAAAGATGAATTGATGAATATCTTTGGTCGTAATCAAAGATGAATTTATTAGTATGATTATGAAGCGAGGATTGTGATTTGGTATAACCATGATTTTGATGTTTCGGTGAAGATAGGTGATGAAAATTATCTTACGTCACAGGTGCGAAGAAGAATTTAGAATCACAATTATGATTATGAGTTATTCATATGATTGTGGACGAAATTGTTGATTGATGTTACGAGGATAAAACATTATTGGTGGACTTTTAACATGGAGAAGATAATAGATCGATGGTCTATTTGACTCTTCTAATGGATTGCTTTCGTTCATTGCAACTATGGTTGAAAAGTTTTATCAACTACCATATGTTCTAAATCTACGATTTATTCTTGATGAAGGCTATTGATGATGTAAATTATATTTAGTCATGATATTCTTTCTTTGGGCTAATTGTGCTCACCCTTTTTGCTTCATAATTCCTTTCGGTGTAATAAGAGTGTAGGCTGGAGTCGGCGGGGGGTAACAGGAGAATAGAGCGATGAATACATATAGTGTTGAGGTTCTCCTAAATAGTATGAAAATAATTTTATTGAGAACTTTAGATAAGTGTGTCGTATTGTATCGTCATTTGATATTTAATTTTGGTGAACTAAATAGGGTGAGGTGAACCCAACTTTGGAAGGGTGTTTTGCCACTATCATACAAGATGTCTAATGACATACAACCTCGTGTTATCATAAGAGCAGGGGTTGTGCACATCCACTTCTTTGAGTATATCTACTGAGCACTACCTATATGATCTTGGAGTTTGGTTGAAATAAAATTTTCAATTGAAGACAGTGGATATAGTTATATGTCGAGAAGACTCACCATTGGAAAGAACATGATAGTAATCTTCTCATTTTCTTTAGAATTCTATTGGGTTGACCAAGGATAATTACGTGGACATATGATATCTATCATAACCTGAGCATGCATGGCCTCCCGTATACGAAGGTTTCCTTGAGCACTTCCCAAAGATTTTAATTTCTAAAACAGTTTTTTGATTGTACTTTTATGTAAAAGTACCTTTGTAAGGTTGTGGTTGAGGCACAATGAGAGTTACATACATTTTATTAAAACTCACAGGTTAAGCTGTGGTACGTTATACTGCATGACAGTTCAACAGTTGTATAAATGAAGTTTGTATTTGATTTTTATAGTATGATATCTGGCGACTCAAGATGGGTGATGTATACCTGTTTTGGGGGCGTCACATACAATATCCCGATTACGCCCAAAAGAAGGTTGTTCATTTTTACCTTGTGTATCTCGGCTAGTTGATCCTTGCTTAGGTTCCACCTTTGTTTAAACGCAGCTGTCTTTTCCTCTCACTTTGCCAAATTAGGTCTCCATGATGAACTAGCATTAGATTGTCCTCGTTGTCCTCCTCGCCTCTTGATTTGTTTCTCTATCTTAGTAGCCATATGTACCAGTTCTTCTAACTCCAAATAATGTTGTCGTTCAACCAAGTCTGCAATCTCCCAGTTTAATCCTGTCGAGAACCTAACCATCGCTGTTTCATTATCCTCGATCAGATTAGCTCGATCCTTCAACATTTCCATCTCCTTGTAATATTCATCCACACTTCTACTTCCCTATTTAACAGTTTGTAAACTACGAATGATCTCCCGTTGATAGTATGCTGGTACAAACCTCTTTTTCATGATAGCTTTCATCTCCACCCAAGTTGTAATCGGTACGTTCTTCACACCTTCTCTCGATTAGTCATCAACCGATCCCACCATATCAATGCATATCCGAAAACTCCAGAATGCTTGGCCGGTTTGACTTTCTTAAGGTCTCAGATAATTGTGACAATCAAAGATTCGCTCCATCATGGTTACCCAATCTAAATAAGCCTCGGGATCACCGTGCCTTGGAAAATTGGAATCTTCATTTTTATGCTATCCAAATTGCCATCTTCTCTGTCCCGACCTCCTCTTTCCGTGTTTTTGATGTGAAAAATTAGATTCACGATCTTCCGCTGCACTATTGTCCCCACCGTAAGGGTCTTCCTTTCTTGCATCAGTTTGTTATGCCCTCTTCTTGTTATGCATCCCATGAGTGTTTTGGGATAGCTCATATGTAGAACACCCTCATCTCTTCTAACTGTTCTTGCATTTGCTCCATAGTCTTTCTTAATCTTCGATCCCATTCTTTATGCATGGCTTCCATCTGGAATTTCAATTCAGTTGTTGAGGGTTGCTCCTCATAAGTTCCTTTATCCTTCGAGTTAGACATATTTCCTGCAAAATAAGGGTTAGTAGAAAACAATTTCCTCACCACTCCACCCACGTGTTTAAACTCGACTCAATGGTTCACTCGTGTATACTCTCAATAAATTGGCTTTTACCCTCGATTAATCTCACCACTAAGCCTTTTACCTCAAAATATTCTCTCTAATAGGTTCTTCTTGAATTCCCCTAGCAAAATTCTTAGTTTTACTAATCAATTCAAAAATTACTTATCACGAAACAAAATTATAGATGGTGTGACTATCAAAATACCACAAAATCACCGATTGATTGCCTTGTACTCCTCTTGTATGCCTCTGATTTGTAATTTGTAGCTCGGTTTGAAATTGATGATGATGGAGCAGTGTGAACTTTTGGTTGGAATTTGATGATTTGATGGTGTGCTAAAAATTTGGTTCGCACAATGGAAAATTAAATCTGATTTTTTGTTTTTTGTTTTTTTTTCTTTTTTTAAGAATATATATTTAACGGAAAAAATTAAAGATAAGTAACTTCGCTAGAAAAGCTTGGCTTTGATACCAAATGATAGACTCCACGGCATGCTTGCGTGAGGAGGTAATCGTCGCCGGATCGTTTCTAAGACGGTTGTTGGGTGAATAGCTTGTAACACCTTAACCCTCGCTCATACTTTAGATGGTAATCTTGGTACAATTGCTCGCGTTAAAATCTGCGTTGAATGGACACCAATGACACCTTGACCCCTCACTTATATTGAAGCGGTAATCTCGGTAAATCGACGATTGATTGATGCGAGAAAGGCGCCACACACAACTATGAATTGTTGTGCGATAAGTCAAATTGAATCTTAAAGAAATAACTAAGAATTACTTATTCTTAGAATTCTTCAAAGAACCAAAAGTAGAGAATAAACTCACAAATATATTGAATAATAATAATGAATAATGTGTTTGATTACATCAAATTAGACATCTATTTATACTACTCAAAACAATTCAAATCCTAATAGGAATTTATAAACTATAACCCTAATAGAAGTTAATTTGGAAAAGAATTCTAATTAAAAAAAAGACCTAATTACAATAAAATTATAAAAATCTAAAAATCAAACTAAAATAAAATCCTTCGCCACATGGAATTTTCTTTCTGCGTGACTAAGGCGATTCAGATAAACCAAATAAAACCAAATTCATGGATGTCAAATAAGTTACTAAATCTATGTAATCACATGTATATATGCTGATCTCCCTTGATGAGCCCACGTGACATATGCATGTTGATTTCCCATATGAATATTAATTATTAGAACTTATCCGGCCCACATCTTTTTAATTTATGCTTCCTATTCATGCTGCTAAATTGATTTGCGGGTTGCGAGATTGGACTTTAAGTTGGGCTTATATCAAATTGACCCAAATTTGTGTCTCGTCATTCTCTTTGGGTTTTCTTGTGTTAGCTTCAAATTGAAAACATCTTGGATCAATCCATTGAGATCTTGTTTGAAACTTTTAGTTCTAGCCTTGCTTGATCCCTACGTCCTTTAGTCTTGTTTGAGTCCACGCATACCATGTCCCTCATCACTAACCCTTATATTTTCTTACGTGTTAAAGATTTTTTGAGTGTTGGTGCACTTTCGATTTTGAACCTAATCTTTGTTTATGCTTACTTTATGTGGTTAATGCCCACCTTGTTGGATGTTTGTAGTCGTTTTCCCCAAAATTTTGTGCTTTTGTGTTGAGTTTATGTTTACTTTATGTTATTCTTTCTTCTTCCTTTGTCAAAGTTAATGTTCATAACTTGTTGATCTCTTCTTCCAAGTAATATATAAGCCCGAGAATAGCGTCCTTAATCTTTTTGTTCATAGTTTCATATGATTTAGCATTTAATGATCTCATCAAAATACTTATAGTAACAAAAATGATAGAATAAATAATATTCAAAGATGAAGTCGAACATATGGCCAAGAATCATGTAGACATGTTCATTAATGTTTAAGCTCGAATAGAAGCTAAATTTTGGTTTTTAATTCTTTGTCTTCTTTGAAGAATTCTTGAAATCTTCCTTAATCAATGGCCCAATAGTAAATTATTTAGTATCCACATATTATGTTTGATGTGAACACGAGGCATTGAATATAGATCGAGAATCTTAGTTGAGTTTATAACATAAGTATGCTTGATTCTTAAGCTTATAACAATTTGTGGATTACTTAGTTTTATTAACATATTATGTTATAAATAGGAAAAAATAACAAGGATTCAACTTCACTATAAGCGATTCACTATAATCGATTATCATTATAACCCGAATAATAACACGCTTATCATTGGTATGTAATGTGTCAATTTCACTTATAATCGATTCAATTTTGAACCTAATCTTTGTTTAGAAGCTTACTTTATGTTATTTTTTTGTTTTATTTATGATGTGAGATATGATTTCATTAATTGTTCACTATGGTGGAGAGTTTGTCAACGAGCCCACGAGAACATTATGTGTAGAGGGTTGAAAAGGTTGTCCTAGCATCCCGATTTCTTGTGCACTACACATATAAATGAACAAATGGCTCATATATTAATTACCATACTACCGCTAAGGTTTTCTTTAAATATGGTGAAGGGTTTAGATTAATTCATGATGATGATTTGATTAGGAATTTAATTAAAGCTTCTACAAAAGATATGACCAGAGAAGTTTTTGTGGATCGAAACTTGACAAGGATCACCGATTATCCTGAAGAACCTTGATCTACTTAGTAAGCTCGAAGAAAATGAAAATAAGGAGAACAATGGGGTGAATGATGAGGGGAAAATGTTGTGAATGGTGACTTCACTAGTGATAAAAGTTTTGAGGACTGACGATCTTTTTGACTGTGATGATGAATAATTAAGCGTTGATGAAGAGTACCAAAATGCAAGAACAAAATTTAAGGAGTATACTAAACAAATGAGAGAGGTTGGAGATCCTGATGATGTTGGTGGTATTGATCTACATGAGTTGGAAGAGGAGGGAGAAAATGAGGCTGAAAATGAGACTAATGTACAGACAAGTACACAGGAAGATGAGACTAATCTACACTCAGGTACACAGGAAAATGTTCAGCAACAACATATTGCAAATTCTGATGATGATGGAAAAGATACGGACATCACTGATAAGGAGTGGTCACCTAGTGAATATGAAGATTCAGATCAGCTAAGGTCTATGGATGTAGACAGTGATGAAGAGAGTGAAGATGCTGAAGAAGTAGATCAACCAGATAGGCTAAATAGGAAATAGAATGTGGAAAGAGTAATGATAACATTTGACCCCCTGACCAAGAGGAAAGATATTTACTTCTGTGTTGGAATGATGTTTAGTGGACCTCATGAATTCAAAGAGGCTATTAGAGCATATTGTTTTGGAAAAGGAAAAGATGTCAAGTACCTTAGAAATACTGGGAAAAAGTTTTAGCTAAAGTGTAAAAACCCAAAATGTCGTTGGGAGTCAAGTAAGTAGAATGGATGACTCATCTGAGACACTGCAGGTTAAGACATACCAGAAAAAACATACTTGTAGCAGAGCTTTCAAAAACAGGAAGGGATCAGTCAAATTCATGGCTGAGTTTTATGGAAATATAATTAGAAAAAACCCTCAGTGGAAGTTAAAAGACATGCAAGATGAGATCAAGAGGAAGTTTCAGTTAGACATTACTATATGTAAATGTTCTAGGATTAGAAGCAGGGCTTTAAGAAATGTATGGGATTTACTGGTGGAACACTATGAAAAAATTTGGGATTATGCCACTGAATTGATCAAGTCCAACAAGAACAATACAATTGATGTTCTTCCACACAGAAGCAATCCTAGTACTGATTAGCCTTACTTGCAGAGGTTCAATGTATGTCTTCATGCTTTGAAAAGGGTTGGCTTGAGGATGTGAGACCCATAATTGGGCTAGATGAATGTTTCCTTAATATCTTTTGTTGTTGGGGACAATTGATCTCGATTGTGGGTGAGATGGGAACAATCAAATGTATCCTATCGCATGGGCTATTGTGGAGACTAAAAACACATATAGTTGGAGATGGTTTCTAAAATTGTTGGTTGAAGACCTGGAGGGAGGTGATGGGTCTAGGTGGACAGTGGTTAGTGATCAACAAAAAGGGTTGAAAGTGGCTATCGACGAAGTTCTTCCTTTTGCTGAGCATAGGAATTGTTCGAGAAACATATCTGTAATTTCGGAAAAAAAGTTATCATCCTTAGCATTAAGGAAGGCTTTTTGGGCAACATCAATGTCAACATATGAAGCAGATTTCAAGAGAAACGTGAAAGAGGTGAATAGACTCAACAGGGATGCACATGACAAACTTCAAGAACTAAATCCTAAGGTATGGAGCAAGGCTTTTTTTAAGACTGTATGCAAATCAGATGTAGTTGAGAATAATATGTTAGGAATAAGCATGTGAATGATATTCCAATTTACATATGATTTGATTATGATATATATATATGAATGAATATGCAAATATGCTTGCATTAAGAAAAGATGTAAAGTCCTCTGATAGATTATAGAAACATATGTACAAGGACTTAGAATGAATTGATCAAATATGTTAGGATGATCCTACATAAGCTAAACAACTTTGTAAAGTCCTTAAAAAGAAATGATGTACAAGGACTATAAATATAGAAAGATCAAGCATGTTAGGTTGATCTTATAATGTAATAGATAGGCTTGTCTGATCGTCGAGCACTGCACCAGAAATCGTAGTCTTCCAGGAGAGTCAAGGAAAACTCGAGAGCTATCAAGGCAGAATCGTAGTCTGCAAGATAGTAGATCTCGGAGTTCGTAGACTGCCAGGAGAGACAAGGAAGGATCATAGTGTGTCGAGTAGCACTTCCTCAGAGCCATAGTCTCTCGAGGAAGTCGTGTTCGAGAATCGTGAGACAAATTTCTACTGAGCCGACAGAAGCATCTTCCGAAGCCAAGTCAAGAATCGTAGACTACACTCTGAGTCATAGAGTCTACTGATAATGAAGCCAAGTCAAGAATCGTAGACAACAATCAGAGTCGTAGAGTTTACTGATCGTATCAAAGGCAGAGAACGTAGTCGAGCAAGATCAGATGAAGACAACAAGCACAACGACAGAAATCGTAGAAAGTGTCTAGATCTGATCTCGAGTCGTGAGTGTCTGCATGTACCAAAAAGCGAGAATCGTGGTGTGTGTAATCGAGACTTCAACAGATGTGCTCACAACGCCAAGGCAGAATCGTAGAGCTAATATGATTCTCAACAAATGAGCACTCCTAGAATATCTAAAGGGATGAAGCCTCTGGTTGGTACTACAAAGATACATCCCACCTGAAGGAAACCAGAGCACTCAACGAATGGCATGCAAGCTAACAGAATATCTAAGCATCAACTCAATCAAAGATCCAGTTGAAGTTGTGGCCATTCGAGATGAAGTCTTCCATAAGTTGATCATAAGAAGACTTCAATAACTGACTAAGGAAAGTCAGCTAGTGCAGTTACTGTCAAGTAAATAGAAGACATTGATCTTGGAAGCACCTGGATCGTAGTGTTTGCCAAACAAAGAAAGAACTGATGGAGTGTACACAGAGATATTGGTTAGCCTCTGAAGAACAAGGCTAAAGTGATTAAACATTGGGTCAGTCCATTGATGATAAGTGAATGGGAGATCACAAGGAGAAAACGAGCTGGACACGCCATAAATCTGAAGTGTCTTGTTACTCAGAAAGGGCTAGAGTAAAGAGTCAAGTCATCGGTATCTGAGAGCAGTTGAGGCAAATAGAAGTGTTAAGGCACTGCACAAGAGAAGGAAGAAGTTTTCTACATTGAAGATCCAATGAACATTCTTCAAAGATCATAGTGTTATCTCTACATGTCAAATGAGCAAGTCAACAAGTCACTACGATCGAGTCCAAGAAAGAAAGCATCGTAATCTTAGAGTTCGATCATTCAAGATTGAAGCATTGGCAATAGTTCAATCAAAGGTTGGTATTCTGACAAGAGCTTATTGAGAGCATAGATGCAAAAGGACAACCTCTGATCGAGAAATCTGAAGGAGGTAATAAAGTTGACTAGCTACCCAAGATATAAAAGTAACATCTCTGATGGGGTAGGTGAAACAGTAGACTGCAGTGTCAGAAAGTCATGTCATGTCACATCTGCAGTCTACACCAAATAACTCGAGATCTGCGAGGCAATTCAAAAAGCTTTTAATGGCTACTTTCCAATGGGAAGATTGGGAAGTAGTATAAATCAACAGAACTTCAAAGATCAAGAGTTGCTGATGATTGCTAAGTTGCAGAATTATTGAGTTGTTGGAATGCTATTGTTGACTCTACGAGTTCCACTAGAGATTAACATAACAAGTCTCAGTGACAGTGAGACTGCATAGGTGGAAGTGAAGCAGCTTTGTAGAAGGACTTAAATAGATTAGAGCTTCACTCAACGAAGATGAGAATGCCACTAAAGATGGCAGCCAAGCTGAGAGCCGAGAAGGCCACGAAGATAGCATTCAGAAAAGTGGCAGAATACAAAGAAGATCAAGAGAGCCACTCTACAGATCACCATGAACCAAAAGCTGAAAAAGAACAGAAGCAGAATCATGTTTGTAAAACATTCAAGAAGGGTTCAGGGATTGCTAAGTGCTAGACGAAGTCTACCAAAAGCTTAAAGACTTAGCAAATCCAGATGGTGATGGTGCACGGCTGACACCAGATGAAAATGAGCAGAAAAGAGTGAAGATCAGCTGCACTAGAGAAGATGTGGTCCAGAATAGAGGCAGAATATAAAGAGGACCACACCAAGCTGCTAAGTACATAAGATGTTCAAGCTTAAAGACATCTTAGCAGCTAAGCACCAACAACAACAACAACAACAACAACTACAACAACAAGAAGCCAGGGCCTGAGGGGTCCTTGTTCGAAGGGACTAAATAAAGTTCCAAGCCTACTGGGCTTGAAGAGTTCCTAGGGAACTTGAGAAGTCCCAAGGCTGCTGGCTTTGAAGGAATCTTAGTGATTCAGGGTGATGCCCTTCCTTAGTGGAAATCTTGCTAGTTGAAAGTAGAAGAGTGGATTAAGAGCTTGAGTCTCTGAACCACTTAAAACCCCTTGTGACTTTTACTTTATGTCATTTACATTATGTACCTTAACCGCTATAATCAAGCATGTATGTATTAACTTAAGCACAACATAACTAACTCTAAGAACAATGTATATATGATTATGAATATATCAATGAAGGGGATCTTTTACTTATTCTGTTGTGCTTGAAAAGATTCTTATGTTTGTCATATGCTAATTCAATAGCAATACAAAATAAAAAGGAGAAGTATTTGAAAATGAAAAAGGATCTATTCACCCCCCTTCTAGAACTATTGTGTGTGCCTCGTAACTAACAATTGGTATCAAAGCGTGTTCTCATGTTATATTCAAAAGCTAATCGCTTTGAGTCTGATCCTAGGCACAAATATTGTTCTAAACTTAGTTTAGTAGTAAGTCACTTGTTATATGCAGATGAGCTCACACGTTGGAAATATTTTGTACAGGTAAATGTGCATATACACCCGAAGCTGCTCAGATTGGTCCATGTTCTTGATTGTCATATCAACAAGACCAATCCTTGCTCACTTGGCCAATCTTATAGTCCAAGACCGAAGCAGAAAGCTCAAAAGACATCAAAAGAAAAGAGTCAAACATCCACAAGCCTAAAAGGATGAAAAGGCCACACAAGCTAAGAAATGCTTATCCAGAGGAGAAAGAAAAACTTCTCAAACATGTATCTGGCCAACCAGCAGCTGGATGTAAACCTTGTAAACTCAAGGATGTCAAAGAACTAAAGATGTTGATATTCTCTTAGCTTGCATCTTTAAGACCACTTAATCGATTGATTAAAAGTCAATCGGAGCAACTAGTCATCGAACAAATGAGAAATTATGCACATTAATGCCTAAACTCAGTATATTTAATATAAATGACTGTTAAGAAACTGACAATAAAAAGGTACGGTTGCTCACTAATATAAATATGTACATCATAATTGCACCCCTTATGAACAATAATAGTATTCTTTCAGGGAATCATAATCTACCTAAAAGGGTGAAAAAGAAAGTACACCGAGGGTGGAAACTCAAATGCCTATAAACTTTCTCTCCATCCAAGTCTTAGGTTAAAGATTTACATCGTGAAAGAAATCTGAAATGGGTCATAAGAGCATCACTGGTGTTAAATTAATTTTATGTGAAGTAATCTTTATTTGATGGGTTAATATATATGTACAACCCTATGGTCTAAATGTTTAATAACACACAAAGTATGATCGGGTTCTAAAGAGTATCTTGAAGATTCATAAACCGATCACCTTCATGAATTAACCGAATACTAATAAATCGTAGTTAATTCTCACTCACTGTGAACATTTAAACCCTATGAACATAACTCTAACAAATGATGAAAACATCAAAGAAAAGAGTGTTTTATTATAATAGCAAATCTTACACACTCACCATCACGCATCTCAAAATGTATTATCTAAATTAGTTACACGCATGAATATGACCGTGGTGATCAATACGATGATTATCCAAATATATGAGGAACAAGGGTTTAGAAAACTAACCTAAGTAGGACCCATCTAACCATGGGTACCAAAATAGAAATCTATAACTCCGCAGTTATTGGTCCATCAGCCACACTAAGGAATGCCAAGCAAAGATTTCAAAAGAAGATTCAATCAAGAAGGCTTAGGATTCTTCGAAAATAATTTGATAAAACTCCTATATGTCAAAGCTTGTCCTCAAGACCACCGAGCTAATCTAAATGAAGCTCACATAGCTACTTATCTTTATATATAAAGCGTGCCATTCATCTAAAGATGAAAAAGGGTCTTAGATGCTCAAGCATGTAAAGCTTGTCCTCAAAGAAGTGCACCGGAGGATCATCGAGCATCAAACATGAGGAACTCATTACGAGCGTAACTCCACAAGTTCAAGTCGACAAAGTAGACTACAATCGTAGTTCGCCAAAAGATCGTAGAGTGATCACCCTAGAGATATCCATGTCTACATTGTAAACAGATTCAATTGTCACAGTGATTCCAAATGAAAGAGACATGCAAGATACCTCCTAATGCACATGAAGAAAAGGAAATCACACCTCACCGAAAAGACAAAGATCAACCATGGGGAAGCAAAGATCCATTAAGGAACAACAAAGACCTGAGATATACTATGAAGAAATGTACCACCATTTCTGAGAGTCCCAAAACTTTGTGGTCGATGAACCAAATGAAGATCCATAGTCAAGAGAATGTCTCAAAACGTATTTCTACGATAACCTATCAAACCCAACTCAAAATCATGGAGTGCCCATGATCAAACATCCGATCGTAGTGTAAAGAGTAGGAGGACACCATGATTACAAAGAAATGCAATTGTCTAAAGTTGGTAGGACCTCCCCATCGAAAAGGGTCAAATGAGATATCGCAAATTACTTCTAAAGTACTTCATCTAGAAAGCGCCTCGTGGACAAACCCCACCCTTTAGCTCACTCTAAGAGGTTGGCCCTTCCCGAGCTACCTTAACCCGTAAGGATTGCTTGATCAAGTTCATCTCAAGGACCAAGATAGTCAACAATCATAGAGTAGAAGTTTGAAGAGAACTCAAAATTGTGATGTAACCTCAACGATCGTAGGGCAACCTCAGCGATCATAGAAACAGACTCGACGATCATCACAGTCTTACAAGAGGCTACTCTAACTTATGAGGAGCTTGAAAGAACGGGAAAATTGCTCAACCATTCAAATTAAGAGAGAGATAAGTTCGAATACAGCTTGAAAATATATCATGCAAATGCATCTCAGAACTTAAGTGCCCAAACTAGCTTGGGGTACATCGGTGATCAAGCTATGCGCTTTCAAGATAAGGATTAATGTCAAACCATCCACTCGCAAAGATCTCTCGAAAGTTGATCGTTGAGTCAACAAAGGAAAACGTAGAGTCCATAGTACGCTTACCATGCTACTTCTACGAACCAAGATGGTCAATGGTCAATCCACGCCATCGATTTACTATTTGTTTTAAAAAGGGACATCAAACCAAGAGTTAATGGGGAGTTACAACTCATTATCGGGCATCATGCAACTAATGGTCAGTTGACACATCATCATGTTTCAGTAGGGACGTAAGAAATCGCCATAAAGATAAATTCAAAATCAGAAATGATATTAGAAACTATCGAACCTCTTTCCTCTCTTTTCAAACCCTAAAAGCCTCTTCACATACTAAATCCATTAACCCTCCAAATCCTTTCCCAAATCACATTCAACTATCTCTCATAAGACTCCCTAAAACAAATACCCATATTCTTCAACTCCTCAAATGGCAGATTGGAGAGTAATCACTGGCATTCAACTCGAAACCAAGACGCTTAAAAATCCGAGAAGAAGTTCAGGGATATTCTTGAACTTATGAAGAAGGCTGGATTCTCAGAATGTCTTGATCAGGCAAACACACGAATATATGGTGACCTGGTCAAAGAATTTCACTCAAACGCAACCGTAAATTCTGGAATCCTCTCCACCAAGGTTAAGGGTCAGAGTCTGAAGCTAAATTCTTCTGACATCAATCAATGCTTAGGCCTTCCTGATCGAGATCTAAAAAGCCTGGAAGAGATCGACACTGAAAAAGCTAAGAAGATTATGCAGTATAAAAGAAATCTTAGTCTGAAGGACATGAAGAAAAAGGAGTTTCCTGAAGAATTCGAATTCCTTGCTGAAATAGTGGGTAAATGTATCTTATGCAAAGACACTACATATGATACTGTGATTGACCTACAGCTAAAGATCATGTCTGCTATAGTCCTGAAGGAACACATCAACTTTGGAGCTATCCTGCTTGATCATATATCTAAGTGGCTGGATAAGGAAGAAAAGAAAAGGTTAACTGAAAAACCACTCATAAAGGTTTTTAATGGAAGGTTCTTAAGTATCATCTTGAAGAAAAAAGTTGAAGAATAAAATTAAAGGATGAGGAGGCGGAATTCTTAATGTTCATAAAGTAATGTCTCCACAGCTGTTTATAAACCGGAAGAAAAAACCCCAAGGAGAACAAGAGGCTAATAATAACTGGAGCAAAGAAGAAGGTCTCTCACAAGAAAGGAAGCCACAAGAAGTGGAAAACTCTCAATCATGACTCTCTGCATTAGTTGTCGCTACAACTCGATAAAGAAGAAGTCTAAGAATGTGAAGAATACAGAGGCTTCACAAATCGTGGTTCCACTAACAAGAAGAAACAAGGAGGCAGGAGAGAAAACCAAAGATCAATCATTGAAACCCCAAAAGAAGAAGAAGTAAATGGTATCGCTTCAAGGGCCATCAAGAAAGAGAGCTAAGGTGGAAAACAAACCAACCCCAGTTTCCCAAGAGAGTACATCTGACGAAAAGGAGAACGTGGAGTCAGAAGAAGAAAAGGGAACTGACGATCTCAAGACCGTGTCCCCAAAGAACGAATCCAACAATGAAGCTGAAGCTGGATTTAAGAAAGAAAATACGAGAATCAATGGATGAAGAAAATTGCACAAGCTCGTAACTCTCGTGAGCATTCACTCGATGATGAAGAAAAGCTACAAGTCGACCCAACTATATCTCCAAATGAAAATGATCAAACAAGCCCGGATGATGGGTCAAATGATGATTCTAAAGGAGAATGACATGCCCCTCGCCTTGCATGCCAAGACAAGGAAGTTTGGCTGATGATTCAAAGGCCTCGAGAATCGAAAAGGAAGAAGAGTCGACACCTCCATAGCAACAACCTCCAAAAAGAAGAAAGAGCTCAGATTACTTCGCTCAATTTTCCTCCAAAAAGAAAAATGATAACTCTACTCAAGTCATTGAATTAAGTGATGATGAATA
>CM035168.1:24453480-24626980 GCA_020205615.1 Panax quinquefolius | reverse complement strand
ATATCATTATATAATCTAAATATAACAACATACATTCTAAATTCCCGTGTTCTAAAACCTTATAATTCTTTTCATTACAAATAATGATAATTACATTATTCTTTGCATCTTACACCAGCTGACTTTCATCCCCTACTAAGGATACATATAACAATTCATTAAACTAATCTAAAGTTCATTTAACTTATTTTATATTACAAGTCTTCGCTGATCTTCTCGCTCATTCACATATTGAATGGCACCTGTAGATTCGAGATACCACCAACTTGATCTTCTTGGATCCTTAAGTTCTTGAATATCGTCATTTGAAAATATTTTTTTCATTTAAAGCAAGTGTGAGCATTCAATTGCTCAAGTCAGTAGCCAAGTTGAACAAACAAATTCAAGAGTTTAAATGATTCCTTTTAGAACTTTAATAACCAAACAAAGGTTATGAAGTAACTTGAATAATAGGAATAATCTCGATTTCTATCATTTTAAAACAATATTCACTTTTATTTTAAAATACTTTCATTCTTCTACCTTTTAATACACATATCTGCTTCCGGCTAGAATCATTAGCTTTGTACTTAAAAATAACTGATCATGTAGTATTCTCTTATCAATGCTTAAATCACATACAATTCATCTCATAAAAACATCAAGTGTTCACATTGTGGCACAAGCGCCCTCACACGTTCTACCACCTTGTACAAATATCACACATTCGCACATAGATGTAACTCCTCAAGTTCAACATCCTAGAAGTTTTAGAAACTAGCATTCATTTAGAATATGAATGAAGTTAGGAAACTTGCCTTACGCACATTTCTACACTTACACCGAATCGCAAGCCATTCCAATTCCTATAGCATATAAGAAAAACAACACATACACCAATTAGTCATGTATATTTTGACTTATGCTTTGGTTTGCTTTAACTTTACTTCTCGTGGTTCGCGTTTGCAACCTAAGTTTACGCGACCACTTTCATTACCATTCTACTAGCCCATTTACATATGGAGATGTCTTATTTATAATGCTCATCATCTTTGATGATTTACATTCTTATCTTTTCTTATAACTTCTCTAGACTCAAAGACACATCGCTTCTCTACTAGTAGTCCATATGGTACTCGGTGGTTTTCACAAACAACCAACAAACAAGTTCCTATCTCGCTACTGCATGCCATCACGGAGAGTTAGATCGGTTGCCGATTTTGTATATACCTTCGCTCTCTGAAGGAATTGTTTAGCCCAAATCCCATATGTCAACCACCAAAGGTTACGATTGTACCACAACCTAAACTTATCTTAACTTATAGGAACTATTAAACTATAATATTCGTTAAGTCAATTTCTTATTCCTTTTGGCTTTACACAACTAAATGCTATACCTCGAGATTCGCTTTTATCCCACTCACATTACGGCTTTCAATACTCTTATTACCGCTTAATTCTGCTTTCTCGATAATTCCTATCTTACTTTACTTTTACTTCCACCAACGCTCTACGCCATACAACTGTGGTATACTTTAGAATGTTAAGTCCGGCACCTAATACTTATTCACGAGGATCATTTAAGTATTCAATGTTCACGCTGTTCTTCTCTTAATCTCTCATTCAACCTTTACTCAAGGTTTTAATCACTTTCAATCGTTATCCATCCCATGAACCCCATGTTCATTATTATTTCTTAATGTCGAAGTCATATCGATCGTTGTATGCTAAGACTAATCGCTCATCGCAATTAATTTCTGCTTCCACAGCTGGCCTATACGCTTTTACACTTATCTCTCATTACCAACAACCATAAAGAATCCTCACATTCGTTTCATCATGACTACTTGGCCCCTCGATATCTGTTCCGTAACCCATGCGTTCACCTTCTTTAATCTCGCTTAATCTTTCCATTCAACTTTCATTAAAGGTTTAAATCACACTCGATTAAGTGTTACATTATTTGAACATTATGTTCTTTTTTATCTTCCCTTACGCTTCCCCAAGAGTTGAAAGCGCTAAAAGCTCTTCCTGCTTTTTCCTCACACTAGCGCCGAACGCCACTCTCCTTTTTATCTTTCACGTCATGCAGTTCGAGTTTGCAAGACTAAGCTTCTGTCTCTGCCAATAGCCACACTACATAAGCGTGGTTTGAAGTGCCAGCCAAAGTGCCCCAACCACTAGAAAATTTCTCTAAGTGTTAAATCCAATTTGAGACGATACTTCCCGCTTTCATAACTTATTCGTTATAACCCTGAATGAGGTTGTTCTAAAGCCATTCTCTTCCTTATCTTACATACTTCAATTCCCCTTTGACAAAACTTCATTCTAAATTTGTTAACATGCCATTCGATTGGCTTAATCTTCACCCTTCGTTCGCTTTTACGCTTTAAACGCCTTTTGTCTGCGTTCGTCCATAATTTGGTCATCCAAACTCGAATTCGCTTCATTCTTGAGTCCACGACTCAAGTTTCATATGTTCTCTTACATTCTTATGAAACCCTACCGTTGAAAGTTCATTTATTAACTTTTTAATTCTCGTTCGTCTTTTATTTAAATTTTTCGCCATAACTTCGTTATATAGCTTTCGCTTTTAATCCGCTCTTCATGAACGCTTTCTATCATTCCTAACTCAAGCAATAAGCATCTAACTTATACGCCGATGGTTTTAACTTTTCATCAACAACAACTATCCTACGATAGTTTTAAATTTGTCCATCAACAACGTTCTTCATGTTTTTCTTACGTGTTCTTCGCTCGTTCTTCATTTTAATCGATATTTTGATTACGATTTTACTTTTTTATTGGAATTTGATGTTATAGAACACCATTCTTACTTCTTTCACTTCTACTCATTCATATAATCCACTCGGAATCGCTCTAATTTATTACGAATCGATACTTCCTTAAGAAATTTATAAAATAAAATTTTTATTCTTATTTTCTTCATTTCTCATGATTTCAACCATATAAAATCATTCCTAACATCATTTGCTTCTATTCTCATTAAGTTATGTTTTTGAACAAAGAAACTTAAATAAAACTATATAAAAGTTAGGTTTCGGATTACCTTCCTTCTTTAATTTCTTCATTGACAAAGTTTGCTCACGAGCCAACTTTTCCTCCTCCTTTCCTTTTTTTTCCCCATCCAAATCTCTCTCTCTCTCTTTCAAATGTTGTAGGATTTTCAAAATCCTAAACAAATGATTTAAATTTCTGTTATAGAAAACCAAGGCTAGTGTATTTTAGTTATTTCTTTCGCTTCCCCAAACCTCCTTTTTTACTATTCATGACTTAAATACTAAGTTTACTTAGCCCTTAGGTTTACTATTTCCACCTCCTTAGTTAACCTCCTTGATTATTCACGGAAACTTAGCCCGCAGAAGTTTCGTGTTCCGCCTTTTTCGTTTCATTCACGGCTTTTAAAATTACGATTCTCATAATCCAAATATTTTAGATATTTCGCCTTTCCTTTATCGATTAACTTTTACGTATTCTTCGGATTTCAAAACTAAAAACACTTTTGGTGTCAAGCGCTTTTCTTCGCTTTTCCCTAACGAAAGAACGCTAGTGAAAGTACATATGACAATTTTTCGTCATTTTTTATTTTGTCTGATTTTTGCGCTTTTCGAAAAACTTTTATCCGGCTACTTAGCTTTTCACAACATATTAACTTTAAATCTTTTCGATGAATGTCATTTCGACATACCAACTCTCAAAAGGCTTAGGTTATTCAAACTCTAACCCTTAGGTTTCGTCGGTGAATAATGGCTATACTTCATTTTTCCCGTAAATTTTTTATTTTTTGTCTTGAAATTCTTACTCATCCGGGCCTCAGCTCGTAGCCGTAATCCTTCCGACTTATAATCATCCTAGGTTCTAGAAACGATTAATAAACATATAAAGATGTAATATTATTAATAAAATTTTATTTTATTAATAACTAATTTTTAAATCTTAAATTCTGGATAATCCGAATTTCTGTGTTGTCACATTCTTCCTCCCTTATAAAAAATCCTGTCCTCTAATTTCTTAAACCACACCCATACCCGGATCATCACATTCACCCTTCTTCATAGAATTTCGTCCTCAAAATTTTTAGCCTACCCTCTTCTCAAAGTTCTTATCTTTCAAACATTCTCTCACCTTCATAACTTATCAAGAATTATGAAGTAAAATGAACAACGAGGAATATAAGAATTCCTTTAAAATATTTCATACTTTTACGAGGGGTCAAATTGACCATGAACTCTTACTAGGTTTAACAAGACGACGCCAGAATCCTTTCTTTCCACTTGTGGGCTTTACAAATCACCAAGAAGGTAAACTACCTCTTTTCGTATGTAAGCGATCAACCCATTGTATAACCCCATTTCGGAGTGTTCACCTCGAGACTTAATCATTAGATTTTTGCACCAAAATAATTTAGATTGGCACAACTTCTTCAAAGAAAGCTCGATTTTCTTTTTTAAACATGACATAATATTTGTCTTAGCCAAATCAAGTAGCTTAGATCATATCAATAAATTGGATATCAACTTGAAACATTACGCTAGTCAACTCAATTGACATCGACTACTTCTTTAAATTCTTTTCAATTCATCAAAACGCTTTTATGACGCCATGATATCATACTTTTCACGCAGACGCTGAGGACTTCATCGCTTTATGACTTCACTTATTATACATCATACCATAGCGGGTTGTTGTTCCTAAGATCACATCCAACACTAGGTTCAATTGCATTTCCTTTTTACCATTCTCGCATCGAATGCACGAATGATATAAAATTCATTTTGATATTTCAAATCAATTTCGTCTTCAGTCAAACAATTAGCATTTACATACCAAGAATAGTTCTTTAAAAAATCCATTAGTTCTAAAAGTTGAACCAATTCTTTCATTTTCAAACGTACACATAAGCACGATTTCAATAAAGTTCAAAATCTAGCATAGCTAGACGGCTTAGAATATCCTATTCTTCATCTTCCTTCATTGTCTTACTTATGAGATAATACTTAATCTTCTAGCACCTTCAATACTAAGTCTAACGAAAATAACTTGCTTTCGGCCTAAACATTCCTATTCTTAAGATGTACCCATCAACTTACCACACATTATGAGTTCAGAACTTTCCACAATAATATGAGTTTAAGAACTATCCTGCATGCACCATAAGCGCCCATTCACGAGAAGTTCAAAAACCTACCATATCATTATGAGTCACTTAACATACCATAAGTATGAGTTTCAAGAACTCACACCTACCTTATCGTTCTCTACCTATCAAGTATATACATAAGAAAAGATTCACCTTCTCGCTATATACATCTTGACAAATACGACTCAATTCCAATGATTATCACCGTAATAAGCTACAAATATTGTTATTAAAAGTACAAACCTCCCTGCCCATAACAAAGGTTCATACAACTCACCATCACATGAGTCCTCAATTAAAATTTTACAACTTCTAATTTTCTTTACTTAATAATGAATTTTCTTTAATTCAGATACTCATCCTTACAACTCAATCTGAAGTTCTTCTTCCCGCATTACTTCAGAGTACTATAAATCATTCATCGCTTAATGTAATTTCATCTCATATTACGATTCACTATAATCACGCGGGTGATCTTCTTATCCCTCTCTCTACGATTATAGTCTTAGTACTCTTACCTAAGATTTATAACCCATCGCCTCTCGATACTAACTTGTAATGCCCCAAATTCGGTCTATCTTCACACTCGGATTCCGTGACGTCACGTAGTACAATACACCTTCATCCAAACATACATCATTATATACCTAAATATAACAACATACATTCTAAATTCCCAAGTTCTAAAACCTTATAATTCCTTTCATTACAAATAATGATAATTATATGATTCTTTACATCTTACACGAGTGACTTTCATCCGCCACTAAGGATACATAATAGTTCATTAAACTAATCTAAAGTTCATTTAATCACTTATTATCATTTAATCTCTTATTCAACCTTTACTCAAGGTTTTAATCACTTTCAATCGTTATACATCCCATGAACCCCATGTTCAATATTATTTCTTAATGTCGAAGCCATACCGATCGTTGTATGATAAGACCGATCGCTCATCGCATCATACATGCTCGTTCAAATAGCTGCTATACGCTTTTACACTTATCTCTCATTACCACAACATAACATCAAAATGTTATTCATTACTTTTGTCACTCAACGCCTAAGGAATCACAACCATAAGAATCCCATCGCGACTACTATCCTGTGGATATTTGCCTGTAATCCTGCTTCACCTTCTTTTTAATCTCGTTTAATCTTTCCGCTTAACTTTCATTAAAGGTTTAAATCACCGATTAAGTGTTACATTAGTCGAACATTATGTTCTTTATCTTCCCTTAAGTTTCCCCAAGAGTTGAGTAGTTAAAAGCTCTTTTCTCGCTTTTTCTCTACACTCGGTACCGGCAATAGCCACTCTCCTCATGACTTCTAAATCCGGGTATCTTCCAACCCGATTGATGGTGCTACACACTTTACTCATAATCGTACATTCATTCTATTGAAACGACATCAAAATGTGTGAATTAACGACATTCTTATTACATTAATAATATTACATCCCGTCCCTGTGATCTAAAACCATTACATTCTTTGTTCATCATACTATAATATATACAACTTACTAGTTTATTACAAGGTAAACTAATCGTTCATCTTCGCCTTCGCTTTTATCCTCAGTAAGATCCCTGGATTCATTAGGTCCTAGTCGCATTCATATGGTTCAAGCAAGAGTGAGCATAACAAGCTTCAAGAAGTACAACAATTTCTTTTAAACAACATGCTTGAAACATGGTGAATTGTATATATTCAATAATCAACAATAGTTATGAAGTACTATCGATAATTCAAAAGAGCACTTCTTTTCCTTCAAAACGCTTTTACAATAACAATATTCAAGAAACATCAATTTTGCTCAAGACCATGAGTGTTTCATAATTTCTTTGAAAAGGACAACCGACACTAAGTCCAGAAGTCCCAGATATCTTACGAGCACTTCAAGTGATCGGGCCATAGTACTTTATGTTGATCAACACTACATCCTCGTTAAATGTATGTACATTTAAGTTTTGGCAACCTCGCATGCCCATCGAATAATCGATGAAAAATACATTTGTTTATTCATACTGAAGCTTACCTTGAATCCGCACCAAACAATTGGCGTAGATAAATAAGTAATAATTTTATATTGAAAGACTTGTAAATAAATCAATCAACTCTTCAAGATTAGTCTAGCAGGTAAAACTGCATCGAATCCTTTAGTAAAAGCAGTTCATGATGTTATATCTTAAAAAAAATTATATTTTAAAACATATTGTTTGGACTTTGTCTTTTATTTGAGTCAAACTTGTAATTTAATTAATTTGGGCTAATAAGTATGTGATTACATTAATTTGGGCTTTAAATTAATTGGGTTTAAATTATATGTGGAAATATTAAATCCTAATAAAATTAGGAGAATTAATAACATCTATTTATTAATTAATAAATAAATTACTAAACTTAACCTTATTTTCATTATACCTAATTGAGGGAAAGAGATGAATAGATAAGTGCGGCTCTAATGTGCTTTGGGTGCATTTTTATGCCAAAGCTTTATCACTTTTTATGGAGTCTACCTGATGTACATGGAATATGATCATATATTGATGAAAAGCCTTCCACAACTACGTAATTTAAGGCATCAACCAAACTAGTTTACTATTCTATTTTGAGAAATTCCCTTCTGTGATGAACACAAGTCTCACGGGTGTTGTGTAGATTACTTTTTCTCCAAATATCATACATATGCTTACCGATCTTATCAAATTCTATATGATGGCAAGGATCTTGAAGATTTGTTGCTTGAACGGAGAGAGTCTAAACGAGTCAAATTCGGAGTGTAAATTTTGGGTATTACATTGCTTATTATTTTATTTAGGTAAAGATTCCGTACTCACTACTTTGATTATTGTAACGTTGTATTTTTTTATATCTTGTTACTCGCTTTCATTTCTTTTATAATTCTATCGGCACTCTTAAATATAAATTTTGAGTATTAATAATTGATAAAAGGCGATGATTAAAGGCATATTAAATAGATTATGAATTATTTTGGAATTAGTAGTTTGGATTGTTTTTAATTTGAGGTGAATATGTTTAGGTTGCGAATAACGTTTCGTATTTGATATCGTTGGCATTTGAGGGTAAGATTTTGTGGAGTGTGCTATAAATGGTTTGGAAGTATCAGGTACGGATTCCGTACTCTTTCAGCAATACTCTTGTTAAATTTGATTTGTTCGTTTTGTCCCTTGTTTCGAATTCTGTTATGATTTCACATAATTGTTTCCTGTGAAATTCATATATTAGTTTCATTTTGGAGTTGATACATATGACTCGTATTTGTACTCTTGAATTAGGTTATCATGTTTAGTACTTATTTTTTTGATAATTGTAGAGCGGTACATGTTACTACCTTCTTTTTGAAACCTTGTGACTATAATTTGATTTGTTCAACATACGTATATAGAACTCTTTTGTTAGTATTATGTCTCTCATGTGTTGTGACATGGTATTTTGTTAGAATATACAGTAGGGTATACTGAGCTATAACCACTTGTAAGGGTACCACAGCATGCTTGGGCTCTTAACACGAGAGGTACATGACACTTCCGCGTGGTGTGATTAGTCCACGACGCTCCGCTTTGGGCTCTTGGAGGAAGTGGGCCATTTGGTGTTTTGTTGTGGGAGGCGTATGGGTTAACCCTAGTTCTCTGTTCTACGGATTTGTGATGTTGTGCCAAACACACCTATCCGATTTGCATACATTTGGATCCGCGGTCCAATGTATGACTTGTCTGTGTGGCATTGTTTTGATGTGCCTGTGTGGCATTATTTTGGTTGCCTATGTGGCATCATTTGATTTGCCTGTGTGGTATTGTTCTGACTTGCCTGTGTGGCAATGTATATTTCTGAGCTCTTTCGGTATGAAATAACACTTTCACCATTTGATTCAAATTTATTATTTCATTGTATTAGTTTTGTTTGTTTATGTTCAGTTTAATTAATTGAGTTAGTTACTTCAGTTCATTCTTCACTCTTCTGTTTGTTCGTTAAATCTGTTTATTCGGATAAATTCTATTTAGACATTGGATATCATATTTTCTTCAGTCTTTAAGCTTGAGGCTTTGTTAAGTATATTTCTTTAGTTGATTTTTTATTTTAGTTATACATCTTTGTATTATCTATATCCGTACTGGGCAATTGGCTCATACTGTGTTTTTCTTCCTGCAGGTTTGCAGGGGTGGTTCAGGGCTAGCGTGATGAGAGTGTTGCCTTTGATCATCTAGGTTGTTTAGATATTTGGTTCTGATTATTTTGACTCTGCTTGGAGAATTGTATTTAGTACGCTATTAATGGATCACCACTATTAATATTTTGAGGTTATTAGTGCTCTGTTTCTTATTTTGAGGTTTGTTGTGCTTTGCACGTGACCTCCCTTTCCTTTTCAGGAAGGGGGTGTTACAAAGATGGTATCAGAGCTTAGGTTCTTTCTTGTAGAAAACCTATTTAGGTTTGACCTGTGAGTTGTGGGTAAACCATTTGGTAGACGTAGGAGTTGATTCGATTTTGTTCTTTGTTTGTTTGGTCTCTATTTTGACCAACTGTCGATTTCTTTTCAATTTGTTGTTGATTTGAGGAAAGTGGAATAATTTATTGAGGTGATTATGTAATGATATTAGTTAAGAATTGTGATTTAATCATTGAGGTGAATAAAGTTATACTTTGTCTGAGATAAGAAGTGATCTTATATGAGATGTGATTATGATGTGAGTATTTGTATATTTCGGCCAAAGTATTTGATTTTGGAAAATTAATCTTTTAGAGTTGTTTTTGTGATAATTATTATGATCGTTGAATTGAGGATTTGATTTGATTTGAGTTAGGTTTTGATTTATGTTAAGCTTGTGGATATATAATTTGAGGTTTGTGTATTGATGACATATTATGATAAAGTGAAAATTATTAAGTATAGATGATTTCTTGTAATTTGAGTTGTTGATATTCGAGGTGATTAGATTAATCATTTGGAGTTAATGATCAATTTTGTGACTATTTCTAGTAAGATATTGGAGTTATGTTCTATGAAATTTCTTTGTGATAGTATGGGGAGACATTGAAATTTATTGGATTAAGGTTTGCAATAAGGGATGATTGATTTATTATATGATTAGATAGCAGGTGATGAATTTCAATTGATTTTGAGAGATTTTGAATAGTTGTAGTTTACTTATTCAGACAGTAAGATATATGATTGATTTGGAGTTTGGTATGGTGATGAAGAGATCTTCATATTTTTTTGGTGTAATAATATTTGAGAACTAATTTGATTTGAGGTTATGATATTTTGAAACTCTTAAGGACTTAGGAGAGTTTGTGATAAAGACATATTAGTAGTATATTCTTTGGTGTAATAATATTTGAGGACTAGTTCAAATTAAGGATGAGATATTTTGAAGCTCTTGAGGACTTAGGGAGAGCCGTTAGTAATATAGCTTGCATTGTTGTTTTGTTTATCTGATGTCCTTGGAGTTTTGTACGGATTTATGTAAAATAAATAAATAAAAATAAAATACTTTGTTAAATCTTAGTTATGTGTGGAATATAAATATTTTACAAATTAAATATAATTTTAAATGTTTCGGGTATTCGAATCATACTTAGATGAAGGGAAATTTTTTTGTTTTCGAATTATGTTCCGAAGAGTACGTACGTTTGCAAGAATTAAACTCAAAGATATTACCGACGACCAAGCACCAACTATGGATCATGTGATCTAATTGGATGCAACGCCGAAGAACCTTACCAAGGCTTGACGATGGCAAGCCATTTAATCTTTTACTTTAGTACATGGATAATTGTGGGACCTATGGACTTACCAGCTCGATCGTTACAAATGGATATGCTTACATTTTAATTTAAATTTAAGAATAATTATGTAATTTAAATAAAAACTAAAATAAAACTTATTGTAGTTTATTTGAATTCAGGGCTTTAAATTATTTTTAAGGGTGAAAATTGTAATAACCCATTTTTTTTTAATAATTAATTATTAATTGATTTTTTTTATACAATTGTACTTAAATGGAAAAAGGTAAATGATTTTCCCCCTCTTTTCTTCTTTGTTTTGTTTGGAAAATTAAATTCTTTTAGTAGGTAATTAAATAACTGATTAAATTAAAATTGAGAAAGATAATTCCATTTTGTTAAAGTCTTGTGCTAAAATCATTCGGAGCGGGAAACTACTTGGAGATGGAGGAGTCTATTAGAAATAAGTATCCGCATCCTTTGATAATTAGGTACTTTTCATTCTTTTGATTCCTGGGGATGGAATCATTTTTAAAGGGTAGGTGATGTAATACCCGAAAAAAAAATATATTTTTAAAACATATTGTTTGGACTTTGTCTTTTATTTTAGTCAAACTTGTAATTTAATTAATTTGGGCTTTTAAATTAATTGGGTTTAAATTATATGTGGGAAATATTAAATCCTAATAAAATTAGAGAATTAATAACATCTATTTATTAATTAATAAATAAATAACTAAACCTAACCATATTTTCATTATACTAATTGAGGGAAAGAGAGAAGAGATAAGTGGCGGCTCTAATGTGCTTTGGGTGCATTTTTCATAGGAGTTGCTAGGTTAGGGCATAAGGGTCATTAATTCAATCCCACCTCCTTAACTCCACCTCCTTAAGCCACCTCCTTACTATTCATTTACTTAATTATTAAGTTAACTTGCTCACCACATATACTTGGCCTCCACACTTACTTAACTCTTAAGTATACTTGCTTAGCACATAGCTTATCCTTTATTTGTTCATCACAACACTTAGCCATTAAGTTACTTGGTCATCACATAAAAGCACTTTGCTTGCTCGTCACTCATAAGCACTTTACTTAGCCTTTAAGTTACTTAACTTATCCTTTGCTTAACCCTTAAGTCTACTTGCTCATCACACAAAGTTCTTGATCACCAATTCACCCATATGATCACGGGTTTGCCCCATGGATCCTCCTAATCCATCAAATTCTTACTTTGGGTTTAAGGTTTAATTAATCCTAACTTATACATTGGGCTTGCATTAACAATTCTTTGGGCTTTATCATTAGCTTGCATTAGGCTTACATCTCTACACTTGGGCCTTATCAATATCTCTTTGAACTTTACAATTTCTTACTCAATCCTACAAGTCCATTACATTTGGCTTAAAGCCTTATAACGTATAATTTACATATTAATCTCGTATTCTAACTCGTATACTTATTTAATATACGATATTCGATCATTCATACATACTTATATTCATTACCTCGTACAATACTTACGTATTATACAATCATTGCTTTAATTCATTATACACATTTAAATTCATTCTCGGAATTCATTTTCCCTAATCGTTAGGTTTTAAAGTCCGCAGGCGAAAAAATGTGTTTGCCATAACTGAAATATTATTGGATATTCTATCTCACCTCGATATTCTATTATTACGTATTTCTCGAAAGTTTAAAAATAATTCTCGAGCAGAAATGCGTGAATAGTGTTTTTCAGAAAATTTCTCGGAAAGTTTTTATTTTCATCCTGGAAATTCAAACCCTTTAATTCAACCACGTAGCCAAAATACTACGACGTTCCGATATGTCTAGGTCATAGAACGACCTTCAATTAGCTTACTCCCATATATAATTAATTAAATTCATTTTAATCCACATAATCAAATAAAATTTAATTCTCAAAATCTAAATTTTTCGAAAGTTGTTACACTCTTCCCTTTATAAGGATTCTGTCCCCAGAATCTCGCTACACTTATCTAACTAAATGAGGAAAATTTCTTCATCATTTTAATCTCAAGTTTCCACAATGCTTCTTCGACATTGTAGTTCTTTCATTTCACCTTCACCGAAGGTGTTATCTTAATTCACATGACTTGTCACTTCCTATCAATACTCTGAGTTGGAAGCTAAACATTTACTCACACATTACGCTATCTTCCTTTTATTAGTCCTTTTAACTCGAAATTATCCAAACTCAAATTCCTCCTTCAAAACGAGATGATACTTGATCGTCTCTTTATCCTCAGTATCCTCTTCTTCATTCGCTTACACTCTTCATTAGTACTTAATTAACTCATTCCATTATCGTGGATTAAGTCTACTTTATGAATAACATTTCTACTACTTCATTCCATAATTTAACTTCTAACTGCTTCTCGCCATCTTCATTATTAACTCATTATGAATTCGCTAATATCGATAGCTTTTCCCTACCCTTCCTACTTAACGCATCGCCTTCTACGCTTTACCTTCCATATATGATATAACCTATCACAATCAGTAACCTCTTATCCATTCTAATCACCTTCTCTACTTCATATTCAACTTCTTACGTGGTGGAGATATATTTCAAACTCTTAGAGTCCGTGTATATCTCACACTTCTCCCCGTATAAATATTATCTTCTGATTTTTAATTCTAAAACTACAGCTGCCAATTCTAGATCATAAGTAGGATAGGCCTCCTCATAATTCTTTAACTGGCGTGATGCATATGTAATGACATTGCCATGCTATATGAGCACACAACCCCGTCTTCTATGTGAAAAATCGAGATACACTATAAAATCCCCCGTATCACCTGATAAAGACAATACAGATGCCTCACTTAACCTTCCTTTTAGCTCTTGAAAACTATTTTCTCCCTTCTCATTCCTAACATACTTCTCAATAACAAATTTTGTCTATCTCTTTAAGCTACAATTCACACGTAGTGAATTCCATATCCAACTTCTCTCTCCGTAGTGTTTCTCACACTATCTTCAAATGTTCAACGTGATCTTCTGACGTCTTAAAGTAGACTAAAATATCACCAATGATCATTACTACACCCTCGTCCAAATAATATTTGAACACTCTGTGACGCTAATGGTACTTTCAACCATAGCACCTCACAAGAGTATCTATCGATTTGCCACCGACTTGCTCGGCACCCCTTACGGAAAGTTTAACTTCTGCACATTAGTTAACCCAAACGACATAACCAGAAACTCGTCATAACTATAACGAGTTCTGAACGTCATCTTAGGTACCTCGTCCTTCCTTACATTTTACTAATAATACCCCGCACATAAATCTATCTTAGAAAAATAGTTTACCACTTTCGACTGATCAAATAGATCATCGATCTTGGGCACTGTGGGTTATTTACTCTCAACCGCTAACTTACTCCTCTTACGATAGTCGATACGCAAACGTAACAACTCATCCTCTTCCTTAACATCCTCCTAACTTGCGTCATCGTTAGACAACAAGAGCGTCGCGGTATTTTATTACCGTAAAATACTACCTTGAGTTACTTAGAAAACCGAAGATTCATACATTTATTCTAACAATTTATTAAAGTTCTATGGTTAATCAACTCATTCATACCGAGAATTTCTTCAAATTCTATCAACTTTATCAGTATTTATCTACCGATACTTGCTTACATTTCTTAGTCATTTCCACGAATATAATTAACGAAAGTTATTTCCCCATTCTCTACCTTAACGTATAAAGGTATTTACAATCCCTTCCTAGAATGAACTTAATCACTTAGCAAACTCTCATGCTATAAAAGAAAAGTAGCACTCCAATCAAACAGCACATAAGCATTCATTGTATTGACCGGAATGATACCTGCTACTAAATCCGCTGATGTAACCGCATCATGGCTAACTTACCACTACTAACACCTTTACTTTCCTCCGACCCCTTCTTTGGGAAATTTCTTGTCATGTGGTCCAACGACCCACATACAAAACAACCATGGTTTTTCTTAGGATTAAGACAATTGGGTAATATATGACCTCCCGTCCCATACGCTTATAATAAACCAATTTCTTCAAATGCAGACTCCTAGATGAGTCTTTCCACATGTCTTACACACCTCGATCCTACGCTTAGGATCCCCTTATTTCCCCCTCCAGTATTCCCGGAATTAAAATTCTTTTTTTTTTGCATGCTATCACTACCACTGGCTCCCTCTGCCTTGGTTCCTCCATCTCCCTTGCTCTTATTCTTCCTCTCTTTTGTGGTATTGAGTCAACGCCTCACTACCACCCTTGCTATAATCACCTTCTCCGAATGGCCCCACAGAAATACTGAACACAAAAATCCTACTATAGAGCCAGGGGTTTGGGCCCCGCTCAAACCTACAAGCCTTCTTCTCCTCAGTGTCTACTTGATGTGGAGCAAACTTTGCCAATTCATTGAATCGGTCACAGATCTGGGAACCGCCATGTCCCCTAGTTTAAGTTCTAAGAACGTAATCTCCATCCTCCTCTTGCATGTTTGTAGGGAAATAATTCTCGAAGAAAACCTTCTTGAATTGTTCCCACGTTACCGTATCTATTCTAGCCCCACCCTGGTGAGCCTCCCCCCAAAAGTTGGCTTCCCCTTTCGTCATGTAAGTCGCAAAAGAAATCTTGCGCCTCACTTATGTTTTGTAATAAGAAACGCCTTCTCTATTTCTATTACCCATGTCTGGGCTTCTAATGGGTTCGTCGTTCCTTTGAACTCCGGCGGACCTACACTTTTAAATTCTTTAAAAGTAGTCATTTTGGCTAACCTAGGTTCTATGGGTACTCTACTACCCCGGTTTAGTTAAATGCAAATACATAATAAATTAACGAACTCTTGCATAGGGTTGTTTTGACCCTTAATTTTCATTACTTGATTCCGCTTCTACGATTACGTTGTCTTCTCCGATGACATTTAAATTTAAATAGAATTTCATTATTATTTATTTACTTACTTCTTATTATTCGTCTCATAACAACTTCATACCATAACAAAGCATATTAAATGAAAACTTCATTATATTCATATGCTTCTTCACAAAAAAACTATTTACAATTTGCTTACATAGCCCAAGGCTATTACATTTCTATCCCCAAGAATTGAACTTCACAAAAGTTGAGATTTACAAAGAGACTACCCTTTTTATACAAAAAGAAGGTTTTACGTCACTACACACATATTTATAACTCTAGCTTTCTAATAATGCATAACAAATCCTCCCTCGTGTTTCTCATTCGCAATCTTCGCTACAGTATCCCGACTAATAGTATGTTGAGTCTGCCCCGACTCTATAGAATAACAAGCAACTTTAAGCTTGAAATCCTTATGAGCACTCTTATGGATGTAAGACATCCGTGCTATCTTCCGGTCCTTCTCCTCCAGTTTCCTACGAAGCTCTACCACCTCGTTCATATAATCCCTAGCCTTATTTATCATGAGCACCTTCTCATGCTCTGACTCAAAATCTGCTTCTGCAAACTCCTTCGCTACATAAAGAGCACTAATCTCTTTATTCTCGATTCTCGCATAACCGTATTTCGCCAGCACATTCTCATTAATCGCGCAAAATACAATGATCTCATTGCATCTGAAGGTGATGACTCTAGTGCAGGTACCACCGTATCAACAGATGTTACCTCCATCCCTTCCTCCACATCGTTCATCATACTAAATTATGACGTTATATCCATATCCCCCTCGGAGTAGTCTTCCACAGAAAAGTACTCCTCTATCTTCGACTCCTCTAGAATCATTAATGGGACCTCCGCTTTGGTATAAGTACATGTGCTCATTGCTTTTTTTTTTTTTGATAATATGGAGTTTCCTAACCGCAATGGACTAAGTCTCCCCACCCCTGCACAGTGCTTTGCATACCTCCTTAAGACATGGCTCCACCCAGAAATGTGTGATTCGTGGCCACACGGACCAGTTTTTAATTGGCCCTCACACTTGTTGTAGGCGGGGATCGATCCCAGGATGCCCGGGTTTACTTTCACCCCCTGTGTCGGAACTTCATCACGCTTTCGCTATGTATATCTCTATACATCAAGCTATCGATCGACATCCTACAATAACACATATGTTGATTAGTACATAACACACAATAGTATAAGCACAAATCACATTTAATTTATTTAGGGTTACTTTTTATCTTTTAAATCTTTCAGTACTGAGTTTCCTCAATACTTTATTAACTTATTCCACTTAAGTAAAGCTCGAGTTTACTTCCTTCGGACTTTTCTTCCTTAACGAGGTTATTAGCCTAAGGTAATCTTTCCCCCTTAAGTTTTATAACCTAATGCTTTGATACCAACCTGTGACACCCCCAAATCCGGGTATCTTCCAACCCGACAGATGGTGCTACACGGTACTCATAACTGTACATTCATTCTATTGAAACGACATCAAAATATGTGAATCAACGACATTCTTATTACATTAATAATATTACATCCCGTCCCCAGGTTCTAAAACATATATTCTTTGTTCATCATACTATAATATATACAACTTACTAGTTTATTACAAGGTAAACTAATCGCTCATCTTCGCCTTTTGCCTTTATCCTCGCTATCGGATCCATCGGTTCGTTTTAGGTCCTAGTCTTGCATTCATATGGTTCAAACAAGAGTGAGCATAACAAGCTCGACCGAATACAACAATTTCTTTTAAACAACATGCTTGAAACACGTGAATCATATATCTTCAATAATCGAACAATAGTTATGAAGTACTATCGATAATTCAAAATAGTACTTCTTTTCCTTCAAAACGTTTTACAATAACAATATTCAGTAAAACATCAATTCTGGCTCAAGACCATGAGCGTTTCATAATTACTTTGAAAAGGACAACCCGACACTAAGTCCGTAAGTCCGGTATATCTTACGAGCACTTCTGGGTGATCAGCCCATAGTACTCTATGTTGATCAACACTACATCATGTTAAACGTATGTACGTTTAAGTTTTGGCAACCTCGTGTGCCCATCGAATAATTGATGAAAAATACATTTGTTTATTCATACTCGGGCTTACCTTGAATCCGTACCAAACAATTGGCGTAGGATAGCATTAACAATTCTATATTGAAAGACTTGTAAATAAATCAATCAACTCTTCAACATTAGTCTAGCCGAGGTAAAACTGGCATCGACCCTTTAGTAAAACAGTTCATGCATCTCATAACATGAATCACAGAAAACTTGGCTAACACGAAGGTTAGACAAGCGTTTAAGAAAAACTTGCCTTCAGTGTCTGCTATAGTATAATAACTTTTCCTTTCAGTCTTTACGGTCTCTACAACACATAACCACATAACATACCACATTAGGTCATGAATGAACATACATGGTTTCTAATGAATCTTACCCTTCTTCTCAATCTAATCCTGTATTAGATTTGTTATTATTGGTTCCGGCTTATCGTTATAACTTACATCATTCTTACCAACTTCTTTCTCTTCTATAACTTAACTGAAATTATTTCATTAATACAACTGGTTTCAAGTTAATCATCCTTCTTCACGGCTTACTAATGTTATCACATCACTAACCGAGACTCGATTGTTAATGGTTATGTACACTTATTGCTTACCATTCACGTTCACATTCAATTGACTTATATTCAACCTTTAGTATTATACCTAAGGTTTATATCATTAGCAATGATGTTACATTAAGTTGATTAAGGATTTAATTCAGCCTTCATTCACTTTTCCTTTCATTTATATTCCAAAAACATCCTTCTCTATGCTTTACTTAGTGCTGGCACTGCAGCGCCGACATTCCTTCTTTGTGTCACGTCGCGGCGTGACTTAGCAGTGTGTATGGTCCGGACTTCGTGACTGCATGGCTGAGTCTCCTTTATTATGACCAGGCACTGCAATGCTAGCAATTAGCAGGTGTGTCATGCCTTGGCTCATGACGCTGCCTTTGTCTGAGTCAGTCATGCGGCGCGGACTCTGTGCCTCAGAAAAATTTAACATATTTTTAACTTTGTGAGATTCCTGGGCTCATAACTTCTTCGTTATAAGTCCGAATTGGCTCGTTCAAAAGCCTATGGTTCACAAATTACATACTCTACGCGTTCATGCAAGAATTTTATCTATTTGACTTCGTTGCTAAAAAATCACCTATTAGTCCATTTTTAACGAAATCGATAAACGTTCGTGAACGTTCAACGCTCGTTTCTTCGTTCTAAGTCGAAATACGGTCATTTTTGAGTCCGCAACTCTATAATGCCAAATGAGACTTGTCACCATTGAAAACTAATGTTTCCAAGCTCAATATCAAAATTCGACCTCCATTCTGAGAATTTTACGAATTCGACAATTATCGTCCGAACTCGTGAATTCCGCCATAACTTCATTGCTTAAGATTTGTTCTTCGCTTTAAATGGATTCAATCCATCATATTATTATCTTGACACTTCTTTAACTTATATACATGATAGGTTATTACTTGTTCTTCATAAGTCTATAACTTGTAAAAGTATGAACTACTTATGAATTCACTTTGCATGACTTATCATAGCTTAAATCTTTTAACCATCATCCTTACTTCTTATTATCATACAACCTTATTATTTCTACATAAAACAAGTTCCTACAAGTTCTTCCTTGTTTCATAACTTATATGATTACGAATAGCTTTTTCATGACCTATACGGCTTATTAAGACTTAAGCTCTTTGATTACTCATTCCTATCATTCCATAGCATACACGTTCTACCACTACCCATTTCCCTACTAATGGAAGAGAAAGAGATTCATGGTTTAAGTTCTTACCCTTGAATATCACTTGGTTAATCTTTGTTCTTCTTCTTGCTTCTTGAATTATGAAGACTAGCTTTCTAGCTTTTCTAGCTTATTCTCACTTATTCTCTCTAACCAATAAGCTCTCAACTTGTTAGATGAAATGAACAACCAACAAAAATGAAAACCAAACTTGCTATTTATAGGAGTTGCTAGGTTAGGGCATAAGGGTTATTAATCCAATCCCACCTCCTTAACTCCACCTCCTTAAGCCACCTCCTTACTATTCCTTTACTTAATTATTAAGTTAACTTGCTCATCACATATACTTGGCCACCACACTTACTTAACTCTTAAGTATACTTGCTTAGCACATAGCTTATCCTTTACTTGCTCATCACAACACTTAGCCATTAAGTTACTTGGTCATCACATAAAAGCACTTTGCTTGCTCATCACTCATAAGCACTTTACTTAGCCTTTAAGTTACTTAACTTATCCTTTGCTTAACCCTTAAGTCTAATGCTCATCACACAAAGTTCTTGATCACCAATTCACCCATATGATCATGGGTTGCCCCATGGATCCTCCTAATCCATTGGATTCTTACTTTGGGTTTAAGGTTTAATTAATCCTAACTTATACATTGGGCTTGCATTAACAATTCTTTGGGCTTTATCATTAGCTTGCATTGGGCTTACACATCTCTACACTTGGGCCTTATCCATATCTCTTTGAACTTTATAATTTCTTACTCAATCCTACAAGTCCATTACATTTGGCTTAAAGCCTTATAACGTATAATTTACGTATTAATCTCGTATTCTAACTCGTATACTTATTTAATATACGATATTCCATCATTCATACATACTCGTATTATACTTGTATTCATTACCTTGTACAATACTTACGTATTATACAATCATTGCTTTAATTCATTATACGCATTTAAATTCCTTCTCGGAATTCATTTTCCCTAATCGTTAGGTTTTAAGTCCGCAGGCGAAAAATTGTGTTTGCCATAACTGAAATATTATTGGATATTCTATCTCACCTTGATATTCTATCATTACGTATTTCTCAGAAGTTCAAAAATAATTTCCGAGCAGAAATGCGTGAATAGTGTTTTTGGAAAAATTTATCGGAAAGTTTTTATTTTCGTCCTGAAAATTCAAACACTTTTATTCTACCACGTAGCCAAAATACTACGACGTTCCGATATGTCTAGGTCATAGAACGACCTTCAATTAACTTACTCCCATATATAATTAATTAAATTCATTTTTAATGTACATAATCAAATAAAAATTTAATTAAATTCATACTTCTAATTATTTTGTTTTTCTTGATTTCTAATTTATTCATGACTGACAATTGTGTTGTCCGTCGGCTGCTTTAGCTTAGTTTATACGCGTTTCACATGTTTCCATAATTTAATTTATAGAGCTCTTAATTATATTCTTTTTTGACATTATGTAAACAAACAAAACATCAAAAGCAGTAGGTATAAAGTCCAGCTCAATTTAGGAATATTGATGAGCTAGCTCCTTGGAGTTGAGGATGGACAAATTTTCATCAAGTTCAATAGTAAAAGGTTGTATTTGTAAAATTAAATCCACTTACATTTCCTTCAATTAATGAGTTGCAACTCTGTAGTATCCGATGCGGTGAGACGAGACACTTTTAAATGTAATATTTTTTATAATAGTGATTTTATAGGAAAGTTAAAGTGTCGGGCTCCACAACTGTAAAAGTAATTTTTTATAATACTTTTATTTTAAAAGTATTTTTTATTTTATTTTTATACATAAAAGTATTTTTATTTTTAATTTTAGGTAAAAAAAGAAAATAAAAATAAAATTATTTTTATTTTAAAAATTTTATAAGTATTTTAAAACATAAAAGTATTTTTATTTTTATTTTTAAAATAAAACATACATATTATAAATATTATAATATTAATTTTTATTAATATTATACATATTATAAATATTTTTTACCTCATTTTTAACATTTGCATACCATATCCACGTGTGTTTGATTATTTGCATTTTTTTAATGTACAGTGGCTCAATGCTTACAACTCGACTAACACAATGGGGTAAAGGTTGGAGAAGTTGGCTGACTGGCTTGCCACGTAGGAATTTCTTAACGCCCGTGAGCAAAATTTGACGGAATGGCTTGATTAAGCATTTTTTAAAACCACAATGAGCCAATTGAATTTTTTTTAAAATACAGTAGCTAATTGCTTAAAACACGACAATCATAGTGGAGTAAATGTGTTTTTTCCCATATTTTTTTTAAAAAAAAACAAATTATATAGGTATGAACTTTTAACTTTCCTTCAACAATTTAAAGAGAAATTTGTAAAAATCGCAAATTGGTTATTTAATTTTTTTTAAAAAAGTTTTAGGCCAAAATCTCTACGGACTAAAAGCAGTTGAGGGTCACTAAATTTTAAAATATTTTCATATTTATTCAAAAATGATTTTACTCTCCAGCAAACGAGCTCTTACTATTGAACTTTACAATGAATTGATCACCCTTAACTCTACTGAATTAGGATTCCTTTGAACCGGATCATGATTCATGAAGAAGTTATAATATTGGTTGTTAACGCCAAGATCTTTCTCCACGTCCCCAATCACCAAGACGCGTCTCGATATCTTTTAGCTTCAATGTTCAACACTAAAAGCTCGAAGCTTTGACCGTCCGAGGGGATAAATTCCCGTGAGAGTCAAGACAGAGACGATCACAAGGTTAACCATGGAGGATAAAAATATCTAGTGTATTAAAAGGGATAAAATATCAGTTAAGTGTTACCTCTAGATTGTGTGTGATCCTTGCTCATATATTCCAAAGTCCTGTATGTGACTGATTTCTCGGGCCCACAACCTTTAGCCGACTAAGTCTTGTCTCATCCTCATTAATGCCATGCAAAAATGTCAGTCAAAGTTCTATCCCCAATCTACACCGGTCAAAGCCCAAGTGGAACCATACTCATCTAGTCATTCTACCAATCGTCACAAAACCTCAATACTTATAGGCCCTAAATAAAGATAATATCCACTAAATGGGGTGGCCCGAATGAACCCGAACCTAATACTTTCAAGACCCACCTCAACGTTTAAAGTATTATGGCCCAACATTACCCTCGGTCTTTTATTAAACAGGAGGTTTAATGAAAGAGTATAAAATGGAATCGGTCGAGAATAAAAGGAATTATAATGAGATCAACAAAGGCCCAAGATACAATTTACCAAGGCCCAATAGGTAAATCTCAAACAACAATTCAAATAGAAACCGGATACACTCCTTCGAGCAACCAAGGATGGCATAAGGAGTGGTTTTTTGTCAAAGGACCCGAAATCTCCTCCATACCTGACTGGACCACTTCCGATCGCATCTCTCCAAACTTCGGAAATATTTCAACGGAACGAGTGAGAGAAATGGCGAGCCTTCTAGAGAAGATTCACATTAAAGAATGGAGCTTCGGACTTCTGAGTAAACAAGCATGGTTGTATGACCATAACTGTAAGTCTCAAACCCATTTTATTGTTTAACTCCCAATTTCCATTAGTAGTTATCGTAAACAATTATTCCTCATCTGTTGCAGTGTCTCTGATCAAACCAACGTCAATCGACCGAAGGGATCTAGACAGATTTCTTTCTAGTACATCTTCGCCGACCTCTGCCGAAGTATCAACTGAAGATCTTCAAGCCACCGAATCAACTCCTATTGAAGGGACAAGCCAACCTCGCCGAAGAAAGCAAGCTGGCCGAAAACCCAAACACATCCCCACACAAACTCACACTGAGTGCCTCCTCGATATGCCCTCTGACGAACGGATCCGAGTCTTTCGCGCCAAAAAGAGGAAAACCCAAGCAGATCCTCCGGCCTCCGAAGAACCACAAGTACCTCTAACAGAAACCAATCCTCCGCCAACCACCCCGGCTAAAATTGTTGTTTCTGACGAAGAGCCCGAAGAACAAGTGGAGCGATCACTCAAACTTTCTTGAAAAAGACAACCAACCTCCTCGGACTTCAGGCCCGAAGCCTCGGAATCCCCCACTCTCTGGCCAGAATCCGAAGAGAATTTTCCCTTTGAGCTCTACAACTCCTTCGTCCAAGTAATACCGACAACCACCGATTCTTAAGAACAACTCTATCATGGACACCTTTCAACGAGGGAATGAAGTACCAAGCTGAGTAAGCTTAACTTATCCATTTTCATATCGGCCCATTAATTTTGAATCGATAGATTAACACCGATCATCCGCAGTAAACATCGTTTTCTTGGACGCCTCCGTCCCAAATACCGTGAGGTCGAAGTCAAGAGAAAGCCGCTCGAGAGAGAATACCACGCTTAAAATCTCTTTGGCGAAAAGATAGAAGTAGTCTCAAAGTTGCTATTCAAGACAATGAGTGCCTTCGAAAGTCCTTGCCCTCAACCAAAGAAGATTTGAAGACATCCCGCTACTCATCAAGTCATCATCGATATAAATATCGATTTTCGAAGAAAAACGAAATTTTAGTGAAGAAAATCGAAGATCCGACCCAATCCAACCTCGATTCTGTCGAAGCAAAATAAAGATATCCAAGCTAAAGATGCAGAGCAAATGGCCCATCGTCAAAAGCTTGAAGAGAAACTTCGAGAACTCCGGACTCTTAGGGATTTGGGCCCACCACTAACTGATCAATTCGCAAGGAGATTGAAGCAAATTACAGGAAATCCAACGAACTGAACAATGAAGTTGTCCACGTGTACTCTGAAGGGTACGAGGTCTGCCGAAGTAAATAAAAAGCCAAACTTGTAGTGGCCAAAGTAAACCCGGCTCTCCTTGACTCTTCGGACAGCGAGGACAATAAGGAAGCTTAAAGATATCATCCGAAGCTTTAGGATTCCGAAGTGTGAGACAGATCTGCTTCATTAGGAATTTGTTTACCCCGAAAGGCCTAACAAAACCAAGAGATGACATTTGCCTTCCACGAAGGGCCTGACAAAGTCTAAAGGACAATGCTTGCCTACCATGAAGGGCCTGACAAGGTCTGAAAGATGACACTTGCCTACCCCGAAGGGCCTGACAAGGTCTAAGTGCAACACTTGCCTACCACGAAGGGCCTGACAAGGTCTGAAAGATGACACTTGCCTACCCCGAAGGGCCTGACAAAGTCTGAAGGATGACACTTGCCTACCCCGAAGGGCCTGACAAGGTCTAAGTGTCGACAATTGCCTACCACGTAGGGCTGACAACGGTCTTAAAGATGACACTTGCCTACCACGAAGGGCACGACAAGGTCTAAGTGACCACCGCCAAGAGGCTACCATCGAATGGCCAGGCCGTCCACCCGAACCTCCTAACACCAATGACGTTTGCCTACCACGAAGGGCCCCGACAAACTCATAAGGACCACACCCAAAAAAGTCGCCATCGAATGGCCAAATGAGTCCACCCGAACTCTCTAAACACCAATGACGTTTGCTTACCACGAAGGGCCCGACAAACTCATAAGGACCACTCGCCAAAAAGTCGCCATCGAATGGCCAAATGAGTCCACCCCGAACCTCCCAACACCGAGGTGGCATTTGTTGTGCCTGTCAGACTATGGATGAGCTACCGAAGTCCCTCATGAATGTTTTAAACTTCGATCACATGAGTTGACGTCTGTTAACCTGATCCCTAGGCAATGGACCCAGTACGACTACCCCCCAGACAACAAGAGGTATAGGAGATAAAATCGAATATAGCTTTTTGGTGGCTGGTGTGGGATCGAACCATTTAGCTGACACAAAGATCCACATGAACCCTCCGAATAACATCTTCAGCTTCGGGCGGCACCCAAAGTTCCTCAATAGTGGGAGATGGGTCCACAATAGAATACCCGTCTGCAAACAACGCCCACGAATTCTGATTCTGCCGAAGCATTGCAACGGTTTTGTCGGACTCTTCAGATTCTCCATAACTATCATCATCTTATTTCTTCATCCCTAAGGACACGGCTTACATATCAAACCGGGTGCTGCTTACCCCCAACTTCTCGCACCAAAACTGCTCCCACTGCCAACGAACTAGCTGCCAGATACAAATAACATAGCTCAGCAGGAGCGGGCTTCATCGACAAAGGCACCGAATAAAATGGGTCGTTTATTCCCTGGAAGGCGTGTTTACAGCCCGAAGTCCACTGGAACGTCTTAGCATTCTTCGGCCCTTTCCTCGTACCAAAGATTGGCAAACATCTTTCTGCCGATTTGGACAGAAACCTTCTCAAAGTCTCTTCCGAGTAGTCTTGTCTTTTCCATTCGAACCTGCAGCTTTAGATGGGCCTCTCCGAAGACGAGTATCCACAGGGCGGTGTGCCCTCGGTGGATTCTCGAGTCTGACTTCCGAGTCTGCCGACTATAATCTCCAAGACCAATAGGGTGGAATACCCTTCTTGCCAATCGGAAAATGGTTTTGGGTCTTCGCCTACTCGCTTCACCATAATCCCAAGACCAATAGGCGGAATACCCTTCTTCTACCAATCGAAAATGGCTATTGGGTCTTCGCTTCACTCTACTTCGACCATAATCCCAAGACCAATAGGCGGAATACCCTTCTTCTACCAATCAGAAAATGGTACGTTGGGTCTTCGTCTACTCGCTTCACCATAATCCCAAGACCAATAGGCGGAATACCCTTCTTCTACCAATCGGAAAATGGTCATTGGAGTCGCTTCGATCCCAAGGACGGCCTTGAGACATGTCTTTAAAGTGTAGACTTCTTTCTAACTTGGTGATGCACATCGACCGACCACTTCGGTATAGGATTCTAAGCAGTATGCCTTCTATCCTTTTTCGACCATAGTCAGGTCTTCTCTCGGCAGAAAAAATTGATCTTCTTCTAGCATCACCTTGGGCTCTCGAACGAGAACCCTCAGAAACCTGCTTGTAAGCAGTACCAGCATGAGTATTCTTTGAAGGACCCAATCAATCCTTGACATATACTCACCGTGTAGACGAAGTCATTATCATCAGCTATCCTTTAGAAGTAACTGTTCTACTCTTCTTCACCATGGATTCCGACGTAGAACAGCTACAATTTGTGATTGAAAAATACTCAGGACACTAGAACTCAGCCCTTCTTCTAGCGCCAATGTTAACGCCAAGATCTTTCTCCACGTCCCAATCACCAAGACGCCGTCCAGATATCCCGCATGCGATTCAACAAGTCAACACCAAAAGCTTGACGGCACGACCATCGAGGATAGCTCCTACGTGAGAAGTCGATCTGACAGCGATCACAAGGTTAACCATGGAGGATAAAAATATCTAGTGTATTGAGAGGATAAAATATCGGTTAAGTGTTACCTCTAGATTGTGTGTGATCCTTGCTCATATATTCCAAAGTCCTCAGATGTGTGATCGATTTCTAAGCCCACAACCTTTAGCCAACTAAGCCTTGTCCCATCTTCATTAATGCCATGCGAAATGTCGACCAAAGTTCTATCCCCAATCTACACCCCAATAAAGCCAAGTGGGCCCATACTCATCTAGTCATTCGGTCCAATCATCACATTTAAAAATACTTCATAGGCTCTAAATAAAGATAATATCCACTAAATGAAATTTGGCCCAATGAACCGACCTAATACTTTCAAGACCCACCTCAACATGTCTAAAGTATTATGGCCCAACATTGGTCTTAGATACGTAAGTTCATAATCTTTTTGTTGTATCCGTACTGATAAAATTAGCGAACACAACTTTTCAAAGATAATCTATTAGTATGATAATTTCATAAAATTCAAATCCCTATATACCTTTACCTTTAAACCTATATATACATATTCCATATATACACACACTACACACTTTCACGAGACTAATTAAGTGACCTCCAAACATTTACTTACTCGAATCCCCTTTAAATTGTTACATAAGCAACCACCAATTCCTATCATCACCAACCATCTCCCTCCCTCTCACATACAATGGCAAATTCTGGTGTTGGAATTGTGTGTTTGTTGCTGATTTTGTTAACTGCAGTTCCAAGTTTAGCCGGACTCTAGGAAATATTTATATGCAAGCATTATAATGTCGAGACTATATTCTCATGAATTATACTCCAAGAGTATTAAACATATGATTAAATAGTCTTAGTCACATGTTTGTTTTTTATTAGATTATTTATAGGATAACTTAAAATAATATCATGTTATGTTTGTTTTGTTCAAGATTATTTAAAGAATTAGATAAAAACTTATGTTTGGACTATCATACACTTGCCACTACATATTCTCATTATTTTAGTATAGATAGATAAGATAAGATACATTGATCTTTTAAAACAAAGTTTAATGTTAATTTTGTCCACAAATTTTTAGTTCCAAATAGTAGGGATTAAAATACCTAGTTGGACATGGTATTAAATAGTCTTCCCTTTCAAGTCATTGTATTATCTCGGGACTAATAGTCTCAAGTCTATTTTTAAAAACAAACAATAGATTTGAGATTAATAGTTCAATCTCAAGTGTAATCCTTGCAAAGAAATTAGTCTGGAACTAATTGGAGGAATATGTAATTGATGAGAGAATGGAATAGAGAAGGGAATGAAATGGTGAATGGAATAATTCATTCTATTGTTGGATAGAATGAGTCATTTCATACCCTCTCAAGAAATAAAATTCACAAATTTAGTAAGAATGAGAATGATTTATTTCATTTCAATAGAATAATCAAACATAATTTTTTTTTTATTTTATGGATGAGTCATTCCATTCTCGCCTTAATTCCTACAATTCAAACATAACATTAGTATTGATTATACCACCCGGGCTAAAGACAAGATATTTAAAGTTGGATATATTTTCTAAAATATATTATCAAACTAATAATATATAACTACTAATTAATAAACTTAAGTAACAATTAATATGAATTAACATACTTCTATGTTTTCTTGATTTCTAATTTATGCATTGTTGGTATAATCTTTTAGGCATACGCTGAGGTTGGAGTCTTGAAAGTATTAGGTTTATTTCATTAAGCCAAATTTATTTAGTGATATTATCTTTTTATTTAGGGCCTATATGAAGTATTGAAACATGACGATGGTAGAATGACTAGATGAGTATGGTTCCACTTGAGGCTTTGGCCAAATGTAGATTGAGGATAGAACTTTGATAGACATTTTGCATGACATTAATGAGGATGGGACAAGAGAACTTAATCGGCTAAAGGTTGTGGGCAGAAATCGATCACATCTGAGACTTTGGAATATATGAGCAAGGATCACACACAATCTAGAGGTAACACTTAACGATATTTTATCCTCTCAATACACTAGATATTTTTATCCTCCATGGTTAACCTCATGATCGCTCAGATCTTGACTTCTCACGCGAACTATCCTCGACGGTCGGACCAATCAAAGCTTTAGTGTTGACTTGTTGAACTGTGTAGGATATCGGACGCGTCTTGGTGATTGGGACGTGGAGAAAGATCTTGGCGTTAACATGCATGATTGAGAATTGGGAAGTCCTTCGGGTGCTTTATGGCTCTTTAGCTTAGTTTATACGCGTTACACATGTTTCCATTTCTGGAGCCCTTAATTATATTCTTTATCACATGCTGTAAAGGAACAAAACATCAAAAGCAGTAGGTATAAAGTCCGACTCAATTCAGCAGTAGGAATATTGAGCTAGCTCCTTTAGGGATGGACACTTTTTGTCAAGTTCAATAGCAAAAATTTGTATTTGTATAAAAATACAGTTGTATTTCCTCCATCTTCAATGGTCTTCCATTAATGAGATGTAACTCTCTCTCTGTGTTATAAAAATGCTACTTCATAACGCGAAGAGTAATGTGATGCGGTGAGCTGAAACACTTTTAAATATAATTAAAGTTTTCGATTATAGTAATTTTATAAGAAAATTAAAATAGTGTTTGGTTCCACAAATATAAATGTACGTGCTTTTTGGAAAAACTAATTAAAAGATTGAATTATACATAAGTGTATGCTATGAAATTTTAATGTTTCTTCAACAACTTAAGGACAAGTTTGTATATTGAATTTAGGCTAAAAGTATTGCTATCAAAAAAGCATAAATTTTTCACTTATTTTAAAAGTGCTTAAATCCAAAATCTCTACTCACTAAAAGCAATTATAGAGGGTTCATATAGATTCAAAAATGATTTTATTACACTGCACCGTTCAGCCAAGTGCGCTCTTACAATTAAACTTTACAAAGAATTGACCACACCTAATTTTAGTAAATTCAAATTCCTATTAACCTTATGTAAGTAAGTTCATGATTTTTTGTTATCTGACAAAATTAGCGAATTTTATGTAATCCAAATCCCTCTCTACCTTTATCTTTACTCCTTTACCATTACCTTTATCTTTACAACTATACATATTCCATATATATACACATTACCATTAGACTAAGTGAACACCAAAACATTTACTTACTCCAATCCACTTTATATCATTATATAAGCAACCACCAATTCCCTATCATCTCCAACCATCTCCCTCCCTCTTACAATTTAGTGATTTTAGAGATTCATTTCAATTTTAGAGGCCTAAGTGAAATTGGAGAAGAAAATCAGGAGACTAACGTAGGGGATATTTATTTTTATTATGCCGGGCGAGCATTATTTTATTACTCACGAATGGACTCGAACTAGTAATTTTTAATGATTTTTAAGCTTTAACAACACTTATTTCTGCTTGAAATTGTGTAGTGTTCAACTATGGAACAAGTCATACTGTGGATGAAGTGAAATCCACCGATTATAGCTCATGCACGGTCGGAAACTCCATCAGCTCCGACAAAAGCGGCTCCACCACCATCCCACTCAAGACTGCCGGCACACATTACTTCATTTGTGGTGCAATTGGCCATTGTAGTGGTGGTATGAAACTAGCTGTGACCGTGGCTGCCGGAGGAGCAACCCCAACGCCGTCTGGAAAATCCCATTTTTAACTTCTAAAATCCATGTTAATATAGTTTTTCTATTGTTATTTTTGAGAACGTATGTCATTACAATTTAGTGATTTTAGAGATTCATTTCAATTTTAGAGGCCTAAGTGAAATTGGAGAAGAAAATCAGGAGAGGAACGTAGGGGATATTTATTTTTATTATGCCGGGCGAGCATTATTTTATTACTCACGAATGGACTCGAACTAGTAATTTTTAATGATTTTTAAGCTTTAACAACACTTATTTCTGCTTGAAATTGTATAGTGTTCAACTATGGAACAAGTCATACTGTGGATGAAGTGAAATCCACCGATTATAGCTCATGCACGGTCGGAAACTCCATCAGCTCCGACAAAAGCGGCTCCACCACCATCCCACTCAAGACTGCCGGCACACATTACTTCATTTGTGGTGCAATTGGCCATTGTAGTGGTGGTATGAAACTAGCTGTGACCGTGGCTGCCGGAGGAGCAACCCCAACGCCGTCTGGAAGCTCACCGCCATCCGGCACCGGTTCTACTAACTCCCCGACACCACCTACGACTCCGTCGGGCCATGTCCCGGATTCATCTCCATCGGGGAGTGTTTCTCCATTTGCTGCTGCTCTGTTTAGTGCTTGTGTTGGGTTGGTGTATAAGCTTATTGTCTTTTAAGTTTGGGGCAAATGTGGTAACTCTAGCCAGGATAGAGGCAGTGCTTTATCTCTTTATTTTTTCTCTCTTTCCGTTGGTTATAAAAACAATAGGATTTATGGAATTAATTTTCAGTATACCCAAATAATTCAGATAAAATGCTTTGTTGAATAGAATTAAGTTCTTTTTTTTTTTAATTTATTTTTTAAGTATGCCATCTTGTTTCATTGTTTGTATTATGATTGAGTAGCTCTATTTGAGGCCAATGATGCCATTTGGTTATACATTGACCTAACTTATCTTATTCAGTTTAGAGTGAAACAGAGCGATTGATGTCGCAGTATCAAGTGTCCGTAGAACAATAACACAAAATATCTCTAAATGTACATTTGATCTATATTTTTGGGCATTTTTCTATTGTTGAGACTAATTTCACTATGTTCAAGTGAAAGAGAGAAAATATTAATCATTAAATTAGATTAGAGTTAATAATAGTAATTTAAACATCTTTCCTTACTGATTAGTTATAACTTATAAGCAATTAATACGTATGGCAAAAATGGATGACTGAAAATTTCAAGTTATCACTTTCCCAGATCTTAACAAGAAGAATGCTAAAAAGGTTGCCACTAGTACCAAATGCAGCAGCTAAAAAGTCTTTCATTATAAATGCATTTTGATAGTCTTGATAATGTTTTTTAAAAAAATAAATATATAAAATTGCCAAGAACAACCTTTTTCCATGGCACCATATGTTTGGCCATTAGAGAATGATGTAGCTATCCTAACAAAAGCAAGTTGTTGTAACTAAAAAAGAAAGAAAAAGGAGCTGTAAAAGCAGAGTGGGTAGGTGATGATTTGCCATAATGAAGCATTATCTTCTCGTGCCTTAGTTGTCCCACGATGTGAGTTCCTCCACCTACGACAACTTCGCACTCATCTCCTTTCTTATTCCATCAATGTGCTAATTTTGATCGATATAATATGGGAGGGCAACAAATTGTATTTGTAATCCTAATTGAACCGTAATTATAAGAAATCGCAATTGGTTGTTGAAGGAATATTTAAAGGATGTTATTACAATTTACAATTTACAAGTTTACACAATAGAAAAACTAAAAATATATATGGTGGTGTAAAAGTCTTTAGTGTGGAAAAACTCCTCTAATTGTACGCCCTCTAAAACTCAACGGTGTCTTCGAACTACGATATGAGAACGGAGTTCAAATTCACGGTTCGTAATAATTAGGGTTTGGTCTGTGTTGGGAGAGCTCTCTGATAATGGCAGTGTATCTCTCTGTTTTTGGGTTTGGTAAAGCTGATGGATTGTGATCGACTGAGGAGATGTGTGTTTTAATAGCCTTGGTGGTTGTTGCGGTGTAACACCCCCTTCCCTAAAAGGAAAGGGAGGTCACGTGCAAAGCACAACAAATCTCAAAATAAATAAACAGAGCACTAACAACCTCAAAATATTAATAGTGGTGATCCATCAATAGAGTAATAAGTACAATTCTCTAAACTGAGTCAAAATAATCAAAACTTAAAATTTGAATCAACCTAACTGGTCAAAGGCAAAACTCTCATCACACTAGCCTGAATCACCCTATGAACTGGCCGAAGAAAACACAAGATGAGCCAATTGCCCAAAGACGGATACAGAGATATACAAAGATATACAATCGATATACTGAAAATAGTTGAGACAAATTACCGAACAAGCCTCAAAGTGCAAGTACGAACGAAAATATAATATCCAGGATCCGAATGGAATATATATGAATCAACATAATTAACGAAACCAATAAAAGAATAAAGAAATAAGCGAATCTGAGTAACTAACTCAATGACTTGAATCAAACAAAACTAACAAAACTAATCCAATAAAATAATAGGTCAAACAAACAATGAGTTATTTCATACCGAATGAGCTCAAAAATATACCTTGCCACACAGTCAAGTCAAAATAATGCCACACAGGCAAATCAAATGATGCCACATAGGCAACCAAAATAATGCCACACAGGCACATCAAAACAATGCCACATAGGCAAATCAAAATAATGCCACACGTGCAAATCACACATTGACCGCGAATCCGAATGTATGCAAATCGGATAGGTGTGTTTTTGCACAACATCACCAATCCGCAGAAACAAAAACTAGGGTTAACCCATACGCCTCCCACAACAAAACACCAAATGGCCCACTTCCTCCGGAGCCCAAAACGGAGCGTCGTGGACTAATCACACCGCCGAAAAGTGTCATGCCTCTCGTGCAAGAGGCGACATGCACTGTGGTACCCCCACATGTGGTTATAGCTCGGGTATACCTACGGTATATTCTAACAAAAAAGACTATGTCACAACAAATGCGACATAATACCAAATAAAAGGGTTCTATATGTATATGTTGAACCAAATCAAATTATAGTCACGAGATCTCAAAAGAAGGTAGCAACATGTACTATCTCTACTAATTATCAAAATAAATACTATACATGATAACTTTGATTCAAAGAGTACAAGTACGAGTCCAATGTATCAACTCCAAAATGAAACTAATATATTTATTTCACAGGAAACAATTATGTGAAATAATAACGAAATTCGAACAAGCGACAAAACGAACAAATCAAATTTAACAAGAGTATCACAGAAAGAGTACGGAATCCGTACCTGATACTTCCAAACCATTTATGGCACACTCCATAAAATCTTACCCTCAAATGCCAACGATATCAAATACAAATCGTTATTCGCAACCTAAACATATTCACCTCAAATTAAAAATAATCCAAACTAATAATTCCAAAGTAATTCATAATCTATTTAATATGCCTTTAATCATCGCTTTTCGTCGAACTAACTAAACAAAATAATAATAAATATAAGTACACTTATAAAAATATTCTTTCATCTTTAACCCATTGATAAATTCATTTTATTATTATTATAATAATAATCTCTATAATTTCAAAATATTTTATTTATTCATTTAGATTTTGTATAACATAATATTTTGCAATACTATATACGTAATTATTAATTTTTTATTTTTTAACAATAAACATGAAAATTAAATACTATTAAGAACATGTGATTAGGAGACTACAAATTAATATATATGTATCCATATAATAGGCATGCACCTATTGTGCACTCTGTAATTTCAAAAGAAGTTTAAATATCCATAAGTCTAATAAAACAATTACTATTCATGACATATTTTATTAAGTAAAGGCGTTTATTTTTATTTTTTTTTTTTTGTTTAAAGGCACAATTGATGCCATTCATTTCACATACTACCCAGATGCAATCAAATCATTATTATTATTATTATTATTATTACACTCCATATATTTTCTTTTTAATACCATTGTACTAACTATGTACTTATATTTAGTCTACCTCATTTCACAAGAAATACTCATAAACCGATATCCCTAAACAAATTCTAAATAATTACAAACTTAATCATAATTCTCAACTCCGTTCTAATATATAAAAAAAATTTCTAACATGATACCACAATACAATATATAGAACAATACTTTGAAATTTAACTCCATGTTCCAAACAAGCTAATCTAATTTATACTTTATTTATTTGCTAGTTTTAATTGAGATTCCCTCCAGGCATGACTTATAACAATAAACAATCAAATTAATTAAGCTTGCAAGATCCGATCATAAAATAACTAAAAAAATACCCAATAATAAAAATAATGGTATTACCTTGGTTGGGAGAATTTTTCTCTTTCTATTTTCTATACTCCTAGCCGCCTTTCTCTTCACTTCATAATAGATGGAATCCAATACAATTAGGTTTGAGTCATATATATAATTAATCATCCTTGTCCTAATAGGATTTATAACATTGAACTTAATTAGTTTTAAAGCTCAAATTTATAAGATTAATATTTTCTGTCACTTATTGTTATAGCCCACAAATATTATTTTCAAATTGACCCAAATAAAAGACAAGCCCAATTATTCTATTTAAAACATAGATTTAAATGCTATTTACTTTATTTATTATTATTATTATTATTATTATTATTATTATTATTATTATTATTATTATTATTATTATTATTATTATTACCGGGTATTACATGCGGAGTTATAGGGATTGTCAGTTCCCTAATTATCCCTCTTTCTTTACATAGTGTTAGAATTTAAATAGAATCTAACACATAAATAATACTTACATATGAATCGGTAAGTATTCACGAAGCGGAAACGGTTAAATCGAATGTCAAATCTACAAGCAACACCATGAATATAGCTACAACGATCCTTCGTACTTCTCGTCAATATATAACTGTTACAAGCAATCAATGCGAACGAACTCACATCAAGTATACCCAAGCTTATTGATGGAAGCTTGAAAATACTAGAGAGAGAATTTAGAGAGAAACTGTATGAGAAAAATAATACGTTATTTTTTCTTTTGCCCTATACACAGTAGGCTTCAGTATTTAACGTAAAACCCAATCCGTATGGGAAAAGTCCGTGACGTCCCCAAAATAGGTATACATCACCCATCTTGAGTCTCCAAATACATGCTACAAAATTCAAATACAACTTAATTATACAACAGTCGTGTAAAATACGACAAAATATAATCTAAGAGTTTCAATAAGAATATTGTCATCTAGACAATATCAACACTCAATGGAGTCCCCATTACATTTTTTATCGCACTATTTTATAGAATAGTGAGGACTACTAAAATAACCATCTGGACCGTCAATCCGTTTCCCAACTCGTCCCAGCTATTTTCTCATTTCTTGAAGAGAACAGTGAAAGAAAGGGTGAGCTCAACTAGCCCAGTAAGAAATATTATGACTACGATAATGCAGAATAAATTATCCTTAGCCTTCAACAGTATAACAACTGATAGAATATAATAGACAACAAGTTTTAGATCAACAACTGCAGCGGAATAAGCAATCCATTAGAAGAGTCATGTAGAGCATAAAATCTACTATCTTCTATGATTTAAAAAGTTTTTCATCAACTTTATCGCTGAGACTCAGCTTAATAAATAAAATCGAACCATCCCTGCATCACGGCCAAGAATATTCATGTAATTATCAATGGTCATGATTATACCGAATAATCTCTGGTCATAATCATACCAACAACTGTCCATCAATGAACTACAGGCCAATGAGGACTTTCACCACATCATTCGTCACATTACGGTCATGATTATACCGAATAATCCCTGGTCATAATCATACCAAGTCCATCTATGCACGTAAGCCAAAGATGACTTTCATCACAATATAAGCATGAGAATGATGACAATGACATAATAATTCAATAAAACAAGTTCAAGGATTAATTTTAAAGATTTATAATTTAATTTATCCAGGAATCAATAACGTCCAATTTGTAGGGGTGCTCATCGATAAAAAATTGAACCTAAAGTGCAGATTCAAATTACCGAAAAACAAGAATCGAAGCAAATCTGGCATGCAAATTCTGGTTTTGATCTGGATTTAATTACAAAATCTGCTGGAATTTTTTTTAGTTCGGTTTTTCGGTTATCTACATGCATGGTAATATATATAATTATTAATAAATAATAATAATTAAATAATTTATTTTAATATATTAACAATTTTTTTTAAACTAAGAAAAAGAAATCATCAACAATTATATATCATATCTTTGTTAAATCTCTTGTAGAAATCATATACAATTGTTGTTGTAGATATGTAGTTGGCTTGTTGTTATATGATTATATAATTATATCATACTGTAGTTTGCTTGTTGTTCTACATATTTTGGTTTGAATTTTGATTATATATACCTTACTTGGCGTCTTCTAATAACTTTTATCGCTAGAATAAAAACATAAAATTAAGTAATTAGTAATTCTACATTACTCAACAATTTCTGACCCATTATTTTGTTCTCGTGAATGTAAGCATTATGAAATAGTGATTTTTGTTATTAACTTTCGAGTAATAAAAATGAGATCCAACTACGTACTATTAATATACCACATCCGCTCTGAATTATAATATTGACTTTTAAAATAAGGTATTTTTAGATTTAAATTTAAAATAATTCATTAAAAATTCAAATATTTTTTATATTTTTTATATATAGTTTAAAAATTGTTTTATTAAAATTAAAAAAAAAAAAAGAAGTTATTTTGGAAGGAGTATATAAAATTCAAATCTTTGTATTAAAACTAGCAGGTGTTCTCTATCCTCCTCTTTAGTACATGAGTAGACACTAGACAATAGTAGACTAGTAGTGGAATTAGCACTTAGCAGGTGTTTGACGTTCTTGCATCAAAGTCGCTTTCGATGACAATATAGTATTGTTGACTAAAGAAGCATCAAATGCATTGCGATCGTGAAATAGTGATTATTGCCTCTTGATCTCTCTCTTCCACTCTCCTCCACGAACAAGAATGCAAATCCATGCAAATTTACATTTTTTTTTTCGATTTTTGGTTTCTACCAATTCCAAATTCTCATTACATTACTACCGTACCAAAAGTATAAAAAAAGCGAAAAACCGAAACCGAAAAACCTGCAGAATCAAATCGGTGTCGGTTTCAACCGATTCGATAAAAAATCAAAAAATTGAATTTTTTGAGCACCCCTACCAATTTGTCAACATGATACTGCTTTGTTGAGAAAAATTCAAGAATGCTCAGAAGAATATTTTCATGAAAAGATACTGAATGAAGCGCAAATATCCAGGATATTCTACTAATTTCATGGAGTATAGAAGTCAAAATTTTAACCAACTGAGTATAATAGAATATATGAAACTGCAAATGGATTTTCGCTTGCCGTGCAGTAATCCACGTAAACGGATCATTTCCATAATTTAATAAGGAATGAATCTGAAGGTCATTCACCATGCATGCATGAGTCCACATGTAGGCGAGTTATTCCAATGAATAATAAAGAATGGAATAACGAAGAATTCACCATGCATCGTAATCCGCGACAAACAAAGTTATTCCAATGAAATAATAAAGAATAGAATAACGAAGAAATTCACGAGAATGCGTAATCCGCATGCAGACGAGTTATTCCAATGAATAATAAAGAATGGAATAATGAGAATAATTCACCCGTGCATCGTAATCCGCGTGAGACAAAGTTATTCAACAGAATAATAAAGAATGGAATAACGTAAGAATTCACCATGCATGCGATAGAATATGCAGACGAGTTATTCCAATAGAATAATAAAGAATGGAATAACGAAAGAATTCATCGAGCGTCGATGAACACAGACGGGTTATTCCAACGTAATAATAAAGAATGGAATAACGAAAGAATTCACCGAGCATGCGATAGACCGCATGCAGACGAGTTATTCCAATGAGAATAATAAAGAATGGAATAACGAAAGAATTCACCGTATGCGATAGACCGCACAGACGAAGTTATTCCAATGTAATAATAAAGAATGGAATAACGAAGAATTCACCGGCATGCGATCGATTGGCCGCATGTGTTATTCCAACGAATAATAAAGAATGGAATAACGTAAGAATTCACCGGTATCACGATAGATCGCATGAGATGTGTTATTCCAATGAATAATAAAGAATGGTATAACAACCCTTACGAATATTGAAAAAAATAACTCTCTTCATGAATACGAAAGAAATAATACCCCTTACCTTAGAAGAAACTGGATACTGGAATAGTGAGGTAGCAAACTTCTCTATTTCTTTCTCTCTATAATAATTTCTCTTGTGAGACTTAGTGAATTGGTGAGAAATGAAGGAAGAATGAGCTTCTATTTATAGGAAAATATAGTTTCAATAATTGCACATTTTGGGCCTCAAAATATTACAGTATAATACCTCCCTCTTTTTCTTCATTTTTAATTTAGTCCTGCAAGTATTATCAAACTTGCACCACCTCCCCTAATAGTAAATCATGTGAATTAATAGTTCATTCATGTGACTCAATAGTATAATCATGTGAAAAAACTAATTATAGTATAGTACCTTCAACTATATCTCCTTTTTTTTTAATTTAGTCATGCAAGTAATATCAATCTTGCACCAACTCCCTTAATAATAAATCATGTGAATCAATAGTACACACATATGAACATATAGTTATAAGCATGTGAATTAATAGCAATTAATTGCTCATTTATTCGGTTAATTACCCGATTGGTCAATATAACCTCCAGACATCAATTATTATCGAAATAAATGTCGATTTCCACTAACACTAATAATCCCAACACAGTGGAACTATCAATTTCATCTTTAATCAACACGAACTTATTCATCATTAATATTATAACTCACAATATTTAACAACGAGTCATTCCTGGGAAAGAGGGGCTTTCAGATAAGGATTTCTCCTTATTGGCGCATGATTAGGTGACCAAACCTCTCCTTGATAGAACTTTTAGACATTGTCAATATTGCAAATAATAATATGAATAACTTTTTCCTCTCAATTATTGATTTAATAATATTATGTAGATGATACTGTGACAATAATTGAATCAATAATATGAGAGATATGATCACGACAATTCTTTGTAGCAATAATTGAGTATAAGCGAGTAACTTCTTACGTAAGCATCAATAATCAATACCGTGTGCTACTATGTAACCACGCGTATTACTGTACTTTTACTACCAGGTAGTTCAACAATTTAACGGTAAAACTTTCGCCGTTATTTTTATAAAAAGATAATTATGTCGTTTTCTAAATACGACATTACTTCAGTTGTGGGGTCCACCAATGATTGTGCCGTCGTACAAATATTCCCTGTTAAGACAAATATTCCTCGACACAACGAATATTTTATAACAACTTGCATACTTTGCAAAATTTTTACATATCACCCTTAACTTTAACTTTTTTTTTATCAATTTAACCATTTACGAAATAAAATAATAATTATAAGAAAATTGAATACTTTCATTTCATATAGTTCGGGGTCTTACAACCTCCCCTCCTTATGAAATTTCGCCCTCGAAATTTATGTATGTACCTGGTATGCCGAAGAGGTGAGGATACCTTGACTTCATTTCAGATTCTAACTCTTGAGGTATAACCTTGAGTGTCGAATAGGATCCTTCTTATCTAAGATTTTAACATGTATCTCCTCATACATTAAATCTTCTGCTATCTCGTCTAGTTCCAATTCAATAATGTGGTTCGGGTCGTCCACATATTTACGTAACATCGATACGTAAAAAAAACCTTATGAACACGCGACATACTTGGCGATAAGGCGAGTCTATAGGCCACAATTTCTACTCGATCGAGGATTTCAAAAGGGCCAATTAAATCGAGGGTTGAGATAACGCCTTCTTAAATCTTCTTCTTCACATTCATCAGATTCGGGTGTGTAGCTTGAACAACTTTAACTTTATCAATTAAAGTCAATTCTACTCGTATATTCGATATCTTCACGTGGGTCCCTAGAGTCTTTAACTATCATCATTTGTAAGTTATACGAAATGGGTTTTTGTGTTAACAACATCACACTCGTAAATGCATACGATCTTCTACTCAACGCGTCAGCTACCACGTTCGGAGCTTCCACGATGATATTGAATGGTATAGTCGTAATCTTCAACAGCTCGAGCCAATGAGGACTTTTACCATAATCATACCAAAAACTGTCCATCAATGCACTATGGGCCAATGAGGACTTTTACCACATCATTTGTAACATTACGGTCATGATTATACCGAATAATCCCTGGTCATAATCATAACAAGTACATCTATGCACTACGGGCCAAAGATAACTTTCATAACAATATAAGCATGAGGATGATGACAATGACATAATAATTCAATAAAAAAAGTTCAAGGATAAATTTTAAAGATTTATAATTTAATTTATCCGGAATTCAATAACGTTCAAATTGTCAACATGATACTGCTTTGTGGAGTAAAATTCAAAAATAATATTGTACCAAAAATGATTTGGACCGAAAACGAATCAATTTTTATCATGACTAGTACCCCAGGTGAATAGTACTCGAGTGAATTAGTACCCCGTGAATAGTACCCCGTGAATAGTACTTCGTGAATAGTAACCCGTGAATAGTGCTCCGACATGAAAAAGTTAAAACTTATCAAGAATGCCCAGAATAATATTTTCATGAAAAGATACTAGATGAAGTGCAAATATCAAGGATATTCTACTAATTTCTTGGAGTATAGAAGCCAAAACTTTAACAAAATGAGTATAGAATTCGAAATTTGAAACGAAATAATATTTACTTACATACTACAGAGTATGGAAGAAAATATTATTTTAAACGAATATTGAACAAAAATAATATCCCTTACGAATATTAAATGAAAATAATATTCATTACGAATATTAAACTGAATATAATATTTCTTGCGAATATTGAACAAAATAAAATTTCTTATGAATATAAAAGCGAAATTAATATTCATATGAATACGAAAAATAATATCTCTTCAGAATAATAAATAATACCCCTTACCTCAAAAAGAAGAGTATTCCAACTTGTATAGTGGATATATTCTTGAAGAAAATATTCACTATTTTCTACACTCAAAGCTTTCTAAAACTCGAAAGAAATACGCTCAATATTATAGAAGAAGAATTCTCTGATTCTGGTGTGTTTTTTAATTCTAAATAAGCATCCTATTTATAGAAGAATGGAAAGGATACTATTTGGATGCACAGTAGGGAAAAGGTTCACGGGCATTCACCGGCTGAAAATTTTAAAAATTTTGATTTTACTATGCTGCACTATGCAATAAAATATTCTAATAAAATGAAAACTTTTAAACAATATATATATATATATATATATATATATATATATATATCTTAGTACCTTATATATATATATATATAATAACACTAATAATAACTCCCTCCTGACTTTTATCAAAACCTATCCGTGACATGCTGCTTCCTTTTCAATTTCATTTTCCACATGTGGCCCCACTTTTTATTATATTAAATAATTTTCTACCGATTATTTTAAAAAATGGGTAAATAGTGGTCCATAAATACTTCATAAAAATTCCCTCAATATTTTTAACAATATTTATTCATATTATTATAACTCGCAATATTAATAATCAGGTCGTTCCCAGAAAAGAGGGGGCTTTTCAATAAGGATTTCTCCCTATTGGCGCGCAATTAGGTGACCAAACCTCTCCTCGACAGAACTTCTGGACATTGTTAATTATGCAAATAATAATATGAATAACTTGTCATCTCAATTATTGGTTTAATAATATATAAAATATTGACAATAATTGTAACGACCCCAAAATTCATACAATTTAATTATCAACTTCGGTCGTTAATAATACATTTAACCTCCAATTTTACATCATTAAACGATAATACAACCATTGAAATTTGTGGAATAATTAAAATTTTCTATTACAAACTATCCTCGTTCCCAAAACCTTCAACCTTTACATCTAAATATCTCAGAATCATTTTAATACTACAATAGTTTACATCGCAAAACAATATTACAATTCGACATTAATACATTATTCGGAACCTTAAACATGGTTCAAATAATAATAACACAACTAAAGTGTATAAATCTTCAAGTATCACATCTGATTCATGTCTTTCAAGTAACACATAACTTTACCTTGAATCTTGAACCTATAAAGTGGTTATTTGCAAGGTTGAGCTCGACAGTCCAGCAAAATCTAACAGTTTTCATGCATCACATAGCACATAATAACATGCTCAACATATAACATACATGCTACAGTTCATATAACAGGTATAAAGATTTAGTCCTTACTCAATCAGCATGCTTTAATCAATCAACATAGTCATAAATTGACTTTAACATTTCATACTTTCAACATATATGTAACACATCATGCTCTTTGCAATAAAGATTTAAAACAGTTAATCATCAAGTTCACATAGCAAATAGGGCCCGAAAGACTTGCACGATTAAGTAGTTTATGAACTACGACTTAACTGCTTAACGCTTATCTGCACTTCGTGTATTCCTACACAGTTATATAATCATGGATTCACATCCATTAGTCATATATTTCATGCGCTCTTAATATAAAAACAAATATTGTTTCCTAACTTGGTTTCATTTTACTTGAACTTAGGATAACCATGAGATTAGTTCATTCTATTATCATATTTATCTAAACAATCTTGTTTCATATCTTGTAGTCCTTAAAGACAATATAGAACCATAACTTAAGACCATGCAGTTAATAAACTGCTCTTGGTCACTCTGCAAAACGGCGCGGCCGCGCTGCATTTAAGCTTGGGAGTGGCGCGGCCGCGCTACTCCCAGCCAAAACCAGACTTGAGCTTTTCATTGCTCAGTTTAGTCCTAACCTACTATGCATTATGATACATACTATAAACATACATCAAGTAGGTTCTGATATTTCTTCAAGTTCACCTTTCAAATCATTTAGTTTTGAATTACATAGTTCTATGTTGAATTATTTACATCAACAAGGCTTAACAACTTCTTTTAACGAAGGTTCAAGGTTTATAAACTTTTAAACCTTATATTGGTACTAACAACCTTTAATACGCATGTTCACATGTATCTATCTCATTTATATAGACATAGCATAGTTCATACTTTTAAAATGTGCTTAAATAACTTATGTCATGCTTGACTAATTGAGTGCACATATCATTCATGTTCAAAGGCATAAATAACTTTATCATGCTTGCTTATAAGGTCATAATGCAAGTAACAATGCTCATCAAAGTTAGTTTCTAAAACTTTTAAATTTCTCTTTGAAAACACATATTATCCAGCTATACAAGTTATCTTATACGAGGTAACTTAAGATCACATTTTATGCTTGCATGACTCCACCATATGCTCACTACAAAGTCAGAACTCAAGTGACTTAAAGTTCGTTAAGGTTTGTTTTTAAAATCTTCAAGTTTCTTTTTTTTTAAAACACATACTAAGTCATGCTAAAGCATCCCATTATGAGTAAATTAATCTTAGCCATATGACATGTCTATTATCATGCATATTCATGTTTTATCACTTAGAATAACATATTCCATCGTTCGGAGCACTATACTTGCGTATGTGCTCGATCGACGCCCTCCGATCGCCTCCGAATACGTAACAGTCAAAAAGATGACTATTTTGACCCTTCCTAAAGACCTCAAATTAAAAAACTTAAAGAACAAAAGTTGTAGGTCTATTCGTCTTCGTTCCGGATCATCTTGAATCACCTTAATCGGAGTTCGTATGAAAAAGTTATGACCATTTTACCAAAATAGGTCAAAGCAGTCATAGTCAGAACACATGGGGCACAGCCGCGCCCCTTTTCCTCACAAATACCGTGCGCCCAAGCCATTGCCCAGCCCCAGATGCGCGCCCGCGCGAGGCTTCGCACAGAACACAGTTTTGGTCATAACTTTCTCATTTTAAGTCCGAATTAGTTGGTTTTTGATTCGTTGGATTCGTTAAACTCTTAGCTACTCATCTAGAGAATAATTATAACACTTCAAACATATTAACACATCATTTTAAGGGTTCCAATTCAATGTTCATGCTATATTTACATGTTTTAAACACATTTAGCGAATTCATTCACTACAAATTCGTTTTACATCCGTTTTGTCTCGTTCAACTTGGGTTGTTTTCGTTTTTCAACATACTAACAACATATATAATTAATTTTAGATTATATCATGAATTCATCATCAATTTTTGATTCCAAAACAAGCCCTAATGTACATATATCTATAAAACTCAATTTCTTCTTGTTTAATCATACTTTCATGAACTTGATCACCCTAAAAACCACTTTTAGATGTTATAAAATGGGTTATACCAAGCCATAAACATATTTATTCAATAATTTATCAAATCATGCAACCAAATAACTTCTATAGAAAACTCAAGAATAGAGGTTTGAGGTTTTAGAATTGATTCTTACTTTGAATCTTCTTTAACCTTGATAGAGGATAAAAATGGCTTGACTAATCCTTCTTTTCTTCCTTGATTCACCAACTTTCTTTCTCTAACTTACAGAGAATTCTCTCCCTTTCTCTATTTCTCTCTTCTGTGTTCTTCCTCCCTTCTCAGGCTTAAGCCAAAACTTCTTACGTAAAATAAAATAGACGCAAGAATAAACATAAAATGTATAAAACAGTCATAATAATAAATATACTAATTATGTAATATTTATTATATTATATTTTATTATTAATTTTTTTTAATTCAAAAGCCATAAGGCTTTGTTTGGCAAAACCAATTAAAATAATGACTTAATCATTCCTTAAGCCTTGTTTGGCAAAACAAGATTAAAATAAAAATTTAAAAAGCTATAAGGCTTTGTTTGGTAAAACCAAATTAAAACTCTTTTAATCTATTTTCATAAGTCATATTTATTGTCACACTTTATTTAAATAAATTTCCATATTCAAATTAAATTAAATCTAATAACAATTTATTAAATCCATTTACCACATAAACCAATACAATAAAATTATAATTTTATTATAATTATAATTTTATTTAATAAATTAACACATCACTTTAATTACAAAAATCAAATTAAAAACATTATAACAAACCATATAATCCTTAATAACTCTCTAATTTAGTTATTGAGTTAAATTAGAGTATAACTCATGAATTATTTACTTACTAATACGTAATCCAACAAATATCTACTAAACAACAAACACATCAATTAAAAATATTTATTTAAAATTATAAATAAAATTCTGGATTGTTACAATAATTAAATCAAATAACGTGAGATATTATGCAACAATTACTGTAACAATAATTGAACAAAACTGAGTGACTTCTCACGTAAGCATCAATAATCAATACCGTGTGCTACTATGCAACCACACGTATTACTGTACTTTTATCACCGACTGATTCAACAGTTAACGGTAAAACTTCTGCCGTTATTTTCATAAAAATATATTTTTGTCGTTTTCTCATTTCGACAGTAATTCCGTTGTGGGGTCCACCAATGATTGTGTCGTCGTACGAATATTCCCTGACAAAAAGAATATTCCCCGACCAATCGAATATTTTATAACCACTTGCTTATTTTTTAAAATTTATAAATATTACCCACAACTATAACATTATCTCAAATCTACACCATAATATATAAAAAAAATATTTTGAGAAAATTAAATCTTTATTCATAAAATTTGGGGTCTTACAATCTCCCCTCCTTATGAAATTTCGCCCTTAAAATTTACGTATATACCTGGTATGCCGAACAGATGAGGATACCTCGTCAGATTCTAACTCTTGAAGTATAACCTTTGAGCGTAGAATATATTCTTTCTTATCTAAGATTTTAACAGGTATATCCTCATACGTTAAATCTCTCGCTATCTCGTCCGGTTCTAAATCAATAATGTGGTTAGGGTCGTCCACATATTTATGTAACATCGATACATGAAAACGTTATGAACACGCGACATACTTGGCGGTAAAGCAAGTCTATAGGTCACAGTTCCTATTCGATCGAGGATTTCAAATGGGATAATAAAATTGAGGGTTGAGATTTCCTCTCTTCGTTGATTCTTACTTCTAGAACAACGCCTTCTTAAACCTTCTTCTTCACATTCATCAGCTCTGAGTCTGTAGCTTGAGTGGCTTTAACATTATCGATTTAAAGTCGGTTCTAATCGTATATTCTCTATCTTCACGTAGGTTCGTATATTCGCAGTCGTAAACGCATACGATCTTCTACTCAACGCGTTAGCTACCACGTTCGCTTTTCTAGGATGGTATTGAATGGTATGGTCGTAATCTTCAACCGCTCGAGCCAACGTCTTCAGTGCATAATACGTTCATTTTGGGTGAAGAAATACTTGAGGGTTTTAGAAATGGGGTTTTGTACTGGGGTCAATACAAAATTCGATTTCATGCTCTGGGGTAGGCTAAGAAGTCTTCAGGGAATACATCAGGAAATTTATTAACGATTGAAATATCATTCAAAACTGTGACTCTCATCCCAGACTTGGATAGCACGTCACATTCTTGCCACCGTTATTCACAGCGTCCCCTACGGATAGTCTGGCTTCGGTGTATTCCAAGACTTGGAAGTCACTAGCGAAAGGCTCGGGGCTCTTTACTTATGGCTTGATATGTCAATGATTTACTTTAGTGGTTTGGTTACTTGAATTTACATAACAGGTTGGTTAGGAATATGAAAGCTAATAACCTTACGAAAACAATCAATTTTAGCATGAAGAATAGTTATCCAGTCGATTCCTAAAATCACATCAAAGGCAAGTATTTTCAAAGAGATAAGATCGACAGGTAACGTGGAAGTGTCGATTTGAATCAAACAAGATTTATAAACAGTGGATGTAACGAAGGTTTCTCCTAATGGAGTTTCAACAGATAAGTCAAAGTCTAACTTCTCTGGAGTCAAATTTAAACGTTGAGCGCAAGTAAGAGAAATAAAAGAGTGGGTAGTACCGGTATCGAATAAGGTATAGATTTTGTAAGAGTTTATGATTAACTTACCCGTGATAACTTCATTCGGGTTCCTCGACAAACGTTCTCACTTAAACTACCGGCTTTGACTTGTCTAGGACATCTCTTGGCGTCATTATCCTAGCTGGACTTGACTTCACTACACGACAAAATCGAGCCAGGTTACCTTCTTTTCCACAATTGAAACACGCTTTGGGTTGCTGCGTACAGTTTAGACGAATGTGTCCCTCCTGTTCACATTTGAAACATACGGCCGGTGATCGTTCTTCTTCCTTTGAAACGGGTGCCGGTGTTGCTGTCTTTCCATCATTATTGAATCTTCTCTTCTTGAAATTTCCACTTCTATTATCTTGGCCATGATTACCACCGAAGTGGTTACCATTCTTGGCATGATAATTTCCCCCATGATAGTTATCGTTGTTCCGATGGTCGCTGCCTCAGGTATGACTATTATCGTGTTGTTGGTCGTTACCTTTTGGTTGTGCTGACTCATTATCGCGCTCCACTAACTGATCCCTATTCACAATATCTAAATATAAACAAAGTTTGTGAGAAATGAGGTATTGCCGTATTTCGGGTTTCAAACCTCTTAAAAACATTCGCGTCATTCGCTCCTCATTATCGACCAAATGGGATGCAAACCGGGATAACTCCGCAAACTTAGCCTCGTACTGCGACACGGTCATATTATTTTGCTCTAGCTTGATGAATTCTACCTCCTTCATGTGACAAATACTTTTGGGAAAGTACTTGTCGTTGAACAATTCTTAGAACTTCTCCCAAGACATCTTAAGTGCGGCTGGGTACGTTTTACAAATTTCCACCAATGATCTGCTTCTTCACGCAAAATAAAGGTGGTAAATGGAACCTTTTGCTCCTCTGAGCATTTCAAGACATCAAATATCTTGGTGATCTGCTTAATCCACATCTCTGCCTTAATTGGTTCTGGCTTTCCCAAAAACTCTGGTGGTCCCAGCTCCTTGAACTGTTTAGCGGTGACCAACCGTGGGTTGCCATTGTTTTCACCTGCATTATGAACAGGAGTCTCTCTCATTTGGTGTTGCATGAATTCTAAAAAGCTCCTAAACGTACCGTCGTTCGTCATTTGGTCGGTGTCGTTGTTTACAAGAGGACTATTGCATTCTTGATGCACATTATCCTGGTTATTGATCTGTGGTGACTCAACGGTCTCCTTTGCTCCATTTCTATTCTCAGCATTCTCAGATGTCATTTTCAAATATTACCAAAAAACAAGGGTTAATTGACATGCCACATATTATCCCTATATTCTGACCGACCAATTAAATAACAATTAAACTTAGGTAGGTCATACTAGCGAAGGAATTCTCCGTCTCTCCCCTCCTAGTTCTTGTCTCACATCTCAGCCAGGTATCATATCCCTAAGCTTTGATACCAACTGTGACGCCCCCAAAATAGGTATACATCACCCATTCTGAGTCGCCAAATACATGGTATAGAACTTAAACACAAACTTAAATATACAACATGAGCTGTAAGTTTTAATACAAATATTATCTTCTAGACAGTATTCAAACTCAAAATAAGTCCTCATTACATTTATTATCACACTATTTAATAGAATAGTGAGGACTACTAATGCTATCATCTAGACCGTCACTCCGTTCCCCACTAGTCCCGACTATATTCTCATTTCCTGGAGAGAACAGTAAAAGAAAGGGTGAGCTCAACTAGCCCAGTAAGAAATATTATGACTAAGATAATGCAGAATAAATTATCCTTAGCCTTAAACAGTATAACAACTGATAGAATATAATAAACATTAGTTTTAGATCAACAACTGCAGCGGAATAAGCAATCCATTAGAAGAGTCAAGTAGAGCATTAAATCTACTATCTTCTATGATTTAAAAGATTTATCATCAATTTTATCTCTGAGACTCACCTTAATAAATAATCCATATCATCGAATCATCCCTACACTACGGGCCAAGAATATTCTTTAGTATCACGACCACGAATTATCCATGCACTACGGGCCAAAGATAATCGTGTTTTCATCAACGGTCATGATCATGCCATAAAACAATTCATCTTTGCACCATTGGCCGAAGAGAATCCATGGCCATAATCATTCCAAAAATTATCCATCAATGCACTACGCGCCAATGAGGACTTTTACCACATTATTTGTAACATTACGGGCATGATTATACCGAATAATCCCTGGTCTTTTCATACCAAGTCCATCTATGCACTACGGGCCAAAGATGACTTTCATAACAATATAAGCTTGAGGATGATGAAAATGACATAATAATTCAATAAAACAAGTTCAAGGATAAATTTTAATGATTTATAATTTAATTTATCCGGAATTCAATAACGTTCAAATTGTCAACATGATACTGCTTTGTGGAGTAAAATTCAAGAATAATATTATACCAAAAATGATTTGGACCGAAAACGAATCAATTTTTATCAAGAATAGTACCCCGGGTGAATAGTACTCGAGTGAATAGTACTTCGTGAATAGTAACCCGTGAATAGTACTCCGGCATGAAAAAGTTAAAACTTATCAAGAATGTCCAGAATAATATTTCGATGAAAAGATACTGGATGAAGCGCAAATATCAAGGATATTCTACTAATTTCATGGAGTATAGAAGCCCAAACTTTAACAAAATGAGTATAGAATTCAAAATCTGAAACGAAATAATATTACTTACATACTACAGAGTATGGAAGAAAATATTATTTCAAACGAATATTGAACAAAAATAACATCCCCTAAGAATATTAAACGAAAATAATATTCATTACGAATATTAAACGAAAATAATATTCATTACGAATATTAAACGAATATAATATTTCTTGCGAATATTGAGCGAAATAAAATTTCTTATGAATATTGAACGGAATTAATATTCATACGAATACGAAAAATAATATCTCTTCAAAATAATAAATAATACCCCTTACCTCAAAAAGAAGAGTATTTTAACTGGTATAATGGATATATTCTTAAAGAAAACTTTCACTATTTTCTACACTCAAAGCTTTCTAAAACTCGAAAGAAATACACTCAATATTATATAGAAGAAGAATGATCTGATTCTGGTGTGTTTTTCAATTCTAAATAAGCATCCAATTTATAGGAGAATGGAAATAATACTATTTGGATGCACAGTAGGGTAAAGGTTCACGGGCGTTCACCAGTTGAAAATTTTAAAATTTTTGATTTTACTATGCTGCACTATGCAATAAAATATTCTAATAAAACGAAAAAATTTTAAATAAAATATATTATATATATATATATAACATATGTCAGAAAAAAATCTCACGGGATACACCCCCGTGATTTCACCTTTAATCAACCTTATATATATATATACCATTCATATATATATATATATATATATATATATATATATATATATATATATATATATACATCCCTAGTACCTTATATATATAAAATATAACTAATAATAACTCCTCCCCGACTTTTATCAAAACCTACCCTTGACATGCTTCCTTCTTTTCAATTTCATTTTCCACATGTGGGCCCCACATGTGGCCCCACTTTTTATTATATTAAATAATTTTCTACCGATTATTTTAAAAAAATGGGCAAATGGGGAACCATAAATACTTCATAAAAATTCTCTCAATATTTTTAACAACATTTATTCATATTATTATAACTCACAATATTAACAACCAGGTCATTCCCAGAAAAGAGAGGGTTTTCCAATAAGGATTTCTCCCTATTGGCGCGCAATTAGGTGACCAAACCTCTCCTCGACAAAACTTCTAGACATTGTTAATTATGTAAATAATAATATGAATAACTTGTCATCTCAATTATTGGTTTAATAATATATAAAATATTGACAATAATTGAATTAAATAACGTGAGATACTATGCAGCAATTACTATAACAATAATTGAACAAAACTGAGTGACTTCTCATGTAAGCATCAATAATCAATATTGTGTGCTACTATGCTGTACTTTTATCACCAGGTGATTCAACAGTTAACGGTAAAACTTCCGCCTTTATTTTCATAAAAGTACATTTTTATTGTTTTCTCATTTCGACAGTAATTCCGTTGTGGGGTCCACCAATGATTGTGCCGTCGTACGAATTTTCCTCGACAAAAAGAATATTCCCCGACCAATCGAATATTTTATAACCACTTGCTTACTTTTCAAAATTTATAAATATTACCCATAACATTATCTCAAATCCACACCATAATATATAAAAAAATATTTTGAGAAAATTAAATCTTTATTCATAAAATTTGGGGTCTTACATATTCGTTAGTATCACAAGTGGTCATGATCATGCCAAACAACTGTCCATCTATGCACTACGGGCCAAAAAGGACTTTCACCACATCATTTGTCTGTAATATTACAGGTCATGATTATACCAATACACAATTCCTGGTCATAATCATATCAATCAACAGTCCATCTATGCACTACGGGCCAAAAATGACTTTCACCACAATATAAGCATGAGGATGATGACAATGATATAAGAAATCAATCAAGTTAGATCAAGGATAAATATTAAAGATATATAATTCAATTTATCTAGAGTTTAAGAATCTCCAAATTGTCAACATGATAATTAATTGTGGAGTAAAATTCAAGAATGATATTCATGTATCAAAAATAATTTGGACATAAAAGAAACCAATTTTCTCGTGAATAGTACCCCATGAATAGTACCCGAGTGAATAGTATCCCATGAATAGTACCCCGGCATGAAAAGAATAAAATTTAATAAGAAAGTTCAGAAAAATATTTCAGCAAAACGAAACTAGATGAAGCCCAAAATTCAAGGATATTCTACTAATTTCTGGGAGTATAGAAGCAATACTTATCAAAATAAGTGTAGATATAGGAATATGAAACGAAATAATATTACTTACATACTACATAGTATGGAAGAAAATAATATTTCTTACGAATATTGAACGAAAATAATATCCCTTATGAGTACAAAAGAAATGATATTCCATACAAGTATGAAAGAATATACGAAACTGCAAATGGATTTTCACCCGTCATGCAGTAATCCGCGTAGACAGATCATTTTCACAATTTAATAAAGAATGAATACGAAGGGTTATTCATCATGCATGCGGTAATCCGCGTAGATAGGTTACTCCCGCAGATCAATAAAGAATGCATACGAAGGGTTATTCACCATGCATGCGATAATCTGCGCAGACATGTTACTCCCGCAGATTAATAAAGAATAGAATGACAACCCTTATGAGTATGAAGAAAATAACATCCTTTACGAATACGAAAGAAATAATACGCCTTACCTTAGTAGGAGAGTAAATATGACTTGTATAGCGGAGATTTTCTTGAAGAAAACTTGCACTATTTGCTACACTCAAAGTATCCTTATACTAGAAGAATTCTCTAATTCTGTTGTATTTTTATTTCTTAACTAAGCATCCTATTTATAGGGGAATGACAGGGCACTATTTGAATAAAATCACAGGTGAACAGAAGAAAAATCACGGGCAAACGAATTCGGCGAATTCGTTGATTTTCTGATTTTTACTATTCATTACTTTGCAATAAAATATTCTAATAAAACTAAAACTTTATATAAAATATAATATATTCTATTTATAATCTAATAAAACAAATAACTTTATATATAATATAAAAAGTATTCTGTTTTATATAAAAAGTTTTCTATTTTAATACTATTATTATAATAATAAAACAAAACTAAGACAACTTTCTACCGGCGATTTTGAAAAATGAGTAAGTGGGGGTCCATGTAATAAGCCAAACTTACAACAAATACTTCATGACAAACCCCTCTATTTATATCAAAAATTGAATAAATATATACCACGAATCACTAATCTTCAATAAACACAGTTTTAATCTTTCAACAATTATTCATCATTAATATTATAACTTACAATATTGACAACTAGATCATTCCCAAGAAAGAGGGTGCTTTCCGATAAGAATTTCTCCTTATTGGCACGCAATTAAATAACCTAACCCCTTTCATCGACAGAACTTTTTAGACATTGTCCATAATACAAATAATAATATGAATAACTGTGTCGTCTCAATTATTGATTTAATAATATAAAATATTGTGCAGATAATACTGTGACAATAATTGAAACAATAATATGAGATACTATGCAATAATTACTGTTGCAATAATTGAATAAAACTGAGTGACTTCTTACATAAGAATCAATAATCAGAGATACTGTGCAATACCATGTGCTACTGTGCAACCACACGTATTACTGTACTTATATCACCGGGTATTTCAACAGTTAACGGTAAAAGTTTTGCCGTTATTTTTATAAAAAGGTTATTTCTGTCGCTTTCTATATTCGACAATTGTTCCTTTATGTGGGGTCCACCAATGATTGTGCCGTCGTACGGATATTCCTCGACAAAAAAGAATATTCCCCGACCAAACGAATATTTTATAACAACTTGCTTACTTTGCAAAATTTTCACATATCACCCATAACTATACCATTATATCAAATCATACCTTATTATTAAAAATAATATTTAGAGAAAATTAAATCTTTATTCATAAAAAGTTGGGGTCTTACAAAATCAACCATCGTTCTGTATTGAATATCCTAATTTAGATGTTTTTTTTGAACTAAAATCAGGACTAGTCAACCTTTTGCCTACTTATCGTGGTCTAACAGGTGAAGATCTATACAAGCATCTAAAGGAGTTTCATGTGGTGTGCTCCACTATGAAACCACGAGGAGTAACAGAGGAGCAGATAAAGCTTAGAACTTTTCCCTTCTCATTTGCAGATTTGGCTAAAGACTGGTTGTACTATCTTCCTTCAGGATCAATACGATTGTGGAATGAGATGCAAAGGCTGTTCTTGGAAAAGTACTTTTCTGCTTTGAGGATTGTTAACATACGAAATGAGATTTATGGAATCAGGCATTTCAATGGAGTGACTATCTATGAGTATTGGGAAAGAATTAAGAAGTTGTGTTCCAGTTGTGCACCTCACCAAATTGGTGATCATCACTTGATTCAATACTTTTATGAGGGACTGTTGCCAATAGATAGGAGCATGATTGATGCAGCAAGTGGAGGAGCACTAGTTGATAGGATGCCTGAGGATACACATAACTTAATTGCAAACATGACAGCTAACTCACAAAAATATGGAATTAGGATGGATTATGCACCTAGAAAGGTGAATGAGGTGAGAATTTGTAATCTTGAGCAATTGATTTTCGATTTAACTGCGATGGTTCGTTAGATAACTACAAGGAATATGTTAGTAGCAAAGGTGTGTGGGAATTGTTCAATGTTAGGGCATATGTTGGATGATTTCACAATCAATGAATTCGTGCAAGTATACACGGTCAACAAGTAATATAGTAGTAAGTAGAGTATCGTTCCCACAGAGAGTAGCAAGAAATTAACCCTCACAATTACCAGCTTCCTATTAATCCAAAATTTATTAAACTATCCAAATTAAGAATTATAATTATAACAACTAAATATATTAAAATACTAAAATTACCAAACAATCAACAAACCCTAAAAACTGAAATTTCAAATAAATATTGGAGAATTAGTCTTACAACTTCACTCTAAGTAGTGATCTAATTATTACCTTTTATTTCAGTTTAATTAGTTATCCCAGTTTATTAATCAAGAACATTCAAGTAGAATTAGCCACCTCTCGATGCACTAATACCATATTAACTTAAATCCATAAATTAGATAGAACTAATCTAAACACCTTAATTAACTAACTCACTATATCTCTATGTGAATTACAATCAAAGAAGGTTTAAGTTCAAGTTCTCTAACTGATTACATGTGATATATCTACCCTAACATAAATCAAGCTTACATTCAATCACAGAATTCAAGAACACATGCTATATTAACTAAGTCTAGACTTATATTTCCTCTCTCGAATCCATAAAAGTCCACAGAGAATTGGTGATCAAGCAATTCATAAATTTCAGCACAAATCAATATAGATAAACTGAAGAATAACTTAATAAACTGAAAATTAAAGATTACATAATCATCGTTTCATTCAAAGATCCGTTATAAGCCTAAAAAGTAAATTAGTTCATCATTGATGAAATAAAACTGAATTAATTAAAGTAAACATCATCTCAATTACAAATATTAAACTAAAAAAGAAGAATAAATCCAGAACCACCCTTCTCTCTAGCCTTAATTTGCAATTATTGTGAAATCTCCTTCAAAGTCTTCCTCCACTGCTCTTGCTTTAAATTAGCTTCCATAGATGCTGATTGCCTTGTATCCTTCTTCAATCTTGTTGTGTGTTGTTAATTATATGCCCAAAAACGTATTCTAACTCTAATTCCATGCATAAATGAGTTCCATGCCATTCCAAACACTTTCCTCCACGTTTCTCGCAGCAGTTCAAAAGGATCAGGACACTTTGAATTTCCGTATCCCTTTCTACGGGTTTTGCTAATAAAATGCCTACCCAGTAGCTACTCTTCCTGTTTTTTGGTTTAGCTTTTAGCCGTGAAGTTTTATACATGGAAAGCTCACCTTACCGGCTACCTTCTATAATTGTCCAATTTTGCTTCTAATCTTGCCACTTTTCGCCATGATTTTGCCCTTTTTGTCCAATTGCAACGCCACCAAACCTAAATACAAAATAACACTAAACAAGTAAAAACGAACAATAAAAACAAAGATTTAACACAGTTTAAGCTTGAATAAGAGGCCGATTCGTAGGTATAAAACCCACTCATCAAACTCCCCCAAACTTAAACACGTGCTAGTCCTTGAGCACAAAACAAAACAAAAATGTTATACAATACCATGCAATGAGATGTAATGCATCTAATCTATACGCCTACGAATCCAGCAGTCATTATAGAATCAAATTTATTCAACCGGCCTCAGAGAAATCAAGCAAACTTAACAATACTTCATATTAAAACTAATCAATAATTTCCATTACTCATCAAATCTTGAACTGTTATTACTGGTATAGTGTGTGTGTGTGTGTGCTCAACATCCATGTTAACTGATGCAAATTTAAATTTAATACATTATTAGTCTCTTAAAAGGCCCCATACAGTGTAACTCAAGAATTTCAAAAACAGACGCGATCCAACTAAAATCAAATTATTACCACTATTAAGGGTCTAAATAGGGTACTTGTGCTTTATTTTCAATCACGGGGCCTTTTTGCTCTTATTTCACGTTTTTTAAGATAAATAGTGAGTGCGTTTTACGCTCTATTTCACGCCTGTATTTATGGGGAGTGCGTTTTACGCTCCTTCTCGACCCACCACAAATTCAATTATTCATCTCGGGAAGGTTCCCCTTTGTAGATATAGAAAGCTTATATACCCCACTTTTTCCCCCAAACTTAGGTTCTTGCCTAATTCTTCGCCTTCACTGTCTATCCTTGAAATTCTTTCATTTAAACTAGCATTACCGTTAAGAGATTCCTTATGTATCAATTTGAACTAAATCCGTCTGCATAAATGTTATTAACGTGCTAACCTTATTATACTAGTTTCAAACAAGCAAAAGATCCAATTCATAATAGAAAATTATATCATAGTTTTAATGTTCGGTACTGTACTTGTCTACTTAATCTCAATCTCATCATTGGCCATAATAAAATGAACTATATCAAACCGCTGGACATATGCTCTAACATAATACTTTAACTAATATTTTTTAACGATGAACATGAACATAACATGATTGACAATTAATAAAACTATTTACAAACCTAAGCTACTATGCAACTAAATCACTACATGAATGCAAACATTTAATAATCTTAAAACTAAACATGAACTAACATACGCAAATTTAACTAGTGAAATTAAACATGCAAACATGAAAATTAAACTAACTCCCCTAAACTTGAAAATTACAATGTCCTCATTGTAAAGATAAAGCAATAAATGTGTGAGGACTTCCCTGTAATCACCTAAGCTTGGGGTGGTGGTGGCTGTTGTTCTTCATCTGAATCACTGGGTGGAAACCTTGGCATCGGGGCTGGCTGCTGATATGGGAACTGTGTGTTGGGATTAAAACTCTAGAGAATTTGTTCAATGAGGCGAAAGACAGATTTAGACCCTTGAAGTTCCAAGCCTCCTCAGGTACAAGTTCACCTCAAATCTTTTTGCGTTAAACTTGAATCGACCAGGTTTGGTTCCTTCCTTTGATCAATGTTAGCCATCCAAGTGTTTAGCCACTAAAGGTGATCCACCAAGGAATAAGAAAGATTCAAGAAGATGGGTGTTTGGCAAAACCCTAGTTTTTTTTATCCCTCATACAAAAAGCGTACTCTCCAACAATTGGAATCACATCTCATGATATCTGATATAAGACTCCTCTTATAAAGATATCAGTTAACCCTTCTAATCTAATTAGAAAATAGGGTATTATTTAATTAATTAAATTCTTTTAATTAATTAAGCTCCCTAATCTTATTAGGGATAATTAATTAAATTCTTTTAATTAATTTGCCTCCTAATCTTATTAGGAATAAATAAAGTACTTTTATTAATTAATTTCCAAACTCCTTTAGGAATTAAATAATAATAGTAGTAGTAATAATAATAAGACTCCTCTTATTAATTTATATTTAATATTTCTAAAATATTAAATAATAAATATTAAGCTATTTAATTTATTCTATTACCATAAATTAAATTAAATATACTTAACTTATTATTACGATTATATCATTAACTTCTTAAATAATTATACTTCCTTTTATATTGTGACCCTTTAGGTTCTCCATTTTAAACTCGTTTGTGAATAAATCAATTAGAATAATTATAATCTTATTTAAATAAATAAATTAAACTATTAATTTATTTAAATAAATAATATTTATTCTACAATAGGGATAAGCCACCCTAGCGATTAACGATTTTTCAGATAATATAGATTTCAATATTAATCATAAAAGAACATTTGAGTAAATAGTTCTTAATAATTCAATCATTCCACCATACATGTCCTAATTAAATATAAGACATGGAATTCTTTATCACAAGTCTTTTTTATTTAGTTATATGTATTTCGATCCTTAAATGCGAGAACTCAAAAAGTGCAAATTAGAAACTCCTTTCTAATTTCATTATAAACAACCAAGGACTCTTTGGGTTGTCATTTATCGAATCACATAGGACATTTCTCTTCTTTTACTAGAAGTGGTAGATTCTTTATTGATCATACATTATCTCTATATACAACTTATTATACCCAAGCATACCCTTTGATATACCCTAAGGGTATTAAGGAATAAGTCCAAGTATAACTCATCATACACAAGATACTATGATGATCTCAAGTCTAAGGATTACTTGTACTACTATTACTATAGGAATTCCTATTGACAGACAAGTAAAAATCCATTAGGTATTCCTTAGCGAGCCACGTTCAGTGAACTTATTTTCTAATAAGCACCTACATACTTGCTTTAGTGTCTCCACACAAATGATCATGAGATCAATCATACTCATCCAATGAGCAAACAATGTATGTACCAATCTATCCGAATTCACTAATCCCCAATTTAGTAATCCAACGATTAGGAACTATTTTAGTTTTAAGCTTTCTAAGAATTTAGATCTCATTAGAATGATCATCATCATTATTCTAAAAGCATTGCTTAAAACTATGGGTTTATCACATATTATAAATTAGCATCATGTAGATAATTAAAAGCCTTTAATAAATTAATACTTTTTTTTATTAATAAATGAATAAGATTGTTACAAAGTATATGCTTTATCATCAAACATAATTAGCTTGTGTGCATACTACTTTCAATCTCCCACTTGCACTAAAGCCAATCGTCATGGTATCTCATACCCTTCTTCTCTAAGTGACGATTATCCTGCTGTTGGATAAGTTTTAGGTAATGGATATGTAATGTTGTTCTTGAGAGTCCACTATCTCTATAGTGATTTCCCATCTTTTTCAATGATTCTTATAATCAAATGAAAGTGCCGCAACACATGTTTAGATCCAAGATGAGACTTAGGAACTATTCCTAGTTTTGTAATGAACTTTTCATCCAAACAATCAACTTGCAACTTCATTTACAGCTATATACTTTGTCTTTATCACTAAACCAACAACTCTTTGTTATTTGGAACCTTTCTAATTCACTGCAACACTGTTCAAGGAAACACTTTACCTTAAAGTAGATTTTCTGTCGTCTTGGTCAGTCTGAAAAACTTGAGTTTGTTCAGCCCTATAGTTTTAATTTAGACCCACCATAAATTTTAATCACAGCCTTAGTGCCATTTAAGTACTTTAAGATGTTTTTCACTGACTCACAGTGAACTTCTCCAGAATATGACTGATCAACATCAGGTCTCGTACATTTCACTGCATACATGATAGTTACTCATGCGATCTCTCTTTTATGAGTTTATGGGGACTATTAAGAGCGATACACTCCAGGGCTCATCAACATGAGACATCCCATAGAGTTTGCCATGCTAAACGACTTTAGTATCAAATGAATATACGTTTCTTGGGTTAAGTTGAGCATCTTATTAAATCTATATAGATTTGTATTCCCAATTACGATACTCTTCCCAAATCATTCATGGTTGGATGTTTAGACAACTTTATCTTTACTGATTGAAGCTTTAGTATGTCATTCCTTATCCGTAATATATCAAAATATAATACTAGGAATGTCACAATGCTCCCACTGACCCTTTTGTACACACTAGGTTCATTCTTGTTTTTGATAAAATCAAACTATTTTGATTATTTCATCAAAACAAATGTTCTATTTTTGAGAAGCTTGCTTCAATCCATTTCTCTGATTGTCTACAACTCTTACCTTGTCGTATGTAATTAGATCATCATCATCTATGATGCGTACCTCATCATCATCATCCATGATGAATCCATACCTCCAGTGTATCTTGATACTATTCCGTTTACAATTTGGTTTGTCGTATCTGATAGGTCTATCTACAAGTTCCTCTTATTTGACTTATAGTATTTTGTGGTTCTTGAACTCTTTAAGATTCTATTATCCTCCCACTAGCCCCTTCGATAATAAACACCTTTATCTTAGAACGTAGCATGTTTCGCAACAAACATCTTTTGCTAAGTAGGATTATAGAACATATACCCTAAACTTAATTTAGGATGTCCCACAAATCTGTACTTGTCAAGTCTTGTCCCAAGCTTATCCTTTGAAACTTTTTCACATAAGCTAGACAACCCCTTATCTTAACATAATTAAAATTAAGAATCCTTCATGTCAATAACTTTTATGGAGTCTCGGGTCGGATTTTGAGGTTACTTTTTTCGTAGATATGTAACCATTTCTAGGACATTACCCCAGAAGGATACTAGAATGTCGGTAAAATCATTATGGACCGCACCATGTCCAACAAGGTACGATTTTTCTTTTCAGATACATCAATCAATTATTGCGTATCAGAAGACGTCCATTATGAGAAAACCATTTGAGATGATCTAAAAACTTATTGCACAAGTATTTATTCCTTGATCTAATCAAAGAATCTTAATACTTTGCCAATTTATTTCACTTCTGAATTCTTTGAACCTTTCAAATAATTCACACTTGTATTTCAGCAAATACACACATTCAACTCTTTGAATGATCATCTCCTTTTCTTATACTAATTTGTTCAATATGCAAAATTATTTTCATTTAAGAGACATCATCTCCAAATGAAAATAATTTTGCATATTGAACAAATTAGTATAAGAAAAGGAGATGTTCATGGGTTTGGAAATAAATCCTCAAGCTTCGCCCCCTTTCCCTCCAATATCTAAAATATACTCTAGGGGATGGCCACCTTACTAACTTATTGTATGACCCCTGGGTAAATGGGACTACTTTGAACCCATCAAGGTCCCTTATTTCTAATTCTGGTATTCCCCCAACTGCTACGATTAGCAATATCATTTCTGGTGAGAATTGGGATCTTCCAACTAGCAATCACCATGAGGTTATCCTCTTTCGGCAACAAGTTACTTCCATCCCACTTCATATTACTAGGATGGATATGATCAAGTGGGACTCTTGTGATATCAATTCGGTAAAGGCTAAACAGATTTGGGAATCATTTCGTTCACTGTCTCCTAATGTCCCTTGGTGCTCTATCCTTTGGAATAAACTTCATGTGCCACGTTACTCTTTCATTCTTTGGCTTGGTCTTTTAAGGAAGCTTACTACTAATGATCGAACAAGGCACTACTCAGGTCAGATTTGGCATTGCCCCCTTTGCAACCTTCAGTTAAAAACTTTTCCACACTTGTTTTTCGAATGTGAGTACTCCACGACTATCCTTAAAAGTGCTGTTGAAATAGGAAATTGGGTCTCTATTCCCTTTTCCTGGGATGCTCTGATCGCTTTCCTCACATCTAACCAAGGCTCCAAACTCTCCAAGAACATCCTCAGTCTGACTATTGCAACTTATTTTTATAAAGTTTGGGAGGCCCGGAATACCAAGATCCACACAGGTACCATTCCCCCTCCAAGGATTTTAGCAAAGGATGTTATCCAGCTCATCAAAGCTAGGCTCTCAACTTGTAAATCTTTCCTAAAGGCCACAAATTGTAATCATTTCTGTAATTGGTTGTTAGTTCAACTTGTTATGTTGGGTTCTCTTCCATGTATCGTATCATCATCTCTGATATTTAGATGATGTTACTATATTCTGGGGTATGCCCCTTAGCCATTGTATTTTGGTCCTTTTTATACAAATAAACTTAGCAAAAAAATAAAATTATTTTCATGTAAGTCATGTATACAAAATCCATTAAGTAATATTCCAGTTCTATACAAAACATTATTATTATAAATAGAACAACAATTGTTCTTAAATATAATACCAAAGATTTCATTGTCCAACAACAAAATGGAAATAATGTTTCTAACAAGAACTGGAATACAATAACAACTTATTGACTTAATTAATAGATTTACCCATAGGCATTGCTAAACTATAAGTTTCTATGGTTAATGCAGCAACCTTTGCTTCATTTCCCAAACATAGGATTAATTATCTTTGTTTAGCTTTCTACTTCTGCTTGGTCCCTTTATAAATCTATATTTATGATAACCAAAGTTGGTATATATCCAATACCCAAGTAGAATTTTGACTTAAAGAAAAATTTATTTCAATCATGAATAGAAACTATATTTGTAACCGAAGCTTCACTAAACTTCTTCTAGTTACCCTCTGCAAGTTTCTTCTTGCAGTTTCTTTTCAGTGTCCATGCTTATTGCAGTGGAAGCAAACTCCTTTGCTATCCGTATCAGTTTTGTTCTTATTATCCATTATTTTTGCCCTTTTTATTTACCTTCTTAGAATCGTTCTTCTTTTCAGAAGATCCTTTGGCCCCTACTAGTAAGACTTGGTCTTTCTTGGTTGAAAAGTGACTCTCAACATTTTTCAACATGTTAAGCAAATCAACAAAGCTGATATCTAGCTTGTTCATATGAAAAATTCACAACAATTGTGAGATGGAGTCTGGGAGTAACTGCAAGATCAAATCTTGGCTCAACTCTCCATCTATGACAAAACATGTTGTCCTAATTGTTCAATCAAATTGATCATGTTTAGGACATGTGTCTGTACTATAGTATCGTTGGTCATTCTAGATCGGAAGAGCTCCTTAAATATCTGATATCTATTAGTCCTACTTTCCTCACCATTAACTACTTGATGTGCAGGAATATAGTAAGAGCATCCATAGTTTCATCTTTGTGGCTGAAGCTCGTTACTTTCGGATGCGAGCATGATGTATTGAGCCAACGTGCATCATCTTGCCATTTTCTAAAAGTAGCAATCTCTTCCTCAGAGGCATTGTCTGCAACCATTGCAGGGATAGGCGTATTAAGGACATAAGATAGCTTTTCAGTCGTGAGAACTATTCTCAATTTCCTTAACCAATCCGTTTAATTCGGTCCGGTTAATTTACCATCTAATATGCTATGCAGTGATAGTAATTTAGACATTGTAAAATTCTTTAAATGAATTTGTAATTAACAACATTTTAACATACATTTTTTTATTAATTACCAAAATAATTTATTTAGGTCTTGTTTTAAATTGGCATCTCCCAATATTTTCATCAAACTATATTACCCTCACTTATATAGTTCGGCAAAATCTAATTAAAGATTTGCTAGTGAGAATAAGGATCCCATTTCAAATGTATATAGCCTTGTGGTGACACAACAAACTATATATAAATAAATAGGTAGACAACTCTTGTCAATTACATCATCATGTAGCTCCTTTTATTTTGCCTCTTAGATTATTTTGATCAAGTGGTGGCACATTCGAATCAAAATTATCTAAGTTAAGTCCAACCTAGCACTTCCATATATTCAATTTTCTTTATAAGCATCAAATATGATAAAATTAACATCTGAAAAAATTAAGATAAGCCTTGTGGTGACACAACAAACTTATAATAATTAATTGATACTCTATTATTTTTTATCATGATAGAAGGTGATGTTCGATATTCCAAATATCTTTGAACGCTTAGGACTTAATATAAAAATTTTGAGGGATTTGTTATTAATTTGTCTCATCTTGTTTAGCGCGCATGCACATATATATATAAAATACACGTCATATTAATTAACATGCGAAACATGTTTGCATAATATATATATATATATATATATATGTATATATATATTTATATATAGTATAAGCATGCACATATATAATACTATATGCTTATGCACATATAGTATAAGCATGTTCACTTGGTGGCTCTAGTGAACCAAAAGGTCAAACCCTAGGGGTGCAAGAATTAATATTTAAATATAACTTTTATATTTAAACCTAGGATCCATTACAAACGGGTCTTCAAGCGCTCCTTGCTCCTTGATCTCCAATTCTTCAAAATTAATTCTAACTATTCCTATTACAAAACTATTTAAAATAAATAGAAACCTTGATCAGCAGTCAAGGGAAAGTACATAGGAGGGAGTTAGAATTTACATTAAGAAAAAAATTAGAGAAGGCGAGGTACGCAGACCCCATTTAATAAAACTCATACATTCACGCATCCAACTATAATAAAATTCAATCACATTGGTCAATAGTCCATAATCAATCCCATTTATTATCATATACATCACCATATGCATCAATAAATAACATTCATTTCATGAATAATAAACATTCAATATATATATTGATATCATTTAATGGGCAAAATTAGTTAGCATAAAATCTAATTTTGAATCAAAATAAACTCCTTTATTTTAATCCAAATTTAAATCAAAATAAACCTCTTTTATTTTAATTTATCCTATTTTGAATAAAATAAACTATTTTATTTTAATCAAAATCTTTAATCAAAATAAACTTCTTTTATTTTAATTAATTATGGAATCCAATTCCAAGTAAAAAAAACTCATTTATTAAAGAAAACACGGATTCTCTTTCCTATTCACAAATAAACTCTTTTATTTTGAATAATATGAAATCTTATTCCATATCTAAATAAACTCCTTTATTTAAGGAAATACAGATTCTTTTTCCTATTCACAAATAAACTCCTTTATTTTGAATAATATGAAATCTTATTTCATATCCAAATAAACTCCTTTATTTAAGAAAACATAAAATCCAATTTACACTCCAATTAGTTATCATGGAATCCAATTCCAACTCTAATTAGTTAGCATGAAATCCAATTTTAAAATCAAAATAAACTTTTTATTTTAAGATTAAAATAAAATTTTTATTTTAATTATAAAATAATTAAGAATAATATTATTGAATACCCGATTGACCTTTTAATTTTTTAAATTAACTCACTAAACTAATTTTTATTTTCAAATTGGGTCATTCCGTTAAAAAAAGTTGACAGACGTGTTAATTTTTTGTCTACGTGGCGCTGACATGGGAAAAAAATAAAAAATATTGCTTATGTGGCAAAAAAAAATCAAAAATAGATTTTAAAAATAAAAAAAATTAACATTTTAAAGTTTTTAAAATAACAAAAACATAATAAAATAAAACAAATAAATACAGATTTTTTTAAAAAAATACAAATTTTTAAAAAATACAGATTTTAAAAAAAAAATAGATTTTTTAAAAAAAACATTTTAAAAAAAAACAGATTTTTAAAAAAAGCGATTTTTTTTTAAAAAATGTTTACATTTTTAAAAAATGCAATTTAAAAAAATAGGTTTTAAAAAAAGCAGATAAAAGTGTATATTTTAAAAGCTGATTTTTTGAAAGAATGCAGTTTTTAAAAAAAACAATTTTTTAAAAAAGATTTTTAAAAAACACAAATTTTTTTTAAAACATATATATTTTGAAAAAAAAAATAGATTTTATTTATAAAAATGATTTTTTTTTTTTAAAAGTAGTTTTTTTAAAAAAATATATTTTTTAAAAAACACAAATTTTTTTAAAGAACAATTTTTTTTAAAAACATATTTTTTTAAAATAATTTTTTTTTGAAAAAATAATAATTTTTTAAAACTGATTTTTAAAAAATAATTATTTTTAAAAAAATGATTTTTTTTTAAAACACAGATTTTTAAAAAATCTATTTTTTTAAAATATGTTTTTTAAAAATCTGTATTTTTTGTTTTATTTTATTATGTTTTTGTTATTTTTAAACTCTGTTTTTTGATTTTTTTTTTGCCACATAAGCAAAATTTTTTATTTTTTTTACCACGTCAGTGCCACGTAGACAAAAAATTAACGTCTGTCAACTTTTTTTTAACGAAATGACCCAATTTGAAAATAAAAATTAGTTTAGTGAGTTAATTTGAAAAATTAAAAGTTCAATCGGGTATTCAATAAAACGTACCAACTTTGGTGGCCAAATCATTAGTTTTGCCATATATATAATCTTTATGATCTTATACATACATGTACATGGATCTGCTTTTGAAAAGCAAAAGATTATATATATATATATATATATATAATCACAAATAGTCTGCGAATGACAGAAAGCGAGAAGAAATAAAAAATAAAAAAAAATTGGGATTACCGATTTTAAAAAAAAAACTTTCATTTTTTTTAATAAATTTTATACAACAAATTATGCCCAATAAATTGTTCTAAACACATATCAATATACATATCAAATCTGAACAATTAATAATTCACATATAGGTTTGGCTTTGATACCACTATTAGGTTTTATAATATTCTTGGATGCAACAAATTGCACAAATTAAGCGGAAGCATGAAAAATCAGAGTTTAAAAATTTTACAAACCATATACCCGGATCATCCTTTATGAAAATTATTAATTAAACGAAAATATGAAGAACACGAATCATACCCTTGAAGTTCCGAGCTTCCTCAGGTACAAATTCACCTCCAATCTTTTCGCGTTCAACTTGAATCCACCGGGTTTGGTTCATTCCTTTGATTAATGTTAGCCACCCAAGTGTTTGGCCTCTAGAGGTGATCCACCAAGGAATAAGAAAGATTCAAGAAGATGGATGTTTGACAAAATCCTAGTTTTTTTTATCTCTCATAGAAAAAGCATACTCTCCAACAATTGAAATCACATCTCATGATATCTGATATAAGACTCCTCTTATAAAGATACCAGTTAACCCTTCTAATCTAATTAGAAAATAGAGTATTATTTAATTAACTAAATTCCTTTAATTAATTAAGCTCCCTAATCTTATTAGGGATAATTAATCTCTTTTAATTAATTTACCTCCTAATCTTATTAGGAATAAATGAGAGTACTTTTATTAATTATTTCTCAAACTCTTTTAGGAATTAAATAATAATAATAATAATAATAATAATAATAATAATAATAATAATAATAATAATAATAATAATAAGACTCCTCTTATTAATTTATATTTAATATTTCTAAAATATTAAATAATAAATATTAAGCTATTTAATTTATTCTATCACCATAGATTAAATTAAATATACTTAACTTATTATTATGATTATGCCATTAACTTCTTAAATAATTATACTTTCTTTTATGGTGTGACCCTTTAGGTTCTCCATATTAAACCGGTTGTGAATAAATCAATTAGAACAATTCTAATCTTATTTAAATAAATAAATTAAACTATTAATTTATTTAAATAAATAATATTTATTCTACAATAGGGATAAGTCTCCCTAGCGATTAACGACTTTTCAGATAATATAGATTTCAACATTAATCATAAAAAAACCTTTGAGTAAATAGTTACTGTGCAATTCAATCCTTCCAAAGATCTGATGTCTCAATTAAATATAAGACATGGAATTACTGTCAAGTCTTATTTTATTTAATTATATGTATTTCGATCCTTAAATGCACAACTCCAAAAATGCAAATTAGAAACTCCTTTCTAATTTCATTATACCTTGGCGAAGGACTACTGTGTTGTCATTTATCGAATCACATAGGACATTTCTCTTTTTTTACTTGAAGTTGTAGATTCTTTATTGATCATACATTATCTCCATGTACAACTTATTATACCCAAGCATACCTTTTGAAATACCCTAAGGGTCTTAAGGAATAAGTCAAAGTATAACTCATCATACACAAGATACTATGATGGTCTCAAGTCTAAGGATCATTTGTACTACTATTACTACAGGAATTCCTATTGACACGCAAGTAAAAATCCATTAGGTATTCCTTAGCGAGCCACGTTCAGTTATTCTCTAATAAGCACCTACATACTTGCTTTAGTGTATCCACACAAATGATTATGAGGTCAATCATCCTCATCCAATGAGCAAGCAACGTATGTACCAATCTATCCAGATTCACTAATTCCCAATTTAGTAATCTAACGATTGGGAACTATTTTAGTTTTAAGCTTTCTAAGAATTTAGATCTCATTAGAATGATCATCATCATTATTCTAAAAGCATTGCTTAAAACTATGGGTTCATCATTGGGTGGAAACCTTGGCATCGGGGCTGGCTGCTGGTATGGGAACTGTGCATTGGGATTGAAACTCTAGAGCATTTGTTCAATGAGGCAAAAGACAGATTCATGGCCTCAAACATATGGTCCTGCCTCGCTGCGAGTCTCCTCATCTATCTCCGTGCTTCTTTGTTGTACCCATCCACTTGTCTTTGAAGGCTCTGGAATTGAGGGCTAGATGTAGCATCGGGTTGTGGTATCACCTCAGGTCCTTGCCCTCCCAACGTCTCATTTCTCGGGTACTCGTCGTCATCAGAAGTGTCCTCAGCTTCAGCCTCATCCTCCGAGGCTGGTGAAAATATGAACTTGACTCTTCTGGGGTGAGACTCGCCCCCGGGCCACAATGAATACCGCACAATCATCCTCGTGTCTAACGTCTAAAGCGACATCTAGGTGGTCTCATCATCGGACCATCTTACTCCCACCTATCTACACAACCCACAAATGAGCGATGGGTGTGGCAAGCCGCCAGAGAATGGTCCTCGCAGGCATCTTCGGATAGAAAAACTGATTATAGCACCCACATCGATGAGAAAATCTTGGACAATGGCATATAAAAGCAATGCCTTCTCCTTGGGCACATTTGACGTGTGTGTAGATGGAAACAGCTTGGCGCACATGAACGCGTACCATATCTTTCCATACCGGTTAAGATCTTTACTGTGAAAGATAGTGCCCCCTTTTTGGCCCTTGATCCATGTGGTACCCGACCTTGTAATTTCCGTCAAAATAGCTTCGTACTCGGGATCATGGTCACGTAAGTAAGCATACTGACACTCTCTAGGAACTCGTAGTTGATAATACGTGTTGATGGCGTCGACAATGAAAGGAACTTGTTTGCCCCGGACAAATGCGGTGAATGGGGCCTTATCCTCTGCGTTGGCATAAAATTCTTTGACTACATTCACAATCGCTGGTTCAGGCTCTTTCGTGAATTTAATCCACCCTTTCTCATAGATTTGTTGCATCATATCTCCGTCGGCGTGTTTAGGTGCCAACCCCCGCTCTAGTGTGAGTGCCTTTGTTACAAGGCAGTCGTAACGGTAGGCAATGGTGGCACTTATGAATTTGCGTCTATCGAAGGTCCTTGTTGTTGGTGTGGGCCCTGAACTTTCTCCACGTTGTCATTTTTATTCCATTTTAGGTGCCATTGGAATTCCCCCAAACTTCACTTAAGCAACCCGTCGAACACTTGGCGTGCTAGACTTGCAATACCCCCAAACTTTGTGATTTTGCTTCAATTATGGTGATAACTGTTGAGAAATTGAAGGACAAACTACTCACTCTCAATATATCCCCAAGTGGTTGATTATCCCTTCCCTATTTGCTACAAAAATTCGCTCAAGAAGAACCCTAAGTTGATGTGGTTAGAGTGTGTTGTGAAGGTATGGATTTATAGAGAGGGGGGTGATGTATAGAGTTGTGGGTTGAAGTAGTGGGTAAGTGTTTTAATGTAGTAGGAAGATGGGGATTAATTTTCAAGTTCGTGGATTGAGATTGTGTAGGAGTGGGGTTTTAGTTGGGTATCACGTAGAAGAAGGTTGGGGGGGAATAGTGTGAATGCTATGTAACCACTGCAACTGCCTCTTCAGATTCTGTACCCCCGCCCCGGCGGGGGGTATTAAGCCTTGAAGGCCCACCCCGACAGGCTTGTATTCTGTTAACCGAGCTATGACCCCTTTTGTATTTGCAGTGCCAAAATACCCCTTACTTTACCGACATGCTTCTTTGTTAATGAGACTAATACCCTCGTCTTGGTGGGGGTTTTCTTCAAAAAAAAAACCAGCCCCGGCGGGCATGCCTTTTGCTAGTTCACTTTATTTTGCCCATTCCTTCCATCCAACTCCAATCCATGAGTTTTTTTATGTACCTGAAACACCATTAAACATAAATATAAGTCAATATTAAGCAATTTTAAGCATTTAAGGTAAGATCATCTAAATAGTATAACTTAACTAACTACTTAGTGAATTGAAATGAATTTATTCTATACTAACTAATATGCTAAACTATAATTTAACTAGCATGAATAAGAATACTAAGAACAAAAGTAAAATTGGGTTTCCTCCCAACTAGCGCTTGATTTTAAGTCTTTCAGCCTGACTACTCCATGTCTAAGGCGCGTCAACAAGTGTGATTTTGATGACATCTGTGTTGGATTAGCCACCCCAATAATGTTTCAAACGCTGACTGTTGACCTTGAACGTCTCTAATGGATTCCTATTGTAGAGTTCAATGACGCCATGTGGGAAAACCCTTTTTATGGTAAATGGGCCCAACCACCTCGATTTTAGTTTTCCTGGGAACAACCGTAATCTTGAGTTGAACAAAAGTACCGATTGCCCTGGTTCGAATATTCTCCATATGATTTTCTAGTCGTGCCATTTCTTGACCTTTTCTTTGTACAACTTCTAGTTCTCATATGCTTGAAGTCGAAATTCATCGAGTTCATTCAATTGAAGTAGCCTCTTTTCTCTCACTGCTGATTGATCGAAGTTGAATTTCTGAATTGCCCAGTAGGCTTTATAATGTAACTCCACCGGTAGGTGACATGCTTTCTCGTAAATAAACTGATATGGCGACATCCCAATTGGTGTTTTGTAAGCTGTTCTATAAGCCCATAATGCATCGTCCAATTTGAGAGCCCAGTCTTTTCTGTTCGGGTTTACCACCTTCTCTAAGATTTTCTTCACCTCCCTGTTTGAAACCTCAGCTTGCCCATTTGTTTGGGGGTGATATGTTGTAGCCAGATACTTATGGTTGACCCCATATTTTGCCAAAAGAGCTGTAAACGATCTGTTGCAGAAGTGACTACCCTCGTCACTTATAATAGCTCTTGGTGTGCCAAATCTTGTAAAAATATTCTTGTTCAAGAATTTAAGAACCACCTTGGCATCATTTGTGGGGAGTGCATAGCTTTAACCCATTTCGGTACATAGTCAACCGCAAGCAAGATGTACTGATTATTGAACGATGAAGGAAATGGCCCCATAAAATCCATGCCCCATACATAAAAAATTTTAACTTCTAAGATAATTTGTAGTGACATTTCATTCCACTTTGATATGTTACCCACCCTTTGACATCTGTCACAACTTTTAACAAACTGGTGGGCATCTTAAAATATTGAAGGCCAATAGAACCCTGCTTGAAGCACTTTTGCCGCTGTTCTCTCACTTCCATAATGCCCCCCGTATGCAGACGAATGACACTCGTGCAGTATATTATTTACTTCACTTTATGGCACGCATTGATGAATCACTTTATCTGCACACTGTTTGAATAGATACGGCTCGTCCCACATGTACCACATGATGTCATGTAGGAACTTTTTTTGTTGCCGTGTAAGATCATTTGGAAGGATGTTGATCACCACATAGTTGGCAAAATCTACATACCATGGAAATTCTGCAGTTGACTCCAAACAGCGGTTCATCCGAAAACGATTCGTTGATGATTCGTTGATTAAACACTTATCTGCTTCGTCTTTGTCTAGATTTTCTAACCTTGAAAGATGATCTGCAACTTGATTCTCCATCCCCTTTCTATCTTTTATTTCTAAATCAAATTCCTATAGGGGGAGTATCCATCTGATAAGGCGTGACTTAGCATCCTTCTTCGAGATTAAATACCGAATGACCTAGTTATCCATATAAACCACCACCTTTGTTCCAATCAAATATGCCCTGAATTTGTCAAAGGCATATACTACTGCAAGTAATTCCTTTTCTGTAGTTATGTAATTTATTTGGGTCTCCGTAAGTGTCTTACTTGCATAGTATAGGCGTGGAATATCTTCTGTCGATGTTGACCCAAAACAGCCCCTACCGCATAGTCGCTTGCATCGCACATTAACTCAAAAGGCATGTTCCAATCCGGTGCGACAATAATTGGTGTTGTAGTCAACTTTTTCTTCAATAGCTCAAATGCTAACTTACATTCCTCATCAAACTTGAAAACCGAATCTTTCTCTAAGAGACTGCACAATGGTTTCGCAATCTTAGAGAAATCTTTAATGAACCTTCTGTAAAATCCCGTATGTCCCAAAAAACTGCAGATTCCCTTAACTGTAGTCGGCGGTGGAAGATTTTCAATTGTTTCCAACTTTGCTCTATCAACCTCTAATCCCTTGGCAGAGACCTTGTGCCCCAAAATTATTCCTTCATCAACCATAAAGTGGCACTTCTCCCAGTTAAGCACCAAATTTGTCTCCACACATCGCTTTAAGACCATGACTAAATTTTTTAACGGATATCAAAGTTATCTCCATAGACAGAGAAGTCTTCCATGAAGACTTCCACATTCTTTTCCACCATATCCGAGAAAATGGCCATCATACACCGTTGGAAAGTTGTAGATGCATTACATAGGCCAAAAGACATTCTCCTAAATGCAAAAGTTCCATATGGGCACGTGAAAGTGGTCTTCTCTTGATCTTCAGGAGCAATGACTATTTGATTATATCCCGAATACCCATCCAATAAGCAGTAAAATTCGTGTCCCGCCAGCCTATCCAACATCTGATCAATAAAAGGCAGAGGAAAGTGGTCTTTTCGGGTTGCCTTATTCAACTTCTTATAGTCCATGCAAACCCTCCAACCGGTCACTGTCCTCGTAGGAATTAATTTATTGTCATCATTCTGTAATACGGTCATTCCTCCCTTTTCGGCACATATTGAACCAGACTGACCCACTTACTGTCTGAAATTGGGTAGATGATTCCCGCATCCAACAACTTCAGAATTTCTTTCTTCACTACTTCTTTCATGATTGGGTTAAGCCGTCTCTGTTGCTCCACTATTGGCTTTGCATCCTCTTCTATAAGAATTTTGTGCATACAAAAGGATGGACTAATTCCCTTGATATCTGCAATTGTCCATCCTATAGCCAATTTGTGTTCTCTAAGCACTTTCATCAACTTATTTTCCTGCAATTTGTTAAGCCCAATGGAAATAATAATAGGTAAAGTATTAGAATTGCCTAAATATGCATACCTGAGTTGTTTAGGAAGTGGCTTAAGCTCAAGTGTAGGTGGCTCCTCCAAAAAGGGTTGCATCTTTGTCGTGCTCTTTCCTCTGTGTATAATGGTTCAAAGGGTGCTTTGAATCTGCTAACTCGTGGCAAAGAATCCAACATTTTCAAATTATCCACAAACTCCGGATCATCCAAATCTTCATCTTCCAATAATGTAGTTTCCAATGGATCATTAACCAAACTTTAACCATGTCTTCAGTAACTATCTGATCAATGGCATCCACTCGATAACACTCTTCTTCATCCTTAGGAAACTTCATGGCCTTAAACATATTGAACTTGACTTCCTGATCTTGAACCCTCATAGTTAGTTCACCTTTTTGCACGTTGATGAGAGTCTTATCCTTAGCCAAAAATGGTCTCCCTAGGATGACTAGCTTTGATTGTATCCATGTTTTGGTCTTCATTCTTGAATTTTACTTCACTATGGTTATTTATGAAGTATTTTTAAACTTGGACTATTTAAAGTACGAATCCTTAATATTTGTTCTTTTGTTTCACTGGATTCGTTTTCTTTAAAATATTTTTCATCATCCTCAGTCCTAAATGATGATATTACTGAATATCTTTGGCCTGTAGTGAAAAGATGGTTGATTTTCTTATGAATATCTTTGGCCCGTAGTGCAAAGATGTACAGGTGTTGAGATGAACATGACCAACTGATGAATATCTTTGGCCTGTAGTGCAAAGATGAATATTTGATTTAAGATGTATATTGATTGATGTTACAGGGATAAACTATTGATGATGGATTTTTAAAATCATGGAAAATAGTAGATTTCATTCTCTACACAACTCTTCTAATGAAGTGTTATTTCCGCTGCGAATATTGATTTAAAACTAGTTGTCTATTGTATTCTATCAGATTTTTCCCTGTTGAGGACTAATGATAATTTTTTTCTATATTATCTTAGTCATAATATTCTTTACTGGGCTAGTTGAGCTCACCCTTTTCCTTTTTATTCCATTTTTCTTCTCAGGAGGCGAGAATGTAGCGAGTACTAGTCGGGGTATGGAATGTTGGTTCTAGAAGTTGTCTTAGTAGTCCTCACTATTTTGTAAAATAGTGTATCAATAATTGTAATGAGGACTTATTTGAGTGTGGATATTGTCTAGATGACAATATTTGTATTTAAACTCACAGTTTATGTGTTGTCGTATTTTACACGACAATTGTATTAATAAAGTTGTAGTTGTTTCTATACCATGTATTTGGCGACTCAGAATGGGTGTTGTATACCTATTTTGGGGGCGTCACAGTTGGTATCAAAGCTTAGGGATATGATTTTTGATGGAGATCGGGGAATAGAACTAGGAGGGGAGAGATGAGTAAATCCTTCGCTAGTGTGTCCTACCTAAGCTTATTTGTTGGTTGGTCAATATAAGGATATTATGTGATATGTTAATTTCTTTAATTAACCCTTGTTTTATGGCAGTATTTGAGAATGACAACTGAGAATGTTAACAGTGGAGTAAATGAGAGTGTGGAGACACCTTTACTCACCAATCGGGAGAACGTGCAACAGAACGACAATGTTCCTCCTATAAACAACACCACTGAGCAAAGGATGAACGACGAGATGTTTAGAAGCTTTTTACAGTTCATGCAAAATCAGACGAGGGAGACTCATGTACAAAATACAGGTGGAAATGATAGCAACGCACGGTTTGCCACAACCAAGCAGTTCAAAGAGTTGGGACCACCAGAATTCTGGGGAAAGCCGGATCCGATTAAGGCGGAGACGTGGGTCAAACAAATTACCAAGATATTCGATGTCTTGGGATGCACGGAGGAACAAAAGGTTCCATTCGCCACCCGTATGTTCCGTAATAAGGCATATTACTAGTGGGAATATGTGAAGCGTACCCATCCAGCCACACTTAGCATGTCTTGGGAAAAGTTTCAGAAACTGTTAAATGACAAGTACTTTCCTGAAAGTATTCGTCATATGAAGGAGGTAGAGTTTATTAGACTGGAGCAGAACAACATAACGGTGTCCCAGTTAGAGGCGAAGTTCGCGGAGTTATCCAGGTTTGCACCTCATTTGGTGGAGAATGAGAAACATATGACGCGGATGTTTCTGAGAGGTTTGAAACCCAACATACATCAGTATCTCATTTCTCATAAATTTTCTATATATTTAGATGTTGTCAACATGGCTCAATTATTAGAGTAAAATAACGAGTATGTTCAACCGAGGGACCACAACCGACGGTCATATCAAGGTGGCGGCGATCATCGAACAACGATAACCAACGGAAAGTGACACCCCCAAATTCTTGCGAAGGATACTTCCATTTCTTTCTTGCTCAGGATTTTCCTAGTTCACTTCTGTCACAAATATCATCTATCTATCTACCCATAAATAAAAGCAAACCATGCAATAGATAGAATTAAATAAATAAATCTCCCTTATGAGGTTACATCATCTCCCTTATGGGTTACATCATCTGCATAAAATACAATCCCGGTCACTCTAACCTTAAACATCTATGCGGAATCATAAACAATAACAAGTCTTAAATAACATCAAGTCTAAATATCATTACATATCAGTCATAAATAACAACAAGTCTTCATTATTTGTTAACCTTGCCCTTGCCTTTACTAGTGGAAGGCTCGTCTGATCTTTCGTTCTTAACTGCAATGTTATTATTACGCAAGAGTGAGCACGATTGCCCACAAGTATAACAATATAACAAATGAATAATAACATGCGAATAAATCAAAGACTTATGAAATAGAAAACTCAACTTTTGAATCAGGAATGAATAACAAGAAACAAAAGAACTTCTGAGGGTCATAAGACCTTGAACTATGTCCTAGGTTGTCAAGTGTTTATACTTGAAACCTTTAACAGTCATAAGACTATGGACTCTTCTTCTCGTACTTAGGGGATCAACCCTTAGTACCATACTGTGCACAATATCTTAACGCTAACGCATAAGTAATCCCCTATACAGGGTTGTTCATCTCAGTTTGACATTAGAGTCCGCACCAAAGGAAGTTTGGTTTGGATAATTCATCAAGGGTTCTGAAATTTAGAACGCTCATCAACTATGGACTAGTCGAATCATTAAGGGTTCATTAGTCTAACAAAGTTCAATAATGGCGATAATTTAAAATTGAATAGCAATCTCAAAAGGTATACTGATAGAATAATTATTGTATAAGCGAGAATCATACTTTGAAAATTAATACATTTTAATATAATAAAATGTACTTGATCAATAATAACGAGAATTTGCTCGATGTAAAGAGACAACTTATAAGCTCATATAAAGATAACGAGTAGGGTTAGGAAACTTGCCTCGTGCGTAGATTACACGTTAATTATACTCGTTCCTTGATTTAAATCCTACATATCATTTACGTTCATAATACCGATCGATTATAATGTAACTAATCATCATCAAGTTCATTCTTTTTGTCTAACTTCGAATTATGACTATACTTAGTCAAACTACTACACTCATTGTCACATAATTTACACTTCATGAACAATAAGCTATCTATGCATTCAATCGTTCAATTCACACATAAATGTGTTATTGACATGTTAAGAATTTATTTTAACACCTCATTATATGTCTAACATGTTTTTATGTTCATTAGATTAAGTTACTAACACATTGCTAGACTTGAGTATTTAAAAATTCATTTACGGACCATTACGCTAAGTAAGGCGCTGCGGCTTCTACTATCTTGGCTTTATTCTTGGCTATTTATATTGCTGCGGCTTCTTCTTGACTTCTTATGCTGATGGCGTATGGTGTTAAATGAGTATTAAGGCATGGAGTTGGCGCCGTGCGACTTGAGACTCGATTTGATTCTCATTCGCGAAAATTGCGAAACATGGCCAAAAAACTTCAATTAACTTATTTTACACAAATTTAGACATACCCAAACATTGTAATACACAAATAACTAATACTCAACCCTTATAAGCATGATTTTAACAAGTTAAAACACATAATTACAGAATTAAAACATGCAATTTTCAATTCTTGATGTTCTTGAAGGTTTTGAACATAAAACATGAAAATTAACACTACTGGATTCGTTATAACACCAAATCCATCCATTCAAGTTTTGTTTTCTTCGTTTTAGCATGCATAATTATATACAAGTGTGAATTTTACAAAATAATTTATGTTTGACATATTAAATTTATGTATAAAAAGGCCATATGGCCATATTCTATATACTCTGTAACTTTTGAAGCAATAATATACGTTATAATATTATGAAACTGATGATATGGAACCATACAATATATAGGAAAACACATTATAACAACATCTTATCACATATATATCATATAATCTTATTCTTTCCAATTATATGAATTTAACAAAACTTGAAAGCCAAAACTTAAACAACGTAATTTGAAAATTGGGGAAGAAGAGTTTACCCTTGATTACTCTTCTTGGATTACACGGTGATGATAACAACTCCCAATTTCCTCACACTTCTTCTCCTTTAATCTTCTTGATTCTCAAAACTCTCTCTTTTTTTGCTTTGCCAGGACTTAGAAAATAAAAAGACTTAAAAAAAAAAAAGAAGGAAAGCGTATATAATGAAGAAGCGTGGCGTTGTGGAGGTGATTTACCCATCATCATGGGTTAACTTGCTCCCAACCTCCACTAATGCCATGTTTGGCTAGCCTTAAAAAGGCTTATACCCAATTAATTTAATTAAACTTTTATCATATAGTTTAAATAATGTCACACCCTTTATAAAATAAATCAAATATCTTATTTAATTTATTTTAAATAACATATAATAATTTCTCATTAATTCACATAGTCACATAATTAAATTTCTCATTTATTAATTATGTCAAATTATTAAATCTCTAATTAATTATTAAATTAATTAAAATAACATTAGGCTTATTAAATATTTCTTTTAATTCAATAAGCTCACATAATTACATACTTGAATAATAAAAAATCTCCACATTAATTTAATAAATATAACACATATAATTAAATTAATCTACCACAATTTCATCAATTAATTATTTAATCTAATAATTAATTCATCAAAAAATATTTATTTAATCCAATAAATATTAAAATTAAATTACAAAATCTCGGTTGTCACATCTTTTCCCCCTTTAAAAGGATTACGTCCTCGAAATCACAACTCAAAACAATTAGTCCCTTACATTCTCCCCCCCCCCCTTAAAGATTACATCCCCGAATCGCTTATAATAATCTAAGTAAATAAATGAGGATAATTCTTCATCATATTCTCTTGAGTTCCCACGTTGCTTCTTGACGTTGTGGTTCCTCCAAATTACCTTAACGGAAGGTATTACTTTATTTCTTAGAACTTGCTCTTTTTGGTTGAACAATCTGAAAGGAATTTCTTACGTAAGATAAGTCTTTGTCAAAATGTAGGGTTCATATTCAATCACGTGCTTGTAATCGGGTTTGTAGGGTCGTAGAAGCTGAAACATGGAAAAATTGTGGACATTCTCTAGAGATGGAGGTAAGGCTACCTCATATGCAACCTCTCCGACCCTTCCTTGAGAACTTCAAAGGGTCCAATGAATCTTGGGCTTAATTTCCCTTTCTTTTGAACTGATCTTTCCCTTCCGAGGAGAGACCTTTAAGAACACATAACTACCTTGGTTTCAAACTCAACATTCTTACGGTGTGGATCGGCGTATTTCTTCTATCTATCTTGAAATTTGCTATCAATCTTGTTGGGATCACTTTGACTATTTTTGCTTTTTTTTGTACCAATTTAGGGCCTAGTAATTGTCTTTTGAACTTCATCCCGATATAGCGGAGTTCTACAAACTTTCTACGCCGTATAACACTTCATAAGGCATCATGCCAATACTAAGTGGTAAGCTAATTGTTGTTGTAGTTGAACTCTCTGAGCGGTAGATGGTCATCCCAATTTCCTTTAAAGTCCATTATACTGAGCTCTTAACATGTCTTCTAATGTACGAATTGTTCTTTCACTCCATCCATCATGCGAGGGTGATATGTTGTGCTCATTCATGGCTGTGTACCCATGCATTCTTGTAGACGTTTCCAGAAGTTCGACGTAAAACGCGGATCTCTATCTGAAACAATTGACACCGGAACTCCGTGCCTTGAAACAATCTCTTTCACATATAACCTTGCCAACTGATCTAAGTTGAATCTAATTTTGATCGGAAGGAAGTGTGCGGATTTCGTCAATCGGTCAACAATAACCCATACTGCGTCGTAGCCTTTCTGAGTTGTCGGTAGGCCAACCACGAAATCCATAGTAATATGTTCCCATTTCCATTCTGGAATCTCTAAAGGTTGTAACAACCCACTCGGCCTCTGATGTCCTGCTTTCACTTTCTGACATGTCAGACACTTGGCAACACATTCTATAACCTCTCATTTCAAATTCGGCTACCAGAAATGTTGTCGAAGATCTTGGTACTACCAGGGTGAATCGAATATCGTGAGTTATGAGCCTCGCTCAAAATTTCTTCCTTAATCTCTGGTACTGGCGGTACCCAAATTCTATTCTCAAATCTCAGTATTCCTTCCCTATCCATCTTGAATCTTGATTCGGTTCCTTGAATATCTTCTTTTTTTAACCATTTTACATTAAATCATCCACGAAGTTGAGCCTCCTTAACTTTATCCGGTAGAGTTGTGCAGTTGCATCTGAAAAGACTTCTCATCAATCTCCATAGGATACTTTACTTCCAATTCCAGCTTTTCCATTCTTTGAAATTAGCTCCTCTGATGATTCAACATCATCGATTTCTCCAGACCCTTTCTACTTAAGGCGTCTAAGCAACCACATTTGCCTTACGGATGGTATAGAATCTCACAATCATAGTCCTTAATTAACTCCAACCACCTTCTTTGGCGCGCATGTTCAAGTCTTTACGTGTAAAAATATATTTCAGACTCTTGTGGTGCATATATATTTCACACTTCTCCCCATAGAGATAGTGCCTCCAGTTTTCAAAGCAAAAACCACTGCGGCTAACTCCAAGTCGTGGGTGGGATACCCTTCTCATAATCTTTCAATTGTCGTGGCGCATATGCATGATGACTCTACCGTTATTCTGCATAAGCACACAACCAAGTCCTTTATGCGATGCATCATTATAAATCACAAAATTTCCTGTATCATCCGGAAGAGATAACACAGGTGCTGAACTCAACCTCTTCATTAATTTTTGAAAGCTTTCCTCACACTTCTCCATCCAAACAAATTTCACCGATTTTCTAGTCAAATTAAATCAACGAGAGTCATGATCTTGGAAAAATCTGAATGAATCTTCTATAATAACACGCCAATCCAAGAAAACTTCTTACTTACGGCGGCGTCTTGGTGATCCCGATTAATCATTTGCTTCGACTTTGGAAGGATCCACCAAAATTACATCCCTATCGATCACATGTCCAAGAAATTGTACTCTTTTAATCCGAAATTCACATTTCAAAACTTAGCATATAACTTCTCTCTTCTCAATGTCTCTAACGTCACCCTCAAATGCTCTTCATGTTCTTCCTTGGTTTTTGAATATACCAAAATATCATCTATAAATACCACTACGAATTTGTCCAAAAATGGCTTGAACACTCCATTCATTAAGCCCATAAATGCTGCAGGAGCATTCGTTAGACCAAATGACATTACCAAAAATTCGTAGTGACCGTATCGTGTTCTAAACGCTGTCTTGGTACATCCTCTGGTCTCACCTTCCAGTTGATGATAACCACTCCTCAAGTCTATCTTTGAAAAGTATCTTGCTCCCTTTAACTGATCGAACAGATCGTCGATTCGCGGTAATGGATATCTATTTTTAATTGTGACCTTATTCAGTTCTCTATAGTCGATGCAGAGCCGCATTGTCCCATCCTTCTTCTTCACAAATAAAACCGGCGCTCCCCACGGCGATACGCTTGGTTGGATATACTTCTTGTCTAATAATTCTTGTAGTTGAACCATCAGTTCTTTCATCTCTACTGGTGCCATTCGATATGGTGCCTTCGATATTGGAGCCGTTCCTGGAGCCAAATCGATCACAAATTCAACTGCTCTATCTGGAGGAAGTCCTGGCAAATCATCCGAAAATACGTCTGCAAAATCTCTCACTACTGGTATCTCATCTATTTTCGGATTCTCTTTACGACTATCGACTATGTAAGCTAGATATCCTACACAGCCTTGCCTTAACAACCTCCTGGCCTGCATCATCGTCGAATAACTCAAGCTTGTCTGCAGGCGACTTCTTGCTACCATAAAACACAACCTTTGATGGAGTCATAAGGTTAATACACTTCTTCTGGCAGTCAATTACCGCCCCATAATTGGATAACCAGTCCATACCCAAAATAACGTCGAATTCTCCAAGTCGAATAGGGATAAGATCTACGTTCATGATATTACCCTTAATATCCACTCTACAGTTCTTATGCACGCATTTACGAGGATTATTTCTTATTTCGCAATTTCTATGTTCATGGGGTATTCTAACTCATCCTTAAGCAATTCTAAGTTCTTAGCAAAGTCATCGGATATAAATGAACAAGTAGCACCCGAATCAAATAATAGATAAGCATTAACTTTATTGATCGGAATAATACGACACCACATCATGAGAGACGCGCATTGCATCCTGTCTTTGATCGTCATGTTAAATGTTACGGCGGTCGGTCGGTTGGTTGGTTGCGATTGGTCCTGTGATAGTCGAGTGCTTCCACCACTTTTTCCTCTTTCCTCCTCGATCCTCGTCCTCCGGATCCTTTCTTGGGACAATCCCTTGCAAGATGATCCTTTGAGCCACAAGTGAAGCGAGGCACCCTTCTTTGGGTTAGGACGGTTAGGTGCTATATGGCCTTCCGACCACAATTGTAGCACACTCACGTTTTCCCTTCATGCAAACTCCCGGATGAGCTTTTCCCATGGTTGGGCATGCTTGATCTTCTTCTTCTTCCTCCTTGTTGACTTCCGGTTGACGAGTTATCGGACCACTTTCTCTTGATTATACTACCTCCTCCTTACTACTCCCACCGATCTTGTTAATTCCTTCATTTTCACTCTTTTCTTCTTCCGATCCTGATTATATTTAGTTACCGCTTCATCGCTTCCACCTTCAAATGAGTATGGCCTTTCTCTAACACTCCTCTCAGCAAAAGTGTTCAATTGGAACATTGACACCTTGCTTTATACAACCGAGGCTTGATCCCTGCTTTCAAACGTCTTTGCCTTTCTCTCATCGGTATGCACTTGGTATGTGGCGAACCTAGCCAACTCGTTGAACCTTGCCGCATAATACTCTACTACGACATATTCCCTGTTTCAACTCCAGAAATTGAACTTCCATTTGGTTTTTGCTGAAATGGTCGGAAAATACATCTCGAAAAACATCTCCTTGAATCTCTCCCGAGTTATTACACCTTCTCCTCCCCGTACTTTTGTTTGCACCGCCAATAATAACGGCTTCAGGACTTGACATGAATGTTGCGTATGCGGTTTTACGGTCTTCTCTTTACTCTCTAGCGACATCAAACACCTTCTCCATCTCCATAACCCATGTTTGAGCCTCGATTGGGTTTATGGAACCCTTAAACTCTGGCAGTCCCATCGCCTTGAAATCCTTAAACGATGTGTTTGGTGGAGCTTGAGGTTGATTGTTAATTGCTCCGGCTAATAGGTTCACCAATTGCTGAACAGGGTTAGCATTGGCGTCGTTGTTGTTATTCATTGGTTCTCCTTGAGCTTGTTGACGGTTTTGTCTTCTTCTAGGCGGCATATTTCTGTTAAGAATATACGCTTATTAAGTCTTTATTCAATCCCTTAAACATTTAAGGCTTAACTAAAACATTTAATCATAATTCACTTAACACATTATTTCGAATAAACTCTGACATTTTATTCAAATCAAAAGTTTTAACATCATACGATAGCATCACTGCTATTTACATCAACTATCCCGAGATAAAAGAATCTACGAGTTTAAAACATTAAAATATTCCTTTGTTTATAAACACATCGAAATTTACATCTTAAACTACCAGATAGGTTTCACATAAATAAACTAATCCTATCACTGCCTATTAAGGTGTTTGAATAGCCTTGCCACGTTCTTCTTCCATGATGCGGGACATCGTCCTGCGATCTAGCATATATGATGGTAGACCTTCAAACTGGATTGGATACTTCATAACTCGATCCTGGGCCGCATCCATTGCATTGTGAAGTGTAGAGTCGTCTCCCCAAGCTTAGCCTTCTTCGCATGACGACAATCCTCTTACGCAAGATCGGCCGACGACGTGACTCTCTCTTTTACCCACCCTCCTCTGCTATGGCCAGCCTTTTCGAGAGCTCTCTTTTAGATCTTTCTTCAACTTTTCTATTTCTTGGACTTCTCCTCGGTTTGACCCTTCTCGTGAACCAAATCCCACCCACGTTTCCTAAACGTGTGTGAAGAGTCACAATTTCCCATCCTTCGCTTTCGATGGTAATCTCTTGAATAATAATCCTCTCCTTGACTCTTGAATAGTGTCTTGTAACTCTATGTTACGATCATAAAGTGCATCATATCATCTCAAAGCATCAATGGAGTTCGGTGGGAACTCCTCTTCCTCCTCTTCTTCATCAGAATCCTCCTCTGGATCAGTCTCAGGCTCATGCTCCCGACCAACAACAGTGATCAACGGAGATGGCTCTCTCTGTACCAACTGTTCCCTGACGACATGAATGTCTCAGGGCTCCTCCTCTGTAGTACTCGGGGTCTCCCCAGATCGACTAGCTCCTACAACATCCGACATCCTGACAACAAAATTTTAAGTTTTAGTTACTAATTCGTACTAGCGAGCACATAATTTAACACATAAGCACATAAAGTCTTTTATTATCTTCAATGAATTAAGAAATTCATTTCTTAGAACTCGATAAGAGTTTACCACCACTATGTTCTCGATCTCCTATAAGGCTACTACCTAAGGTTGTTCCCCCACCTAAGGTTCATAACCTACAGCTTTGATACCAACCTGTGACACCCCCAAATCCGGGTACTTCCATTTCCGCAGGATTTGGTGTTCACTGTACAAAAATCATCTATCTATCTACCCATAAATAAAAGCAAACCATGCAATAGATAGAATTAAATAAATAAATCTCCCCTTATGGGGTTACATCATCTGCATAAAATATAATCCCAGGTCACTCTAACCTTAAACATTTGTGCGGAATCATAAACAATAACAAGTCTTAAATAACATCAAGTCTAAATATCATTACATAACCACATAAATAACCAGTCTTCATTATTTGCTAATCTTGCCCTTGCCTTTACTAGTGGAAGGCTCGTCTGATCTTTCGTTCTTAACTGCAATGTTATTATTACGCAAGAGTGAGCACGATTGCCCACAAGTATAACAATATAACAAATGAATAATAACATGCGAATAAATCAAAGACTTACGAAAAATGGAAACTCGACTTTTGAATCAAGAATGAATAACAAGAAACAAAAAGAACTTCGAGGGTCATAAGACCTTGAACTATGTCCTAGGTTGTCAAGTGTTTATACTTGAAACCTTTAATATCGTAAGAGACTATGGACTCTTCTTCGTACCGTTTAGGGGATCAGCCCTTAGTACCATCTCTGTGCATAATATCTTAACGCTAACGCATAAGTAATCCCTATCTGAGGTTGTTCATCTCGGTTTGACATTAGAGTCCACACCAAAGGAAGTTTGGTTTGGATAATTCATCAAGGGTTACGAAATTTAGAACGCTCATCAACTATGGACTAGTCGAATCATTAAGGGTTCACTAGTCTAACAAAGTTCAACATGATAATTTAAAATTGAATAGCAATCTCAAAAGGTATACAATAGAATAATTATTGTATATCAGAATCATACTTTGAAAGATTAATACATTTTAATATAATAAAATGTACTTGATCAATAATAACGAGAATTTGCTCGATGTAAAGAGACAACTTATAAGCTCATATAAAGATAACGAGTAGGGTTAGGAAACTTGCCTCGTGCGTAGATTACACGTTAATTATACTCATTCCTTGATTTAAATCCTACATATCATTTACGTTCACAATACCAATCAATTATAACGTACTAGCCATCACAAGTTCATTCTTTTTGTCTAACTCGAATTATGACTATACTTAGTCAAACTACTACACTCATTGTCACATAATTTACACTTCATGAACAATAAGCTAACTATGCATTCAATCGTTCAATTCACACATAAATGTGTTATTGACATGTTAAGAATTTATTTTAACACCTCATTATATGTCTAACATGTTTTTATGTTCATTAGATTAAGTTACTAACACATTGCTAGACTTGAGTATTTAAAAATTCATTTCTGGACCATTCTGCTAAGTGGCGCTGCGGCGCCACTGCTAGGCTTATTCTTGGCATCTTGGCTTGGATGATTTATTGCTTCTTGTATGCGGGTTTTTCTATGCTAGTACAGTAATAAGGCATGGAGTTGGCGCCAGCGGCCATGAGACTCGATTTCGATTCTATTCTGCAACTCGCAAAAATTGCAGAACATGGCAAAAAAAACTCCAATTAACTTATTTTTACACGAATTTAGACATACCCAAACATTGTAATACACAAATAACTAATACTCAACCCTTCAAGCATGATTTTAACAAGTTAAAACACATAATTACAGAATTAAAACATGCAAATTTCACTGTTCTTGATGTTCTTGAAGGTTTTGAACATAAAACATGAAAATTAACACTACGGATTCGTTATAACACCAAATCCATCCATTCAAGTTTTGTTTTCTTCGTTTTAGCATGCATAATTATATACAAGTGGGAATTTTACAAAATAATTTATGTTTGACATATTAAATTTACGTATAAGGGTCATATGGCCATATTCTATACTCTGTAACTTTTGAATAATAATATATATTATAATATTATGAAACCTATGATATGGAACCATACAATATATATAAAACACATTATACAACATCTTATTATATATATATGCACATAATCCTTATTCTTTCCAATTGTACGAATTTAACAGAACTTGAAAGCCAAAACTTAAACAACGTAATTTGAAATTTGGGGAAGAAGAGTTTACCCTTGATTACTCTGCTTGGATTACACAGGGTGATAACAACTCCCAATTTCCTCACACTTCTTCTCCTTTAATCTCACTGATTCTCAAAACTCTCTCTCTTTTTTTGCTTTTGCAGACTTAGAAAATAAAAGACTTAAAAAAAATAAAAGAAGGAAAGCGTATATAATGAAGAACTGACGCGTTGTGGAGGTCAGTTACCCATCATGGGTTAACTGCTCCCAACCTCCACTAATGCCATGTTTGGCTAGCCTTAAAAGGCTTATACCCAATTAATTTAATTAAACTTTTATCATATAGTTTAAATAATGTCACACCCTTTATAAAATAACTCCAATATCTTATTTAATTTATTTTAAATAACATATAATAATTTCTCATTAATTCACATAGTCACATAATTAAATTTTCATTTATTAATTATGTCAAATTATTAAATCTCTAATTAATTATTAAATTAATTAAAATAACATTAGGCTTATTAAATATTTCTTTTAATTCATAAGCTCACATAATTACATAATTGATAATAAAATTTTCCACATTAATTTAATAAATATAAACATTCTCCACATTAATTTAATAAATATAATTCATCATATTAATTAAATTTAATTAAATTACTAAATCTCATTTGTCACAGCTTCATTCTAATTATTTAATTATTTACTAATTAATTCATCAAAAAAGCCATTCGTTTATTTAAAACGGATCAAAAATAAATATAAAGACAAAATTAAATTACAAAATCTGTATTTCGAAGAACTTCCTGTCTTGGATTGACTAATGCTCCGCGTGGCTTTCATGGATATGATGAACCGAGTATTCAAGGAGTATTTGGATCAATTCGTTGTTGTCTTTATTGATGATATCCTCATATATTCCAAAATTCATGAAGATCATGAGCACCATTTGAAGCTGGTACTCCAAAGGCTTCGTGAAAACAAGCTTTATGCTAAGTTGAAGAAATGCGAGTTCTTGCTTAAGGAAGTAGCATTCCTTGGGCACGTGGTGTCAAAACATGGAGTATCTGTTGACCCGACGAAGATTGAAGCAATACAAAGTTAGGAGCAACCGAAGTTAGTGACCGAAGTACGTAGCTTTCTTGGTTTAGCTGGTTATTATCAGAGATTCGTGGAAGGATTTTCTCGAATCGCTACTCCGTTAACTCAGCTGACTCAGAAAGATACAAAATTCGTATGGAGCGAGGAATGCGGGAAGAATTTTCAAGAGCTCAAGAGGAGACTCATTTCGGCACATATTCTGATAATACCATCTGGTTCGGATGGATTTGTTATCTACAGCGATGCTTCAGGCAAAGGGTTAGGATGTGTTCTCATGTAACATGGGAAAGTCATAGCCTATGCCTCGCGACAACTTAAAGAATATGAGAGGAATTATACTACTCATGATCTAGAGTTGGCACCAGTCGTTTTCTGCTTAAAGATCCGGAGGCACTATCTATATGGGGAGAAAGTGGAGATATATTCGCACCATAAAAGCCTCAAATATTTCTTCACCCAAAAGGAACTCAACATTCTAAACAACGACGTTGGCTCGAAATTTGTTGAAAGATTATGACCACACTATTCAATACCATCTTGGAAAAGCGAACGTAGTAGGTAGACGCGTTGAGTAGAAGATTATATGTGGGAACGAGTGCGATGTTGCACAAAGGCTCATTTTGTGTGATTTATAAAAGATGAAGATAGAATTCGAGACTCCGGGGACCCATGCGATGATGTCAAGTATACGCATAGAACCGACTTTAATCGAAAAAGTTAAAGTTGCTCAAGCCACGTAATCTTGAGTCGATGCATATGAAGAAGAAAGTACAAGAAGGTGCTATTCCAGAAGCAAGAATCGATGAAGAAGGAATACTTCGAGTCCACTCCAGACTTTGTGTTCCTAACGACTCTGATTTGAAATATAAGATCATGATGGAGGCACACAATACACCATTTGTAATCCATCCTGGAAGTACCAAAATGTATCGTGATCTTAAACATACATATTGGTAGAAATATGAAGAGAGAGATTGCAAAGTTTATCTCGAGGTGTTTAACTTGTCAAAGTGTAAAGTCGGAGCATCAAGTGCCTAAGGGTCCATTACAACCACTTAAGATTCTGAAATGGAAGTGGGAACATATAACGATGGATTTTGTTACGAGTCTTCCCACGGTTTCTCAAGGCATAGATGATATTTGGGTTATTGTTGATAGATTAACAAAGTCTCGCTTTCATTTCTTCCGACACGGAGACTTATTCCTTGAACGTCTTGCTCAGATATACGTAAATGAGATTGTGAGATTGCATGGCATGCCAAGATATCCATAGTTTCGGATCGTGACCCAAGATTCACTTCACATTTTGGGTTAGCTTGCAAAAAGCTATGGGCATGGATTTACGATTCAGTTCGGCATACCATCCTCAAACGGACGGACAATCAGAGAGGACTATTTAAACTCTTGAAGATCAATTAAGACTCTGTGTCCTAGACTTCAAAGGGAGTTGGGATAAGTATTTAGCATTGGTGGAATTCTTCTACAACAACAGTTATCAGGCAAGTATAGGTGTGGCCCCATTCGAAGCATTATATGGACGTAAGTGTTGCTCTCCAAAGATATTGGGATGAGGTGGGTGAAGCAACATTGTTGGGACCAGAGTTGGTACGTATGACTACAGAAAAGATCCAAATGATTCGACAACGTATACAAATGGCACAAGATTGACAAAAGAGTTATGCGAATCTTCATCGAAAGGACATGGAATTTGGTATTAGGGATCATGTATTGCTGTGTGTTGCTCCATGGAAGGGAGTTACAAGATTTGGGAAAAGAGGAAAGCTCAATCCACCATTTATTGGTCCATTTCAGATTCTTGACCGAGTAGGAAATGTGGCCTATAGACTCGCGTTACCACTAAGCATGTCTCGTGTTCATAATATTTTTCACATATCTGTGCTTCGTAAATATGTGAAAGACCCGAACCACGTTATTGAGTTAGAACCAGACGAGATAGCCGAAGACTTAACGTACGAGGAGGTACCTGTTAAGATCTTGGATAGGAATGAGCATGTCTTACGTACAAAGGTCATACCACATGTCAAAGTTTTGTGGAGGAACCATGCTATTGAGGAAATGACCTGGGAGTTGGAAACAGAAATGAAAGCGAGGTATCCTCACCTTTTCGAAACACCAGGTACGTACGTCAATTTCGAGGATGAAATTTCATAAGGAGGGGAGGTTGTAAGACCCCAACTTATTATTAATGAAATTGAATTTCCTCTATTTATTATTTTGAAATAGTAAGGGTTGATTTGATTAATGTGGTTAGTTATGGGTAAAATGTGCAAATATTTCAAATAAGCAAGTGGTTATAAAATATTCATTGTTGTCGAAGAATATTCGTTTGGTCGTGGAATATTCTTACCGCTCGGAATATTCGTTAAATGCGACCACAAGTATGACCTTTTGTGGGCCCCATAACTGAAAGCGATTGGATGAAGGAAAATGACAAGTATAAGTTTTTATAAATAACGGCTTAGTTGTTACCAGTTAACACTTGTTGGAATACCCGGTGGTTAAAACACAAGATTACGCGGATTACACAAATTATTGATTCTTACGTAGAAGGCACTACTCAATAATTGCTACAATAATTACTTATTCAATATTTTATTTTATTGATTCAATAATTCTACGTTGATATTTTATATTATTGTTGTTTTAATAATTGTCACTACACAATATTTTCCATTATCAGATCACTAATTCATATTATTTTTTTTTTCGCTAAGTTTGTTTGTATATTGAAAAAGAAGAGATAATACAATCGATAAGGGCATACCCCAGAAGCTTTTGATAGAACCACACGGGACAACCCCCAAAATGGACAACAAAAGATTAACAACCAAGCCAAATGAAAGAACAAAGCGTTACTAAGTAGGACAATAGAAAAACAAGCATGAAACCTTAATCAACATAGACAACCAATCAGGTGAAACCAAGCATCCAAATAAATGGGGATGAAGACTGAACCAAACTACATTCACGAAGAGTCAAGGGGATGTCAAGCATAGGAAGAACTACGAGAGCCATGGGTCGATGGCCAAAACCATCTATATCGAACCACAAGTCAAGCCGAAACCCCGGCCAAAAACCAACATCCCCCAGCTTCAAGAGACAAGAGTAGAACCGGCAAGCCGAGCCGAGATGCCAAGCCGGATATGCCAGTACCAGATCCTTATCACCACAAAGCCGAACCAAGCATTCTGGATCAAGATGCTCACCTTCAACCCAAAACGGATAGAAGCAATAATGAACCAACCAACGAAGTGGCGAACTACCATGGAAACGAACACTCATAGGTAATTTGGCATTTTATGAAATAATGAGTTCCTAATCGCCCAAAGTTTGTAAACTGGGGGGGAACTAAATCGCATTACACAGAAATTAAGAGGACGTCAAGCATGGGAAGGACTACGAGAGCCAGAAGGAGAGGGCCAAACCATCTTTACCAAACCCCGAAGCCAAAGCCGAAACCCTGAAGCCGGAACCAATCCCCCAGCTTCCCGAAGATAAGAGGAAGAACCACGGCCAACCCATTTTATCGCCACAAAGCCGAACCCAGCTATGGACTAAAGATGCTACCCAACATGGAAAGAAGCAATAGCTGAACCAAACCAATGAAGAGGCCGAACTGCCAAGGAGACGACCTGCCGAACCGCCATGGAAGCCAAGTTAATTCTAGAATTTTGCAGTAGCCGAACAGCTATGCAGAAAAGACCAAACCAAGAACCATGAAATGCACCATAGCAGTGCCTCACAACCAAATACTTAGGTCGTGCCTAGTTTCATGTGACCTTGAGGAATTTGGGGAAAGAAGAAAGCCTTGACTTAGTGATATTAATAATCTCCTAGCCAAAACATTCATAGGCAATTTGGCATTTTTATGGACAATTGAGTTCTAATCGCCCAAAGTTTGTAAACCGTGGTGGAAAAGACCATCTTTAAAATATCGAATCAATTTTATTTCCTTTAAAATGAATGATATAGTCCACTAGACTATCCCAGCTCCTTGGAGCATTGGTCCAGACTTCGAAGGCAAGAATAGAAGAGAGAACTGAAGTAGAATAGGGGCAATCAAAGAACAAATGAGAGAATGTCTCAAAGATGATTTGCACTGAAAGGGCGATTCATAGGACTTAGCTATGGTAAGCAGAGAACCTATCATTTGTGGGTAATCAGTAGAAGAGCAAGCCATAGGGTAAAGGAGAATTGGGGATATGGAGGGGAACCAAAGCAATTTAGCCCATGGGACTTTCTCACGCAATGAATAGATTCCCAAATAGTGGAAGCTTTGAGATGTTTCACTCACTGGTTGTCCCAAAGAATCAAGTCCTCGGCATCGTAAGGATTAGAAGAGATGAAAACAAGGTGCGTAATCACGCACATCATGATGATTATTGAAAGGCAAAGACCATGCACCCATGTAAATGATGGCGTAAATTGCGCGTTAATGTGGATTCTGGAGTTGGAGAGCGAGATGGAGAGGGTTTTAAGGGTTGCCCATTCAACCACTTGTCAAACCAGAGGATCAAGGAATTTCCATTCCCAACTCTATAGGTAAGGAAAGGGAGAGCTATGGAACGAAGCTTAAGGATCTTACGCCGATCCATGAACACCCAAGGGGTTCGAGATATACCGTAAATTGGTCTTTGATAAAGATCAGAGATTTGACCCGGTTAGCCCATAAGGAGGGGGAAGATGGGGAGATGACCTTTAAAAGTTGGAGAATAATGAGAGCCGAGTTCCAATCAAGAAGGTTCTTAATTGCGAGACCACCTTCACAAAGGGAAGGGACAAATCCTCCAAGAGACTTTGTACCATGCCAAGGAGAGAAGGCCCTTCCAAAGGAATCTACACATGATAGATTGAATGGCTCTTAGAACTGAATTAGGAAGAATAAAATGGGAGGCCCAAAGATTAGATTGCAAAAAGCACCGATTTAATCAAATTGAACTCTACTGAATAAGAGAGGAAGCGGGATGTCCAAGAGGAAACTCCGGCGAGAATTCTATGAATCAAGGGTCGGCAATCGAATGGGAGAGTTTAGAGGAGATAAGAGGGACCCCAGAAATCTAATTGGTAATACTCAAAAGGAATACCCAAAAAACAAGTTAATACTTACCTTAACATCATTTGGGACATTGGCAAGAAACATGACTTTTACGAGCATTAGGAATGAGGCCGTAAAACATAGAGAAGGATTGAATGCGAGTGAATAATGGAAACAGAGGCCATATCTCCATGGCAAAATATGAGAATATCATCGGCAAAGCATACGTGGGATATGTTGCACGATTCTGTTTTCCAATGAAACTTGAAATTAGGCAACAGAGTTTCCTTGTGTAGAATCATGGAGAAGGCTTCCATAGCTAGAACGAATAAGTAAGGAGACAGGGGATCCCCTCGCTTAAGACCCTCGCTCCTTTAAAGTAGCCAAACAGACCTCCATTGACTTTGATAGAAAACATAGTCGTAGTGATGCACTCTTTAATCCAGCCAATGAAAATAGGGGGGAATTTAAGAAGGCCCAACAAATCCAAGAGAAACCTCCAGTCAACAGTGTCGAAGGCTTTCCGAATATCAATTTTAAGAGCACACCGGGCAGGACCAGAAAGTCTGTGGTAATTCCTGAAAAGCTCTTGAGCAAGGAGGATATTGTCACTAATGCTTCTCCCCGAGATGAAGGCGGGAAGAAGTCTGATTTGAGCTGAGCATGGTCAATAAGGGAAGGAGTATGATTGAGCATTAGGTCAAGGATCTTCGCTATACATTTGAGATCAAGGTGTAGTAACATTAACTCCAAATAGGTCTAAAATCCGCCGATATTGATGGATTATCCGCTTTCTAATCAAGGCAACACTTTTAGCAATAGTGAAGTAGCATTAACTCCACACCAACGACTGAAGGTGCCCAGAGATGAAGAAAGAGGGGTATGGAGGACTAGATCAGAAGGAAATCACGGCCTTATAATGTCCCAAGAATGTAGAAAGAAATTAAAGAAAAAAAACCGTTGTGGTTCTTGATTTTATTCTTTTTTTTTATCGGATCAAGCGAAAGAAGGACTCGGAAGAATTTCTGAATCAAGAATTGAGTGGTTAAGACAACATTTGAGCATGAAGTTATCCGCTTTGTTTAGTACACGACTGTTTTAGTGCGTAGGAGGAGATAGGACCCCAGAGATCCCGAAAATAGTCCACCGCCATCATTAAAAGATAAAAAGGGATACCCCAACGATCCTCAATAAGAACACCGTAGCTATTAAAGATAAAGAGAATTTTGTTGTGGTTCCAATTACTCTTGATAACATCGGCAAAAAACTTCGAATTTTTATCGCTCGGCAAGCCAAAGTGCTGCTCGGATTTTTGAGCAAGAGAGATTCTTCAAGAGCCAATGCTTTCCATAAGGATCGAGAGCATTTGTCTTCTAGGGCAAGCAGACAAGAGTTTAAGGGATCCGCATGAAGAGATTGTTGAACCTGACCAAATTTTAGTTCAAGTAGGTGCTAACATTCCTCGATAAGTTACCGTTAAAAAGAGTTCAAAGTTTTGAGGCACATTTCCACCTGAATTCGATACTCCAACAATCCAAGACAAAGAAGATCAAACCCTTCCAACTCCAAAGATGAAGTTAAAGAATCGAACGGCTTGGTTTCGAAGAAGCATACCAAAGATAAGTAATATCGACAATGATCGGAAAGACCACGAGGTCCATAAGCATTTGACTAGGAATCGGACATTACGCCGAACCAAGAACTGTTACCCATTGCTTTCATCCAAATTTCCTATGAATAGGATAAGAACTCCGAACCGATGCCCACCACGTATACAGAGGCCCAATAAAGATTTAATATCAACAACACCAATAGTGTCTAAGCAATCGTTAAAGCCCATACCCACTTCCTCAAGAAGAATCACCACCTTCCGACATCTGTAGACACTCTTGATAGTGTCTCGAAGTCCCCAAGAATACACCAAGTGTCCGAGGAGGACAAGGAATCCCAGCATAACTTCACTATCAATAGCCAAGATCGATAACTCGCCATAAAGAGGAAAGAGCTTGAAGTGGGAAACTTGGGCAGATTGAAACAGACATCCACTTCCAAATAGAAGATCCCAAATTTCACCCAAATCCTATTGCTCGGTGGTAGAGGTACTCATAGTTAAAGATCCAAACCTGCCATTAAGATTAGCCCGTGATATTCTCGAAGCATTTGAGCTTTTTATTCTAGTCTCGGAGGAGGCCCACAAAGGAAATATGGGTTGTTGTCTAACAAAAAGTGAGTAACAAAAGCCCCGCAAAGCTGGTTTTTTATATTAAACCCCCGACATTATATGAGCAAAAGAATAACGTCATAAAAAGGAATAGATTAGTCTGAAGGGAAGACCCTTGGGCCTTTTGTTCCTCTTCTCTCGTGACTCAAGAGGCTCTTTCCGTGCCTAGTCTTATGCTTCAGTCCCCGCATTCCTTCTCATCAACTTGCTTAAACTTATCAAGTATACTCAATAATTGCTACAATAATTACTATTCAATATTTTATTTTATTGATTCAATAATTGCTACGTTGATATTTTATATTATTGTTGTTTTAATAATTTTCACTACATGATATTTTCCATTATCAAATCAATAATTCATATTATTTGAGTAATATTATTAGATAGCATTATTGGCAATGTCTAGAAAGTTCTATCCAAGGAGCCTAATTAATCACTTGAAGAAGAGAAAATCCTTATTGAAAGCCCCTCTTTCTGAGGAGCGGCACAGTTGTCGATGATTGTGATTACATCATATTATTTGTGAATAATTAATTATTAATTGATATGATAAGGAAAATATTCATTTTATGTGGATATAGATGGAGAAAATTTTAAAGTGACAATTGTTGAAAAATTGATATTTTATCTTTTCTGATAAAATATTTCATTTAAATATATTATTATATTATAATAATATAATAATGGTGATATTTTTACAATGAATGTGTGATATATGAATAAATGAGGAGGAAGAGTATTTTTGTTGTAATAAATGTTAAAAACATATTTTTCATGTTTGTGGACCCCATTTCTTGACTGAAATTTGATTATAGCCTGTAAAATCGCCCGTATGTGGATTTCGGTCAATTTCTGTTTGAAATTTAAAAAAACTTAAAACTACAAAGTTGTAGAGAATTGAATTTTCTATGAAATGGACATAAGATTCGAATTTTTCTGATAAAAGGGCTATTTATTATGACTTATTGAAGTTCCGGAATAATTGATTTTTGAAGTTTTAAATAATTTTTAAAAGAAAAACGTTTTTAACAAGTTGGTGAGCCCCACTAGTATGTAAAATGAGCTGAAATCAGTTGTCTAAGGTGGGCGTGAAAATTATATATATATATATATATATATATATTAATATTTTATTAAATTTTATGCTTTGGTGTTCTAAGCATTTTCCTATAAATAGGGTGCTTAGGTTAGAATTGAAAATCACACCAGAAACTGAAATCTTCTCTCTCTATATTATCAAGCGTATTCTTGTGAGTATTTTGATACTTTGAGTGTTGCTATCTTGTGTTCCTTGAGTATATCCGATATTCCATCCGTAAGATTATTCTTCTCGAGGTAAGGGATGTTATTTTTTTAAAATGATATTATTTCTTCTAATATCATTATGCGGAATTAAGATTTTTCTTGTGAAATTCTTGTCTTTTAGTGCCTGGATTACTATTCACGATACTCAAGACTATTCAAAAAAATTAAAATTTTATTTTTTGTCCAAGATATCTATTATGGATATTAGCTTTGATTGTATCCATGTTTTGGCCTCCATTCTTGAATTTTACTTCACTATGGGTTATTTATGAAGTATTTTTAAACTTGGATTGTTTAAAGTATGAATCATTAATATTTTTTCTTTTGTTTCACTTGATTCGTTTTCTTTAAAATATTTTTCATCATTCTCAGTCCTAAATGATGATATTACTGAATATTTTTAGCCTGTAGTGCAAAGATGGCTGATTTTCTTATGAATATCTTTGGCCCATAGTGCAAAGATGTACAAGTGTTGAGATGAACATGACCAACTGATAAATATCTTTGGCCTGTAGTGCAAAGATGAATATTTGATTTAAGATGTATATTGATTGATGTTACAGGGATAAAATATTGATGATGGATTTTTAAAATCATAGAAGATAGTAGATTTCATTCTCTATGTAACTCTTCTAATGAATTATTATTTCCGCTACGAATATTAATTTAAAACTTGTTGTCTATTGTATTCTATCAGATTTTTCCCTGTTGAGGACTAATGATAATTTTTTCTATATTAACTTAGTCATAATATTCTCTACTGGGCTAGTTGAGCTCACCCTTTTCCGTTTTGTTCCATTTTTCTTCTTAGAAGGCGAGAATGTAGCGAGTACTAGTCAGGGTATGGAATGATGGTTCTAGAAGTTGTCTTAGTAGTCCTCACTATTTTGTAAAATAGTGTATCAATAATTATAATGAGGACTTATTTGAGTGTGGATATTGTTTAGATGACAATATTTGTATTTAAACTCACAGTTTATGTGTGTTGTCGTATTTTGCACGACAATTATATTAATAAAGTTATAGTTTTTTCTGTACCATGTATTTGGTAACTCAGAATGGGTGTTGTATACCTATTTTGGGGGCGTCACAGTTGGTATCAAAGCTTAGGGATATGATCTCTGGCGGAGATCGGGGAATAGAACTAGGAGGGGAGAGATGAGTAAATCCTTCGCTAGTGTGTCCTACCTAAGCTTATTTGTAGGTTGGTCAATATAGGGATATTATGTGATATGTTAATTTCTTTAATTAACCCTTATTTTATGGCAGTATTTGAGAATGGCAACTGAGAATGTTAACAGTGGACTAAATGAGACCGTGGAGACACCTTTACTCATCAATCAAGAGAACGTGCAATAGAACGACAATGTTCCTCCTATAAACAACACCACTGAGCAGACGATGAACGACGGGATGTTTAGAATATCTGTCCTAGTAGCAGTGAAGTAAAGTAGAGACCCTATCATACCTCTATATTAAGTGATATCAATACATTTATCTTTCTCATCTTTGTCAAGCTTAGTTGTTGGAGAAATTGGAGTTTTCATGGGGGAAGCTGATTCCATGCCATAATTTTTAAGCAAGCCTTTGATATATTTGGCTTGGTTAATGAAGATACCTTTACCAGTCTGCTTCACTTGAAGTCCAAGGAAGAAATTCAGCTCACCCATCATGCTCATTTCGAATATACTCTGTATAAGCATGGCAAATCTCTCACATAACTTTTCATCAGTAGAGCCAAAAATAATGTCATCTACATATATTTGTTCCAATAAAACTTTATCTTTGTGCTTCCTAAGGAATAGTGTGGTGTCTACTCTTCTTCTAGTGAATCCTTTTTCAATAAGAAAGTTTGTTAGAGTTTCATACCATGCTCTAGGTGCTTGTTTTAGTCCATATAAAACTTTTTCTAATCTATAGACATACTTAAAGAGAGTTAGATTGATAAAACCTGAAGGTTGTTCCACATAAACTTCTTGAAGTACTTCTCCATTTAGAAATTCACTTTTGACATCTAGTTGGAAGACTTTGAACTTTATGTGTGCAGTAAAAGTAAGAAATATTCTGATTACTTCTAGTCTGGCAACAGGTGCAAAGGTTTCATTGTAGACGATGCCTTCTTCTTAAGAGTAACCTTTAGCTACAAGCCTTGCTCTGTTTCTTATGATCATCCCATCTTCATCCATCTTATTTCCAACGACTCATTTTGTGCCAATGACTGGGTGATGCTTTGGTATAGGAACTAATCCTTAAACTTTACTTCTTTCTAATTAACTTAGTTCCTCTTGCATAGCTTCTATCTAGCTTGAATCTTCCAAGGCTTCCTCTATCTTCTTAGGTTCCATTTGGGACAGAAAACTTAGGTAGAAACATTCATTTTGGGTATCGAATCTTGTCCTGATTATTTTGTTTGGATCTCTGATAATCAAGTCTTGGGTGTGATCTCTTGCCCATCTACTTCCTGTTGGAACGTCTGTTCTAGTGCCTTCTTGTCTGAATATTTCAAGATAGATTTCTGGTTCTTGTTGCATAGGCTCATTGTCTGGTGTAGTGCCTTCCATGATTTCTTCTTCTTACTCCATGATTCCATTTCTTGGACCTACGATCGTGGTGTCTGAATTGACCATTTCGATCGCAGTGTCTGGTTCAACGATTGTAGTGTTGATTGGTACAGATTTGTCTGAGTTTGTTTCATCAAAGGTGACATGAATAGAGACTTCAACACTTATAGCTTTCTTATTGAACACCCTATAGGCTTTGCTATCTGTGGCATATCCAAGAAATATTCCTTCATCTTACTTTGGCTAGAACTTAGTTAGATATTATTTCCCATTGTTGAGGATATAACAAGCACAACCAAAGTCATAGAAATAGCTGACATTTGGCTTTCTTCCTTTCCATAGCTCGTAGGGTGTCTTCTTGAAAGTAGAATGAACAAGAGATCTGTTATGAGTGTAGTAAGCAGTGTTGATGGCTTCTGCCCAAAAATATTTAGGTAGATGAGCTGCCGCTAGTAGTGTTCTTCCTACCCCAATCAGGGTTCTATTCTTTCTTTCAGCTACTCCATTTTGCTGTGGAGTTCTTGGAGCTGAGAAGTTGTGATTGATAACATTATCTTCAAAGAACTGATTTATCTCAGAAAATTTGAATTCTCTTCCATGATCACTTCTAATGGCTTTGATCTTTTCTCCTTTCTCATTCATGACTAGCTTAAACATCTTGATAAGTTAGGAGCTAATTTCATCTTTAGAACTTAGAAAGAATACCCATGTGAATCTGGTGTAGTTGTCTATTACCACCAGTGATTATCTCTTCCCTACAAGGCTTACAGTTGGAATAGGCCCAAAAAGATTATGTGGAGTAACTGTAGAGGCTTATCATTAGAGTTGACTATTTTACCTTTGAATGAGCTCTATATGTACTTTTTTTTTAGTTGACAAGCATTGCATGGTCTTTCTTTGATGAAGTTGAATTTAGGTAAGCCTGCTACTAGGTCTTTGGAGGCTAGTTTTGACATATTTTTGAAGTTTAGATGAGATAACCTTCTATGCGATAGCCAACTTATTTCTTCAGAGGCTTTGGCAAGAAAACACATTGTCTCATCAGAACTTAATTCAAAGAGGTTGACAACATAGACATTTCCTTTTACGGTTCCAGTTAGCTTTAGGGAAGAAGTCTTCATATCTCTAACCTGGCATTGATTGTTGAGGAAGGTGACTTGATGTCCTTTATCACACAGTTGGCTGATACTCAGGAGATTATGCTTCAATCCTTCAACATAGGTTACTTTGCTGAAGGACACAACACTGTTTCCAGCTGAGCCATATCCTCTAGTATTTCTAGAGCCATTATCTCCAAAGATGACTGTAGGACCCTCCTTCTCTATAAATTTAGACAAAAGAGATTTGTTTCCAGTTATGTGCCTTGAGCATGCACTATCAAGGTACCAGGTTGTCATAGTGAAGCTCTGTTCCTACAGTAAGATTTAACTTTCATTTCGGTACCCAGACTTGCTTGGGTCCTACTCTGTTAGTTCCATTAGGGTCCCAAATCTGCTTGACTTTAGGTCTATGGTTTACATGGTTATAATAGCATGTTGCAGCTTTGTGACAGTATTTATCACATAAAAACATCTAGTATGAGGCATGATTATATGTGTTTATGGATTCTTTCTTAATATGGACATATGTGAGTATATGGTAGCCTTTTCCTTTTCCTTATGCTAATTCTTCTTTTTCTATACTGCTCTGTGATTCAAAGATTTTGTAGAGTAAACCTCAACTCTACGATTCTTTCCTAGTTGGTTTGTGGAGCTGATTTTATTTGACTTCATAATCCTTTGAGGTCGGAAAGTCTAGAGACATTACTCTGATCAGAAGAGCAAGGATTCATTGGCTCTATGCTCTGTGTGGATTTCACAAACGTAATGCTTCTATTGAGATTTGAAGCAATGTTGATGTTAGTTTCTAATGTTTTTATCACACATGATTCTGAGGGAAAATCCCCAAAACTTAGACCTGGTTTGTCAGAAGAAATTATCTGATTGGAGATCAGAGAGTCCATAGATGAAGAAGACATGTTGCATATTAGGATTGTCTTTTCTAGCTCCTCAAACTTAGAAGCTAGTTTTACAATCTCTTGGCTGGCTTGACAGACTACGAATCTGTTCTAGCATATCTATTATAACACATAAGATCAACCTAACAAGCTTGATCTTTCTATTACCGAGGTCTTTACAACAAGATAATCATTTATCTCAGATTAACTAAACATTTATGATCTTTAATCTAAGTCCTTGCACATATGATCTAATAAGGACTTTACATCTTTTTGATAATGCATGCACATATATTTATTTATTCCAACATCAAATTTAAATATGTAATTCCCAACAATATCAAAATAATCTAAACTCTCCTTTTGCATGTATCCTTTGATTACAAGTCTTTCTTTATGTTTATTTATAGATCCATCTACTTTCATTTTCTTCTTGAATGTCCACTTGTATCCAAGAGGTTTAGAGCCAGGTGGGAGATCTACTAATTCTCACATATGATTATGCAATATGGATTCTACTTCAATATTTATAACCTTTTTCCAATATAGAGCTTCGAGACTCGACACCGCTTCTCTTTAAGTTTGAGGCTCATTTTCTAACAAATAAGGTAGAAAATCCGAACCATAAGATTTTGATATTCTAGCCCGTTTACTACGTTTAGGTTCATCAATATCTTCTAATCCATGATTACTGTCATTAACAATGTCATAAGTTTTTTTGTTTGAACTTGTTTCTGTTAATTAGAACTTTGTTCTTGTTCTTTTTATTAGGAAACACTATTTCAAAGAATTCAACATCTTTTGACTTGATAATACTATTTTCATGCATTTTCTCTATTTTTAATTTATTAACCAAAAATCTATATGCCTTCTTATTATTAGTATAACCAATGAATATACAATCTATTATTTTCGGTCCTATTTTCACCTTTTTGGACGGAGTAACCATTACTTTTGCTAAACACCCCCACACTTTTAAGTGTTTATAAGACGTCTTACGTCCTTTCCATAATTCATAGGGTGAAGAATTAGACTTCTTTTGAGGTATTCAGTTGAGAATATAATTTGTTGAAAGAATTACTTCCCCAAATAAATTTTGAGGTAGCCCAGAACTTAATAATAATGCATTCATCATTTCTTTCAAAGTTCTATTCTTTCTTTCTTCAACACCATTTTGTTGTGGTGAATAAGGTGCAGTGGTTTGCGGTATTATACCATGATGTGAACAAATTTTAATAAAAGAAAATTCATATTCCCCACATCTATCACTTCTAACTACCTTGATCTTTTTATCAAGTTGGTTCTCAACCTCATTTTTGTAATGTTTAAACATTTCCAAAGCTCCATCTTTACTTCTCAATAAGTAAACATAACAATATCTTGTAAAATCATCTATAAAAGCAATAAAGTATTTCTTACCTCTTCTTGTTTGTATATACTTTAAATCACAAATATCGGTATGTATCAATTCAAGAGGTTACGTACTTTTTTAATTGATTTAAAAGAAGATTTTCAAGTTTTGCCTCAACGCAAACTTCACATTAATGATTAGAGTTAATCTCTCATTTTGGCAAACATTCTATATTAATTAATCTACGTATAGTATTATAATTAACATGTCCTAATCTACTATGTCATAAATTCGATGCCTCAATCAAATAAGCAGAAGATGTAATTTTATTAATATTAGAAGATACAATTGTCATTACATTCATTTTAAAGAGCTCATTGCTCATATATCATTTCCCCACATACATCCCATTTTTCGTTAAGACAACTTTTTTCCATATAAAGATCAATTTAAATCCCTTTTTGCTAAGAAGGGATCCTGACACTAAATTCATCCTAATATCAGGCACATGGAGCACGTTGTTGAGGGTGAGTTCCTTGCCAGATGTCATCTTCAGAACCACCCTTCCTCATCCGAAAGAATCTTTGATGAAGAAGAATTTTTCATGTACAATTGTTCTCTATTCTCAATTTCTTGATATGTGTAGAACATCTTCCTATCAGAACACACATGGCAGGTTGCTCCAGTATCTACCCACCATTCCCTGGGATTCTCAACCATGTTTACTTCAGAAACAACCGCTGAAAGGTTCATTTCTGAAACATCTTGAAGAAGACCATCCACTTCCGTTAAATTGGCTTGTGCGGACTTCTTGTTTTGGTCTTTGCATTTACGACAATCCTTTGCCCTATGTCCGAGCTTGTCACAAATGTAGCATTTGCCTTGGAACTTCTTATTTGTTCCCTGTTGAGGCCCATTGCCGAGTACTTCCTCCTTTTAGACTTCGGACCTTGTTCCACCACGCTGGCTTTATATTCCACAAAGCTCTTTCCTATTTTTTTCTCAGAAGCACGTTTGTCCTCTTCTATCCTTAATTTTATGATTAAGTCTTCAAGTTTCATCTCTTTGTATTTATGCTTGAGATAATTCTTAAAATCTTTCCACAATGGTGGTAGTTTTTCAATAATTACAGCAAATTGGAAATATTCACTTAAAGACATACCTTCTGCATGTATTTCATGAAGGATTACTTGTAATTCTTGGACTTGGTTGATAGCAGCCTTGGAATCCACCATCTTGTAGTCCAAAAACCTGCCAACTACGAACTTCTTTGTGCTAGCATCTTCTGTTTTATATTTCTTTTCCAAAGAATCTCATAGTTCTCTTGCTGTTTTAAGAGAACTATACACATTATATAATGTGTTATCCAATCCATAAACGATGTAATTTTAGCACAAAAAATCTGCATGTTTCCATGCATCTATTGTAGCAACAACTTACATGTCTGTTTCATCTTATTTGAGTACAGTGGGATCTTCGTGAAGAAACCTCTTCAAGTTGAGAGTAATAAGATAAAACAACATCTTTTATTGTGCCTTTTGAATTCTGTACCATTGAACCTTTCTGATTTTCACCATGGTTCACAGGTACATTTGGAATTATTGGTGTAAAAGAAGTACCGACTATAGCAACATAATCGATAGCCATATATGTGAGACCCCAAATTTTATGAAATGAAAGTATTCAATTTTCTTATAATTATTCTATTTAGTAAATGGTTAAATTGATAAAAGGTTAAAGTTAAGGGTGATATTTGAAATTTTTTCAAAGTAAGCAAGTTGTCATAAAATAATCGGTGATAAAAGTATAGTAATAAGTGTGGTTGCATAGTAGCACACGGTATTGATTATTGATGCTCACGTGAGAAGTCACTCGGTTTTATTCAATTATTGTCATAATATTTTATATTTTTAAATCAATAATTGAGACGACAAAGTTATTCATATTATTATTTGCAATATTGATAATGTCTAGAAGTTCTATCAAGGAGAGGTTTGGTCACCTAATTGCGCGTCAATAAGGAGAAGTCCTTATCGAAAAGCCCTCTCTTTCCTGGGAACGACCTGGTTGTTAAATATTGTGAATTATAATATTAATGATGAATAAGTTCGTGTTGATTAAAGATGAAATTGATAGTTCCATTGTGTGGGAATTATTAGTGTTAGTGAAAATCGACATTTATTTCATAATTGATGTCTGGAGGTTATATTGACTAATCGGGTATTTAATCGGATAAATGAGAAATTAATTGCTATTGATTCACATGATTATAACTATTTGTTCACATTTGTGTACTATTGATTCACATTCATTTACTATTAGGGGAGTTGGTGCAAGATTGATAATACTTGCATGATTAAGTTAAAAATGGAGGTATAGTTGAAGGTACTATACTATAATTAATTTTTTCACATGTTTAGAACTATTGAGTCACATGATTTACTATTGATTCACATGATTTACTATTAGGGGAGGTATTGCAAGTTTGATAATACTTGCAGGACTAAATTAAAAATGAAAGAAAAGATGAAGGTATTATACTGTAATATTTCGAGCCCCAAAACGTCCAATTATCGAAACTATATTTTCCTATAAATAGAAGCTCATTCTTTCATTATTTTTCACCAATTCACTAAGTCTCACAAGAGCAATTATTATAGAGAAATTATAGATAAAGAAGCTATAGAGAGAAAGAAGAAGCGAAGTCTGCTACTTCACTATTCCAGTATCCAGTCTTCTTCTTAGGTAAGGGATATTATTATTATAGTAAGGGGTATTATTCTTTCATATTCATGAAGAGTTATTTTCTTTCAATACTCGTAAGGGTTGTTATTCCATTCTTTATTATTATGTTGGAATAACTTTGCCTACATGCCAAGTACCGCATATATGGTGAAATTCTTACATTATTCCATTCTTTATTATTACTGTTGGAATAACTTTTGTCTATCTTGATTTATCGCATGCACGTGAATTTCATTGTTATTCCATTCTTTATTATTACATTGGAATATCACATGCATGCGGATTACGCGTGACACGGTTCCATTCTTTATTATTACGTGTTGGAATATCACATGCATGCGGATTCTGGCGTGACATGACTTGTTCCATTCTTTATTATTACATTGGAATATCCTATACATATGATTACGCGTGACTTGGTTCCATTCTTTATTATTACATTGGAATATCCATGCATGCGATTATTACGTACATGACTGGTTCAATTCTTTATTATTTGTTGGGAATAACTTTTATGCATGCGGTTATCGCGTCATGGTGAATGAATTCTTCTATTATTCCATTCTTTATTATTACATTGGAATAACTTGTCTATGTGGATTACCACATGCATGGTGAATGATCCTTCGTATTCATTCTTTATTAAATTGTGGAAATGATCTCATCTCGTGGATTACCGCATGGCGGGTAAAAATTCATTTGTAGTTTTGTATAATCTATTATACTCGTATGAGATATCATTTCTTTTGTACTCGTAATAGAATATCATTTTCTTTGGTATTTTTTACGAGTTACTATTCACCCAGTTACTATTCACTCTAGTATTATTCACTCGGGTATTCGGGGCACTTTTTGTGTCGGAGTACTATTCACGGGTTACTATTCACCCAAATTACTACTCACCCGAATATTATTCACTCGGGTATTTGGGGTACTTTTCATGCCTGGGTACTATTCACGAGATACTATTCCCGAAGTACTATTCACAGGGTACTATTTACCCGAAAAATATATTTCTTTTCTGTCCAAATTATTTTTGGTACATGAATATTATTCTTGAATTTTACTCCACAAAGCAGTATCATGTTGACAATTTAGATATTTTTAAACACTGGATAAATTTAAAGTCTTTAATATTTATCTTTGATTTTGTTTGATTAATGCTTATATCATTGTCATCATCCTCATGCTTATATTATGATGAAAATCATCTTTGGCTTATGTGCAAAGATGGACTGTTGATGATTGGTTTGACAGTTGTATATCTTTGGCTTACGTGCAAAGATGGACTGTTGATTATTGGTTTTACAGTTGTATATCTTTGGCTTACGTGCAAAGATGGACTGTTGATTATTGATTTTAGAGTTGTATATCTTTGGCTTACGTGCAAAGATGGACTGTTGATTATTGGTTTTACAGTTGTATATCTTTGGCTTATGTGCAAAGATAAACTATTGATTGATGAGTATCTTTGGCTTATGTGCATAGATGAACTGTTTATTGGTATGATTATGACCAGGGATCATTCGGTATAATCATGACCTGTAATGTTATAGATGATGTGGTAAAAGTCCTTATTGGCCCGTAGTGCATTGATGGAACAGTTATTAGTATGATTATAACCAGAGATTATTCAGTATAATCATGACCATTGATGATTACATGAATATCCTTTGCCGTAATACAGGGATGATTCGATGATGTGGATTATTTATTAAGCTGAGTCTCAGTGATAAAATATTGATTATACACTTTTAATTCGTAAAATATAGTAGATATCATGCTCTACTTGACTCTTCTAAAATACAGTTGTATGTCTTTGGCCTGTAATGCAAAGATGGATTTATTAGTATGATTATGAGCAGGAATTGTGATTTGGTATAACCATGATTTTTGATGTTTTAGGTGAAGATAGGTGATGAAAATTATCTTCATCCTGGGTGCGAAGAGGAATTTAGAATCACAATTATGATTATGAGTTATTCATATGATTGTGGACAGGAATTATTGATTGATGTTACAGGGATAAAATATTATTGGTGGACTTTTAACGTAGAGAAGATAATAGACCTGATGGTCTATTTGACTCTTCTAATGGATTGTTCGTTCCGCTGCAACTATGGTTGAAAAGTTTTATCATCTACCATATGTTCTAATTCTCTGATTTATTACTGATGAAGGCTAATGATGATGTAAATTATCTTTAGTCATGATATTCTTTACTGGGCTAGTTGTGCTCACCCTTTTTTGCTTCACATTTCCTTTCGTGTAATAAGAGTGTTCTTAGGGTTGAAGCGGGGATAACAGGGGAATAGAATGGTGGTCTATAGCTGTTGAGGTTCTCCCTAAATAGTATGGAAATAATTTTATTGAGAACTTTAGATAAGTGTGTCGTATTGTATACGTCATTTGATATTTAATTTTGGTGAACCGAATAGGGTGAGGTGAAACCAACTTTGGAAGGGTGTTTTGCCACTATCATCATACAAGATGTCTAATGACATACAACCTCGTGTTATCATAAGACAGGGTTGTGCACATCCACTTGCTGAGTATATCTACGAGCACTACCTATATGATCTTGGAGTTTGTTTGATATATAATTCTCAATTAGAGAAAACGGAGATAATTATATGTCAAGAGAAGACTCACCATTGGAAAAAAGATGATAGTAATCTTCTTGTTTTTCTTTGGGGACTATTGGGTTAACCAAGGATAATTACGTGGACATATGATATCTATTATAATCTGAGGCACGCATGGCCTCTCATGTATGAAGGGTTTCCTTGAGTATTTTCAAAGATTTTAATTTCTAAAAGCAGCTTATTGATTGTGTACTTTTATGTAAAGTACCATTGTAAGGTTGTGGTTGAGGCACCATGAGAGTTACATACATTTGTATTAAAACTCACAATTTAACTGTGGTCGTATTCTGCACGACAGTTCAACAGTTGTATAAATGATGTTTGTAAATAATTTTTATAGTGTGATATCTGGTGACTCAGAATGGGTGATGTATACCTATTTTGGGGGCGTCACAATATTTCTTGTAACTATATATAAGATATTAATTATCTTAAGATTGTTAGTAAAACTAAATGGAAACTAAATATATATTGACTTATCTCCAAACTGCAAAAATAAATTTGTCAATGCTAGTACTTGGTACTATATATGTCCTTAAGACAATTATGTCGTCCTTACGGTGCTTAGAGTTTATAGAACTTGTCTCCCAGGATACAATGACAATCGTATGCTATAATAAAACTCCAAATAGCATACACAATGAACCAAAAGAAATGCTCTAGACTTTCTCACAATTAAACTATGAACTGCTTATGAAATAATAAAGAATTGAACACTTAGAATACTTAATGCTTCGATGATTTAAATGAATGGAAAAGTTGCACCACCTATCTATTTATAGAAGAGATTAGTGACCCATCAGAAGGGACACAACCCCTTGAAAAAGAACTATTTAGCCAAAATGACGTAGTTTTAGGCCTTAGCAAAAAGGGTGTGTCTATTCGGATTAAGAAACGACGTACTTTTAGTTTTAACAGAACAAAAACTACGTAATTTTAGGCTTACTGAAAAAAAAAGCGCGATCGTTCGTGCAAAAAGCGACGTAGTTTTGGTGTGATGCCCCCAAAATAGGTATACATCACCCATTCTGAGCCGCCAAATACATGGTACATAATTCAAATACAACTTAATTATACAACTGTCGTGTAAAGTATGACAAAATATAAGCTGGGAGTTTCAACACGAATATTGTCTTCTAGACAATATCCAAACTCAAATTCAATATTATTACATTTATTTTCACACTATTTCACAAAATAGTGAGGACTACTAATGCAAACATCTGGACCGTCACTCCGTTTCCCGACTAGTCCCAACTATATTCTCATTTCCTGAAGAAAACAATTAAAGTAAAGGGTGAGCTCAACTAGCCCAGTAAGAAATATTATGACTAAGATAATGCAGAATAAATTATCGTTAGCCTTCAATAGTGTTAAACTGATAAAATACAATAGACATCAAGTTTAACTGCAGCGGAACAAGCAATCCATTAGAAGAGTCAAGTAGAGAATGATATCTATTGTCTTCTATGATTTAAAAAGTTTATCATCAATTTTATCATTGAGACTCATCTTAATAAATAATCCACATTATCAAATCATCCCTACACTACGGCCAAGGATATTCATTAGTATCACGACCACGAATTATCCATGCACTACGGGCCAAGGATATTCGTGTTTTCATCAATGGTCATGATCATGCCAACAACAGTCCATCAATACACTACGGGCCAATGATAACTTTTACCACATCTGTGACGCCCCAAAAATAGGTCCACACGACCCGTTCTGAGTCCCCAAATATCACACTATAAAAATCATTTACAAACTTCATTTATACAACTGTTGAACTGTCATGCAGAATACGACCACAGTTAAACCGTGAGTTTTAATACAAATGTATGTAACTCTCATGGTTCCTTGACCACAACCTTACAATGGTACTTTACATAAAAGTACAGTCAAAAACTGTTTTAGAAATTAAAATCTTTGGGAAGTGCTCAAGAAAACCTTCGTACATGGGAGGCCATGCGTCAAGGTTATGATAGATATCATATGTCCACAAAATTATCCTTGGTTTACCCAATAGACCCCAAAGAAAAATGAGAAGATTACTATAATGTTCTTTCCAATGGTGAGTCTTCTCTTGACATATAACTATCTCCATTGTCTGCAATTGAAAATTATATTTCAACCAAACTCCAAGATCATATAGGTAGTGCTCGTAGATATACTCAACAAGTGGATGTGCACAACCCCTGTCTTTTATGATAACACGAGGTTTATGTCATTAGACATCTTGTATGATAGTGGGCAAAACACCCTTCCAAAGTTGGGTTCACCTCACCCTATTCAGTTCACCAAAATTAAATATCAAATGACGTATACAATACGACACACTTATCTAAAGTTCTCAATAAAATTATTTTCATACTATTTAAGGAAAACCTCAACAAACTATAGACCACCGTTTCTATTCTTCTTACTCCCTACTCACCGAACCCAACTACACTCTTATTACCCGAAGAAATTGTGAAGCAAAAAGGGTGAGCACACAACTAGCCCAAGTAAAGAATATCATGACTAAAGATAATTTACATCATCAATAGCCTTCATCAAGAATAAATCGAGATTTAGAACATATGGTAGATGATAAAATTTTCAACCATAGTTATAGCGAACGAACGAGCAATCCATTAGAAGAGTCAAATAGACCATCGATCTATTATCTTCTCCATGTTAAAAGTCCACCAATAATGTTTTATCCTCAGTAACATCAATCAACAATTCATGTCCACAATCATATGAATAACTCATAATCATAATTGTGATTCTAAATTCTTCTTCACACCTGTGACGAAGATAATTTTCATCACCTATCTTCACCAAACATCAAAAATCATGGTTATACCAAATCACAATTCCTCGCTTTCATAATCATATTAATAAATTCATCTTTGCACTACTACCCAAAGATATTCATTAACAATTCATCTTTGCACTACGTGCCAAAGACATACAAACTCGTATTTTTAGAAGAGTCAAGTAGAGCATGATATCTACTATCTTTTACGAATTAAAAGTGTATAATCAATATTTTATCGCTGAGACTCAGCTTAATAAATAATCCACATCATCGAATCATCCCTGCACTACGGCTAAGGATATTCATGTAATCATCAATGGTCATGATTATACCGAATAATTCATGGTTATAATCATACCAATAATTGTCCATCAATGCACTACGGGCCAATGAGGACTTTTACCACATCATCTATAACATTACGGGTCATGATTATACCGAATGATCCCTGGTCATAATCATACCAATAAACAGTTCATTTATGCACATAAGCCAAAGATACTCATCAATCAATAGTTCATCTTTGCACGTAAGCCAAAGATATACAATTGTAAAACCAATAATCAACAGTCCATCTTTACACGTAAGCCAAAGATATACAACTCATCAAAACCAATCATCAACAAATCCATCTTTGCACGTAAGCCAAAGATGATTTTCATCATAATATAAGCATGAGGATGATGACAATGATATAAGCATTAATCAAACAAAATCAAAGATAAATATTAAAGACTTTAAATTTATCCAGTGTTTAAAATTATCTAAATTGTCAACACGATATCGCTTTGTGGAGTAAAATTCAAGAATAATATTCATGTACCAAAAATAATTTGGACAGAAAAGAAATATATTTTTCTGGTAAATAGTACCCGTGAATAGTACTTCGGAATAGTATCTCGAATAGACTCGTGAATAGTACCCTCAGGCATGAAAAGTACCCCAAATACCCGAAAGTGAATAATATTCGGGTGAATAGTAATTTGGGTGAATAGTAACTTGAATAGAATAATAGTACTCCGAGACAAAAAAGTGCCCCGAATACCCGATAATAATACTATAATACTAGAGTGAATAAGAAATAGTAATAGTGAATAAGAACTCGTAAAAAAATACCAAAGAAAATGATATTCCATTACGAGTACAAAAGAAATGATATCTCATACGAGTATAATAGAATATACTAAATCTATAAATGGATTTTTTTGCCACCATGCGATAATCCACGTAGATGCATCATTTCCACAATTTAATAAGGAATGAATACAAAGGATCATTCACCATGCATGCGGTAATCCACATGATGTGTTATTCCAATGTAATAATAAAGAATGAATAATGTAAGAATTCACCATGCATGCGATAGATCCATTGCATGCAGTTATTCCCAAAAGAATAATAAATAATGGAACTAGGCGCGTAATGCGTAATCGCAGTAATCCAATGCATGCATGAGATATATCCAAATGTAATAATAAAGAATGGAACCAAAGTCAATAACAAGCGTAATCCGCATGTATAGGATATTCCAATGTAATAATAAAGAATGGAATAACAACAAACTTCACCGTGCATGCGATAGATCATCACATGACATGTTATTCCAACAGAATAATAAAGAATGGAATAATGTAAGAATTTCACCACGTATGTTGTACTTAGCATAGATAGGTTATTCCAACATAATAATAAAGAATTGAATAACAACCCTTACGAGTATTGAAAGAAAATAACTCTCTTCATGAATTCGAAAGAATAATACCCCTTACTATAATAATAATATCCCTTACTTCGTAAGAAGATCGATATTTGGAATAGTGAAGTAGCAGATTTCGCTTTCTTCTTCTCTCTCTATAGCTTTTCTCTCTATAATTTCTCTATAATAATTGCTCTTGTGAGACTTAGTGAATTGGTGAAAAATAATGAAGGAATGAGCTTCTAATTATAGGAAAATATAGTTTCCATAATTGCACATTTTGGGGCTCAAAATATTACAAAGATAATACCCTCATCTTTTCCTTCATTTTTAATTTAGTCATGCAAGTATTATCAAACTTGCACCACCTCCCCCTAATAGTAAATCATGTGAATCAATAGTTCTCATGTGACTCAATAGTTCTAAACATGTGAAAAATTAATTATAGTATAGACCTTCAACTATACCTCCATTTTTAACTTAGTCATGCAAGTATTATCAAACTTGCACCAACTCCCCTAATAGTAAATCATGTGAATCAATAGTACACACATGTGAACACATAGTTATAAGCATGTGAATTAATAGCAATTAATTGCTCATTTATCCGATTAATTACCCGATCGGGTCAATATAACCTCCGTACATCAATTATTATCGAAATAAATGTCGATTTCACTAACACTAATAATTCCAACACAATGGAACTATCAATTTCATCTTTAATCAACACGAACTTATTCATCATTAATATTATAACTCACAATATTTAACAACCAAAGTCGCTCCTGTGAAAGAGGGGGCTTTCCGATAAGGATTTCTCCTTATCATGCAAGCAATTAGGTGACCAAACCTCTCTTCGATGTAACTTCTGTACATCATCGATATTGCAAATAATAATATGAATAACTTATCCGCCTCAATTATTAAATTAATAATATAACATATTATACAAATGATACTGTGACAATAATTGAATCAATATTATGAGACATATGATGCAACAATTATTATAGCAATAATTGAGTATAACTGAGTGACTTCTTACTTAAGCATCAGTAATCAATACCGTGTGCTACTATACAACCACGCGTATTACTGTACTTTTACTACCAAGTAGTTCAACAGTTTTTAACGGTAACACTTTCGCCGTTATTTTTATTAAAAGATATTTTTGTCGTTTTCTAACTACGATAATACTTCCATTGTGCGGTTCACCAATGATTGTGTCGTTGTACGAATATTCCCTGTTAAAATAAATATTCCCCGACCAATCGAATATTTCCCGACACAACGAATATTTTATAACAACTTGCTTACTTTGCAAAATTTTCAAATATCACCCTTAACTTTAAACTTTTATCAATATAACTATTTACCAAATAGAATAATTATAAAAAAATTGAATACTTTCATTTCATAAATTTCGGGATCTCACAATCTCCCCTCCTTATGAAATTTCGTCCTCGAAATTTACGTACGTACCTGGTATTCGAAGAGATAAGAATACCTTGCTTTCTTTTCTGATTGTACCTTCCCGGTTATTTCCTCTGTATCATGATTTTCCCATTGCTCATCTCATGTATTTTCAGATATCATTCTAGAATATATCTTCAAAACAAAGGTTAATTGACATATCACAATTTGTCAATTTATCAAGTAAAAATTTTAGCTTAGGTAAGTCACACACTAGCAAAGTATATTACTCGTCTCTCCTCTCCTAGTTCTAGACTCATATCTCTGCCAGCGAACATATCCCTAAGCTCTGATATCATTTGTGACGCCCCAAAAATAGGTCCACACGACCCATTCTGAGTCACCAGATATCACACTATAAAAATCATTTACAAACTTCATTTATACAACTATTGAACTGTCGTGCAGAATACGACCAAAGTTAAACTGTGAGTTTTAATACAAATGTATGTAACTCTCATGGTTCCTTGACCACAACCTTACAATGGTACTTTACATAAAATTATAGTCAAAAACTGTTTAGAAATTAAAATCTTTGGGAAGTGCTCAAGAAACCTTCGTATATGGAAGGCCATGCGCTCTAAGGTTATGATAGATATCATATGTCCACAGTAATTATCCTTGGTCAATTGAATAAACCCCAAGAAAAAACGAGAAGATTATTATCATGTTCTTTATAATGGTGAGTCTTCTCTTGACATATAACTATCTCCACTATCTGTAATTGAAAATTATATTTCAACAAAACTCCAAGTTCATATAGGTAGTGCTCGTAGATATACTCAACAAGTGGATGTGCACAACCCTGTCTTATGATAACACGAGGTTGTATGTCATTAGACATCTTGAATGATAGTGGCAAAACACCCTTCCAAAGTTGTGTTCACCTCACCCTATTCGGTTCACCAAAATTAAATATCAAATGACGTATACAATACGACACACTTATCTAAAGTTCTCAATAAAATTATTTTCATACTATTTAAGGAGAACCTCAACAGCTATAGACCACCATTGTATTCTCCTCACCCCGCTTTCAATTCCAAATTTACACTCTTATTACCCGAAAGGAATTGTGAAGCAAAAAGGGTGAGCAATAACTAGCCTAAAGAAAGAATATCATGACTAAAGATAATTTACATCATCAATAGCCTTCATCAAGAATAAATCGTAGATTTAGAACATATTGTAGATGATAAAACTTTTCAACCATAGTTGCAATGAACGAGCAATCCATTAGAAGAGTCAAATAGACCATCAGATCTATTATCTTCTCCATGTTAAAAGTCCAACAATAATGTTTTATCCTCGTAACATCAATCAACAATTCATGTCCACAATCATATGAATAACTCATAATCATAATTGTGATTCTAAATCCTTCTTCGCACCTGTGATGAAAGATAATTTTCATCACCTATCTTCACCAAACATCAAAAATCATGGTTATACCAAATCACAATTCTTGCTTCATAATCATACTAATAAATTCATCTTTTTTACTACTACCAAAGATATTCATTAACAATTCATCTTTGCACTACATGTGCCAAAGACATACAACTCGTATTTTAGAAGAGTCAAGTAGAGCATGATATCTACTATCTTTTACGAATTAAAAGTGTATAATCAATATTTTATCACCGAGACTCACTTTTAATAAATAATCCACATCATCGAATCATCCTCGCTACTACCAAGGATATTCATGTAATCATCAATGGTCATGATTATACCGAATAATTCCTAGTTATAATCATACCAATAATTGTCCATCAATGCACTACGCCCAATGAGGACTTTTACCACATCATCTATAACATTACGGGTCATGATAATGATTACGGTCATAATCATACCAATAAATGATCCTCAGTCATAATCATACCATACCAATAGAATAAATCAATTCATTTATGCACGTAAGCCAAAGATATACAACTCATCAATAATCAATTCATCTTTGCAAGTAAGCCAAAGATATACAACCAGAAAACTAATAATCAATAAATCCATCTTTGCACGTAAGCCAAAGATGACTTTCATCATAATATAAGCATGAGGATGATGACAATGATATAAGCATTAATCAAACGAAATCAAAAATAAATATTAAAGAATTTAAATTTATCCAGAGTTTAAAAATATCCAAATTGTCAACATGATACTGCTTTGTGGAGTAAAATTAAAGAATAATATTCATGTACCAAAATAATTTGGACAGAAATGAAATATATTTTTTGGGTAAATAGTTCCCCGCAATAGTACCCTATTAATAGTACTTCGGGAATAGTACCTCGTGAATAGTACCCCGGTATCAAAAGTACCCCAAATACCCGAGTGAATAATATTTGGGTGAATAGTAACCCGTGAATAGTACTCCGACACGAAAAGTGCCCTGAATACCCAAGTGAATAATACTAGAGTGAATAGTAACTGGGTGAATAGTAACTTGTGAGTAGTAACTCGTAAAAAAAAATACCAAGGAAAATGATATTCCATGACGAGTAAAAAAGAAATGATATCTCATACGAGTATAATTGAATATACGAAACTGCAAATGGATTTTTGCCCGCCATGCGGTAATCCACGTAGACAGATCATTTCCACAATTTAATAAGAAATGAATACAAAGGATCATTCACCATGCATGCGGTAATCCACATATATGCGGTTATTCCAATGTAATAATAAAGAATGGAATAATAGAAGAATTCACCATGCATGCGATAGATCGCATGCATGTGTTATTCCAAATGTAATAATAAAAAGAATGGAAACAAGTCACGCGTAATCCGCAACAAATGTAATATTCCAAATGTAATAATAAAGAATGGAACTAGGTCATGCGTAATCCGCTGCATGCATGTGATATTTCAATAGAATAATAAAGAATGGAATAACAACAGATTCATCGCATATGCGATAGATCGATGATATGTTATTCCAATGTAATAATAAAGAATGGAATAAAATAAGAATTTCACCATGTATGCGGTACTTACATGTATGACAAAAAGTTATTCCAACATAATAATAAAGAATGGAATAACAACCCATACGAGTATTGAAAGAAAATAACTCTCTTCATGAATACGAAAAAGAATAATACCCTTTACTATAATAATAATATCCCTTACCTCGTAAGAAGATCGAATATCGGAATAAAGAAGTAGCGCATTTCGCTTTTCTCTCTCTCTATAGCTTCTCTCTCTATAATTTCTCTATAATAATTGCTCTTGTGAGACTTAGTGAATTGGTGAAAAATAATGAAGGAATGAGCTTCTATTTATAGGAAAATATAGTTTCCATAATTGCACATTTTGGGGCTCAAAATATTACAGTATAATACCCTCATCTTTTTTTTCATTTTTAATTTAGTCATGCAAGTATTATCAAACTTGCACCACCTCCCCTAATAGTAAATTATTTGAATCAATAGTAAATCATGTGACTCAATAGTTCTAAACATGTGAAAAAATTAATTATAGTATAGTAACTTCAACTATACCTCCATTTTTAACTTAGTCATGCAAGTATTATCAAACTTGCACCAACTCCCCTAATAGTAAATCATGTGAATCAATAGTACACACATGTGAACACATAGTTATAAGCATGTGAATTAATATCAATTAATTGCTCATTTATCCGGTGAATTACCCGATCGGTCAATATAACTTCCAGACATCAATTATTATCGAAATAAATATCGATTTCCACTAACACTAATAATTCCAACACAATGGAACTATCAATTTCATTTTTAATCAACACGAACTTATTCATCATTAATATATAACTCACAATATTTAACAACCGTGTCGCTCCTGTGAAAGAGGGGGCTTTCCGATAAGGATTTCTCCTTATCATGCGCCGCAATTAATTGACCAAACCTCTCCTCGATGTAACTTCTAGATATTGTCGATATTGCAAATAATAATATGAATAACTTTGCCGCCTCAATTATTGATTTAATAATATAACATATTATACGTATGATACCGTGACAATAATTGAATCAATATTATGAGAGATATGATGCAATTATCATCGTAGCAATAATTGAGTATAACCGAATGACTTCTTACGTAAGCATCAATAATCAATACCGTAGTGCTACTACGCAATCACGCCCAGACATCGCATTTCTTTTACTACCAAGTAGTTCAACAATTTTTAACTGTAACACTTTCGCCATTATTTTTATAAAAAGATATTTTTGTCATTTTTTAACTACGATAATACTTCTGTTGTGGGGATCACCAATGATTGTGCCATCGTACGAATATTCCCTGTTAAAATGAATATTCCCCAACCAATCGAATATTTCCCGACACAACGAATATTTTATAACAACTTGCTTACTTTGCAAAATTTTCAAATATCACCCTTAACTTTAAACTTTTATCAATATAACTATTTACCAAATAGAATAATTATAAAAAAATTGAATACTTTTATTTCATAAAATTCGGGATCTCACAACATCATTTGTAACATTACGGTCATGATTATACCGAATAATCCCGGGTCATAATCATACCAAGTCCATCTATGCACTACGGGACACATATGACTTTCATCATAATATAAACATGAAGATGATGACAATGATATAAGAATTCAATTAAAAGAAAGCAAATGATAAAGTTTTAAAGATTTATAATTTAATTTATCCAGAATTCAATAATGTCCAAATTGTCAATATGATATTGCTTTGTGGAGTAAATTCAAGAATAATATTGTATCAAAAATGATTTGGATCGAAAAGAAATCAATTTTTATCATAAATTGTACCCCGGGTGAATAGTAACTGAGTGAATAGTACCCCGTGAATAGTACTTTGGGAATAGTAACCCCGTGAATAGTACTCCATCATGAAAAAGTTAAAACTTATCAAGAATGCTCAGAATAATATTTCCATAAAAACATATCAGATGAAGCGCAAATATCAAGGATATTCTACTAATTTCATGGAGTATAGAAACCAAAACTTTAACAAAATGAGTGTAAAATTCGAAATCTGAAACAAAATAATATTACTTACATACTACAGAGTATGGAAGAAAATATTATTTCATACGAGTGTTGAACAAAAATAATATCCCTTACCTTAAAAAAAAGAGTATTCCAACTAGTATAGCGGGGATATTCTTGAAGAAAACTTTCACTGTTTTCTATGCTCAAAGCTTCTTAAAACTCTAAAGAAATATGCTCAATATTATAGAAGAAGAATTCTCTGATTCTGGTGTGATTTTCAATTCTAACTAAGCATCCTATTTATAGGAGAATGGAATGATACTATTTGAATTTAGAAAATCATGGGCGCCACGCGTAAATTCGGCTGATTTCTGAAAAAATTTGATTTACTATGCAACACTATGTAATAAAATATTCTAATAAAACAAAAACTTTAAATAAAATATAATATATTCTATTTATAATCTAATAAAACAAAACTTATATAATATATATAATAATAATAACAACACAGTACTCCCCCGTGAATTCATTTTACCCCCCTGACAATATATATATATATATATATAACAAAAACTGAGATAACTTCTCCAAACTATTTTAAAAATTGGGTAAGTGGAGATCCAAATAATACGCAAAATTTACAACAAATACTTCATAAAAATCCCCTCAATATTTTTAACAACATTTATCATCATTATTATAACTCGCAATATTTAACAACTAGATCGTTCTCAGGACTTTGTCATCCTCGACAGAACTTTCTAGATATCGTCAATATTGTAAATAATAATATAAATAACTTTGTCGTCTTAATTATTGATTTAATTATATATAAAATATTGACAATAATTGAATCAAATAATGTGAGATACTATGCAGCAATTACTGTAGCAATAATTGAATATAACTGAGTGACTTCTCACGTAAGTATCAATAATCAATACCGTGTGCTACTATGCAACCACGCGTATTACTGTACTTTTAACACCGGGTATTTCAACAGTTAACGATAAAACTTTTGTCGTTATTTTTATAAAAAAATATTTCTATCGTTTTCTCATTCAAACAATAATTCCGTTGTGGGGTCCACCAATGATTGTGCCGTCAAACGGGTATTCCCTGTTAAAACGAATATTCCCCGACCAATCGAATATTTTATAACAACTTGCATACTTTGCAAAATTTATAAATATTACCCACAACTATAACATTATATTAAATCCACACCATAATATTCAAAATATATATCGAGAAAAATTTAATCTTTATTTATGAAAGTTGGGGTCTTACAACCCCCCCTTCTTATGAAATTTTGTCCTCAAAATTAGGGTACATACCTGGTATGTCGAAGATGTGAGGATACCTTGATTTCATTTCAGATTCTAACTCCCAGGTCATTTCCTCAACATTGTGGTTTCTCCACAAAACTTTAACTTGAGGTAGAACCTTGGAACGTAGAATATGTTCCTTCTTATCCAAGATTTTAAAAGGAACCTCTTCATACGTTAAATCTTCCACTATTTCATCCGGTTTTAACTCAATAATGTGGTTCGGGTCTTCCACATATTTACGTAACATGGATATATGAAAAATGTTATGAACACGAGACATACTTGGCGGTAAGGCGAGTCTATAAGCCACAGTTCCTACTCGATCAAGGATTTCAAATGGGGAAATGAATCGAGGATTGAGCTTTCCTCTCTTTCCAAATCTCAGTAACTCCTTTCCATGGAGAAACACGTAACAACACATGTTCCCCAACATTGAATTCCATGCCATTCCGATGAAGATCAGTATAACTCTTTTGACGATCTTGTGAGGTTTTTATATGTTGCCGGATCATTTGAATCTTTTCCGTAGTCATGCGTACCAATTCCGGTCCCAACAATGTTGCTTCACCCACCTCATCCCAGCATACTGGAGAACAACACTTTCTTCCATACAACGCCTCAAATGGAGCCATGCCGATACTTGCTTGATAACTGTTGTTGTAGGAGAATTCCACTAATGGCAAGAACTTGTCCCAACTTCCTTTGAAGTTAAGGACGCAGAGTCTATATCTTCAAGAGTTTAAATAGTCCTCTCCGACTACTCGTCTGTTTGAGGATGATAAGCCGAACTGAATCGTAAATTCGTGCCCATAGCTTTCTGCAAACTAACCCAAAACCGTGAAGTGAATCTTGGGTCTCGATCAAAAATTATGGGTACTGGCTTACCATACAGTCTTATAATCTCATTTATGTATATACGAGTAAGACGTTCAAGTGTATAAATTTCTCGTGTAGGTAAAAAATGAGCAGACTTGGTCAATTTATCAACAATGACCCAAATTTCATCAATTTCTTGAGAAACCTTGGGAAGACCAGTAATGAAATCCATTGTAATGTACTCCCACTTCCATTCTAGAATTTCAAGTGGTTGCAATGGACCTTTTGGTACTTGATGCTCCGCCTTGACTCGTTGACAAGTTAGACACCTTGAGATAAACTCCGCGATCTCTCTCTTCATATTGCCCCACTAAAATGTATGTCGAAGATCACGATACATTTTGGTACTTCCACGATGAATTGCAAACGGTGTGTTGTGCACCTCTATCATGATTTTATACTTTAATACGATGAATTGCTTCCGGAATAGCACCTTCTTGCACTTTTTTCCTTATACGTATCAGCTCCGGGTCTACAAGTTGAGCAGCTTTAACTTTATCGATTAAAGTCGGTTCTACTGATATATTTTCCATCATCACGTGGGTCCCTGGGGTCTTTAACTCTATCTCCATCCTTTGCAAGTCATAAAAAATGGGCATTTGCATTGAAAATATTGCACTCGTACCCGCATATGATCTTCTACTCAATGCGTCAGCTACCACGTTCGCTTTTCTAGGATAGTATTGAATAGTATGATCATAATCTTTCAACAGTTTGAGCCAACGTCATTGTGGCATGTTGAGTTCCTTTTGGGTGAAGAAATATTTGAGGCTTTTATGATCCGTAAAGATATCCACTTTCTCCCCATACAGGTAATGCCTCCATATTTTTAGTGCGAAAACGATTGCTACCAACTCTAGATCATGAGTAGGATAATTCCTCTCATATTCTTTGAGTTGTCGTGAGGCATAGGCTATGACTTTCCCATGTTGCATGAGAACACATCCTAACCCTCTGCCTGAAGCATCACTGTAGATGACAAATCCCTCCGAGCCAGATGGTATTGTTAGAACAGGTGCTAAAATGAGTCTCCTCTTGAGTTCTTGAAAACTCTTCTCACATTCCTCGTTCCAACCAAATTTTGTATCTTTTCGAGGTAGCTGAGTTAATGGAGTAGCAATTCGAGAAAACCCTTCTATGAATCTCCGATAATAACCAGCTAAGCCGAGAAAGCTACGTACTTCGATCACTAATTTAGGTTGCTCCCAGCTTTGAATTGCTTCAATCTTTGTCGGGTCAATAGATATTTCATGACTTGATATCACGTGCCCAAGAAATGCAACTTCCTCAAGCCAGAACTCGTATTTCTTCAACTTGGCATAAAGCTTTTTTTCATGAAGCTTTTGGAGTATCAGCCTCAAGTGTTGCTCATGATCTTCACGGCTTTTGGAGTAAATAAGGATGTCATCAATAAAGACGACCACAAAGTGATCCAAATATTCCTTGAATACTCGATTATTATATCCATGAAAGCGGCGGGGAGCATTAGTCAATCCAAAAGACATAACTAGGAATTCATAATGCCCGTACTGAGTTCTGAAAGCAGTCTTTTGAATGTCATTAGTTTTAATCTTCAGCTGATGATATCCAGAATGAAGATCGGTCTTTAAAAAGAATTAGGCGCCTTGTAACTGGTCAAACAAGTCATCAATACAAGGTAATGGATACCTATTTTTGACGGTGACATGGTTCAACTCCCGATAATCAATACAAAGTCGCATACTCCCATCTTTCTTCTTCACGAACAGATAGGAGCACCCCAAGGAGACGTACTAGGACGAATGAAACCGATGTCTAACAATTTCTGCAGTTGGGTCTTTAACTCCTGAAGTTCAATAGGAGCCATTCGATATGGGGATTTGGAAATGGGTTTTGTATCGGGTTCAAGGTCGATACAAAATTCAATTTCACGCTTTGGGGGTAGGCCAGGAAGTTCTTCAGGGAAAACGTTAGGAAATTTATTAACAATAGAAATATCATTCAAAACTGATATATTTTTGTTTAAATCCGTGACATGAGCTAAGAAAGCTTGACATCTGTTTTTCAATAAACGAATAGCTTTATGACTTGAGATGAAAATGATTGATTTTAATGGTTTGGTTACTTCAATTCGCATAATAGGTTGGTTAGGAATATGAAAGCTAACAATCTTACGAAAATAATCAATTTTTGCATGATGAGTATTTAACCAATCAATCCCTAGAATTACGTCAAATGCAAGTATTTTCAATGAAATAAGATTGACAGGTAATGTGAGGGTACCGATTTGAACCAAACAAGACTTATAAACAATGGATGTAATGAAGGTTTCTCCCAACGGAGTTTCAACAGATAAGTCAAAGTCTAATTTCTCCGGAGTCAAATTTAAACGTTGAGCACAAGTAGGAGAAATAAAAGAATGGGTAGAACCGGTATCAAATAAGGTATAGACTTCACTAGAGTTTATAATTAGCTTACCCGTGATGACTTAGTTCGGGTTCCTCGCTTTTTGGGAGGTTACGACAAACGCACTCCCTTGAACTACTAGTTTTGACTTTTCTGGAACATCCTGTAACAATCCGAAATTTCAAATTATAATTTTAAATATTTATTGGATTATATAAATATTTATTTGATGTGTTTATTGTTGAAATTGTTGAATAAATATTTTATTTGATGTGGTTGTTGTTACTAAATATTTATGAATTAATAAAATTCTAAATTTATGTGATTTATAATTGAGAGAGTTGTAATATAACATGAGATGTTATATTGTTGTGTTGATTTAATAATTTAAAATGATATGTTAATTTATTAAATAAAATTATGATGAAATTATTATTTTGTGATATTTGTTAAAGTGGAATATTTATTTAAAATATAGTATGTGTAACTAATTTATTTGATTAATGTTGGATATGGAAATCCAAATAAATAAGATGTATTTATAAATTATAAACTAAAAAATTACAAGGGAAACCAAAGAATCAAGGAATTCAAAATAATTCATCCGAGAAATAGAACTAGAAAAGATGCTAAAAGTTCACGAGTTAACAGTAACAAAAAGGAAGTCTTCCAAGTGTACAATCTAATTTCATTCGCATCTTACCATTTCTGGCATGATAATTTCCTCCACGATGGTTATCATTGTTCCGATGACCGTTGTCATCGGTACGATTATTATTGTGTTGTTGGTCGTTATCTTTTGGTTGAGCTGACTCATAATCCCGCTCCAATAACTGAGCTCTATTCACTACATCTGAATACAAACACAGTTTGTGAGAAATGAGGTATTGACGTATTTCAGGTTTCAAACCTCGCAGAAACATTTGCGTCATTCTCTCCTCATTATCAACCAAATGGGATGCAAACCGGGACAACTCGGTAAACTTAGCTTCGTACTACAACATGGTCATATTGTTTTCCTCCAACTTGATGAAATATACCTCCTTCATGTGACGAATACTTTCGGGAAAGTACTTGTTGTTGAATAATTCTTTGAACCTCTCCTAAGTCATCTTAAGTGCGGATGGATGGGTACGTTTTATAGATTCCCACCAGTAATTTGCCTCTCCTCGCAACATAAAGGTGGAAAAGGGAACCTTTTGCTCTTCAGTACATCCCAAGACATCAAATAGCTTGGTAATCTGTTTAATCCATGTCTCTGCCTTCAATGGCTCTAGCTTTCCTAAAAACTCCAGCGGTCCCAACTCCTTAAATTGCTTAGCATTGACCAGCCGTGAGTTGCCATTGTTTCCATCTGCATTTTGAACAGTAGTCTCTCTTGTTTGGTTTTACATAAATTTTAGAAAGTTCCTAAACGTACCATCATTCGTCATTTGGTCGGTGTTGTTGTTTACACGAGGATTATTGCTTTCCCGATGCACATTATCCTGGTTATTGATCAGCGGTGACTCAATGGTCTCATGTGCTCCATTGCTTATCTCAACATTTTCAGATGCAATTTTACTATCACAAAACAATGGTTAATTGACATGCCACGTATTATCCCTATATTCTGACCGACCAATTAAATAACAAATAAGTTTAGGTAGGACACACTAGCGAATGATTTACTCGTATCTCCCCTCCTAGTTCTAATGCCAGATCTCCACCAGAGATCATATCCTTAAGCTCTGATACCAACTGTGACACCCCCAAAATAGGTCCACAGCCATTCTGAGTCACCAAATACATGGTACATAAAATAACTACAAACTTCATTATTACAATTGTCGTGTAAAGTACGACAACACATATACTGTGAGTTTTAATACAAATATTATCTTCTAGACAATATCCAAACTCAAATAAATCCTCATTACAATTATTGATACATTATTTTATAAAATAGTGAGGACTGCTAAAACAGCTGTCTTGAACCATCACTCGATACCCCGACTAGTTCCCGCTATATTCTCGCCTCCTAAGAAGAAAAATGGAACAAAAAAGAAAAGGATGAACTCAACTAGCCTAGTAAAGAATATTGTGACTAAGATAATGTAGAACAAATTATTCTTAGTCCTCAACAGGGAAAAATTTGATAGAATACAATTGACAACAAGTTTTAGATCAACAATGCAGCGGAAACAACAATTCATTAGAAGAGTTAAGTAGAGAATGAAGTCTACTATCTTCAATGATTTAAAAGTTCCATCATCAATATTTTATCTCTGTAACATCAATCAATATACATTTTGAATCAAATTTTCATCTTTGCACTACAGGCCAAAGATATTCATTTGTATCACCAGTTGATCATCTTCATCTCAACACCTGTCCATCTTTGCTCTACGGGCCAAAGATATTCATCAGGTAATTATTCATCTTTGCACTACAGGCCAAATATATTCATCAAGTATCACCATTTAAGACTAAGGATGATGAAAAATATTTTAAAGAACGAATCCAGTGAGATAAATGACACGATTAGGGATTTGTAATTTAGTTTATCCAAGTTCAAGAATACTCCATAATAATCAATTGTGGAGCAAAATTCAAGAATAAAGTTCAAAACATAGATCCAATCAAAAATAGGAACCATAACAGACAACTTGGACAAAGAAAAGAAAATTTAATATTTCTGTGAATAGTGTCGTGTTCGTGAATAGTGTCGTATACATAAATAGTAATCCCAACACGAAAAGGAAAAAATTTCATAAGAAAAATCATACTTTGTGGATAATACTCATGAATAGTACCGTATTCATAAATAGTGTCATATACGTGAATAGTGTCGTATACGTGAATAGTAACCTCGACATGAAAAGGTAAAAATTTCATAATAAAATTCATACCAATATTTCGGTGTAATGATATTGAAAGAAATAACATCATTTACGAAAAAATAATATCCTTTACCTCAAAAAAATAGTACTTTTGACTGGAATATCGGATATACTGTTGAAGAAAACTTGCATTATATAACAATACTCAAAGTATTTAAATACTCACAAAAATACGCTCGATATTATAGAGAGAGAAAACTTCTGATTCTGGTGTAATTTTCAATTCTAACTTAAGCACCCTATTTATAGGAAAATGCTTAGAACATCGAAGCAGAAAATTTAATAAAATATTATTATTTATAAAAAATTTTCCTATGCACACTTTGAAAATCTGATTTTAGAATTTTACACCAACCAGTGGGGCCCACCAACTCAAAAAATATGTTTTTAACATTTATTGTAACAAAATCAATTTGGACCCAATATTCCAGAACTTCAATAATTCATAATAAATAGCCCTTTTATCAGAAAATTACAAATTTTATGTCCATTCTATAGAAAATTTAATTCTTTACAACTTTGTAGAAGAAAGTTTTTCTAAATTCTAAACGAAAAATGACCGAAATCCACATACGGGTGAACTTGCAGGCTATAATCAAATTTTAGTCAAAAATGGGGCCCACCAACAAGTTTAACATGTTTTTAGCATTTATTGTAACAAAAATACTCTTCCTCCTCATTTATTAATATATCGCACATTTATTGTAAAAATATCCTCGTTGTTATATTATTATATTATCACATTATACATTTATAATATAATATAATAATATAGATAAAATATCAATTTTCAACAATTGTCTCTTTTCTAAAAATTCCTCCATTCTGACAAAATACTGATAAAACACCTCAGCATTAATTCTTTCATTTATATCCACATAAAATAAATATTTTCTTATCATTTTTATCAATAATTAATTATTCAAAATAATATTACGAATCACAATAATGACAACTAGGTCGCTCCTCGAGAAAGAGGGGCTTTCAGATAAAATTTCTCCTTAATGGCGCCTGATTAGGTGACCAAACCCCTTTCCTGCATGTAACTTCCATGACATTTGCAATAATGCTATCTAATAATATTATTCAAATAATATGAATTATTGATTTGATAATGGGAAATACTGTGCAGTGACAATTATTTAATCAACAATATAAAATATCAAATAGCGACAATTATTAAATCAATAAAATAAAATATTGAACAGTAATTACTGTAACAATTTTTGAGTAGTGACTTCTTACGTAAGAATCAATAACTAGAATTATTATACAATACCGTGTGCTACTGTGCAACAACGCGTATTACTTTATTTTCTGCAACGGTATTCCAATGCTTTTAATTGGTAATCGTTATTACTGTTATTTATAAAAAAAAACTCATACTTGTCATTTTCTTCATCCGACAATTTTTTTCGTTATGGGGCCCACAAATGGTCATGCCGTCGCATTTAATATTCCCGACAAAGAAGAATATTCCACGACCAAAACAATTTTCCCCGACAACAATGAATATTTTATAACCACTTGCTTATTTAAATATTTGCGCATTTTACCCATAACTAACCACATTAATCAAATCAACCCCTTACTATTTCAAAATAATAATTAGAGAAATTAAATCTTTATTTATAAAAAGTTGGGGTCTTACAGAAGAGACTCCCAGGTCATTTCCTCAACATCATGGTTTTTCCACAAAAACTTTGACTTGAGGTATAACCTTGGAGCGTAGAATATGTTCCTTCTTCTTATCCAAGATTTTAACAGGTACCTCATCATACGTTAAATATTCTGCTATTTCGTCCGGTTCTAATTCAATAATGTGGTTCGGGCCCACATATTTACATAACATAGATATGTGAAAAACGTTATGAACACGAGACATACTTGGCGGTAAGGCGAGTCTATAGGCCACAGTTCCTACTTGGTCGAGGATTTTAAATGGGCCAATGAATCGAGGATTGAGCTTTCCTCTCTTTTCAAATCTCGTAACTCCCTTCCATGGAGCAACACGTAACAACACATGATCACTAACATTGAATTCTACGTCCCTTCGATGAAGATCAACATAACTCTTTTATCGATCTTATGAGGTTTTTATACGTTACTTGATCATTTGAATCTTTTTCGTTGTCATGTGTACCAATTTTGGTCCCAACAACGTTGCTTCACCCACCTCATCCTAGCATACTGAAGAATAACACTTGCGTCCATATAACGCCTCGAATGGAGCCATGCCAATACTTGCTTAATAACTGTTATTGTAGGAGAATTTCACCAATGACAAGAACTTGTCCCAACTTCCCTTGAAGTCAAGGACACAGAGTCTTAATAGATCTTTAAGAGTTTGAATAGTCCTCTCCGACTGCCCATCCATTTGAGGATGATATGCCAAATCAGATAAATAAATTCGTGCCCATAGCTTTTTGCAAACTAACCCAAAATTATGAAGTGAATCTCGGGTCTCGATCAGAAACTATGGATACTGGCATACCATTCTGTCTTACAAACACATTTATATATATACGAGCAAGATGTTCAAGTGGATAAGTTTCTCGTATAGGTAAGAAATGAGCAGACTTGGTCAATCTATCAACAATGGACCCAAATTGCATCTATGCCTTGAGAAACCTTGGGAAGACCAGTAACGAAATCCATGGTAATGTGCTCCCACTTCCATTCTGGAATTTCAAGTGGTTGCAATGGACCTTTTGACACTTGATGCTCCGCCTTGACTCGTTGACAAGTAAGACACCTTGAGATAAACTCCGCGATCTCTCTTTTCATATTGCTTGTAAGACCCCAACTTATTATGAATAAAATTGAATTTCCTCTATTCATTATATTGAAATAATAAGGAGTTAATTTGATATAATGCTTCGATTATGGGTGAAATGTGCAAATTTTTCTAAATAAGCAAGTGGTTATAAAATATTCATTTTGTCGGGGAATATTCGTTTGGTCGTGGAATATTCCTGCTGTAGGGGAATATTCGTACGACGGCACATCCATTTGTGGGCCCCATAATGAAAAATGGTCGGATGAAGAAAATGACAAGTTTGAGTTTTTATAAATAATAGCGTAATTGTTACCGTTAACACTGTTGGGTTACCTGGTGGTTAAAATACGATGTCTGGCGTGGTTGCACAAGAGAACACCAGATTGCATGATTTTTAATTATTGATTCTTACGTAAAAAGGCACTACTCAATAATTGTTACAGTAATTACTGTTCACTATTTTATTTTATTGATTCAATAATTGCTACGTTGATATTTTATATTGTTGTTGTTTCAATAATTGTCACTACACAGTATTTTCCAATATCGATCAATAATTCATATTATTTGAATAATATTATTAGATAACATTATTGGCAATGTCTAAGAAAGTTCTTGTCTAAGGAGAGGTTTGGTCACCTAATTGCGCGCCAGTAAGGAGAAATCCTTATCGGAAAGCCCCATCTTTCCTGGGAACGACCTGGTTGTCATTATTGTGATTCTATAATATTATTTGTGAATAATTAATTATTGATTTATATAATAAGGAGATATTTATTTTATGTGGATATAAATGAAGGATAGAAAAATATTTATTTTATGTGATTATAAATGAAGGAATTAATGCTGAGGTGTTTTATCGGTATTTTATCGGAATGGAGGTATTAAAAATCGTCCGTATGTGGATTTCGGGCATTTTTTGTTTAGAATTTAGAAAAATTTAAAGCTACAAAGTTGTAGAGAATTCGATTTCCTATGGAATGGACATAAAATTCGTATTTTTCTGATAAAATGGCTATTTATTATGAATGGTTGAAGTTTCAGAAATTAAATGTTTTTATTAAATTATGGGTGGGACCCACTTTTGTTTTTTTTTAAACATGTGGGCTGTAAAAATTTTCAGAAATGGCTGGCTTGTTTATTCAACAAAGAGGCGTGGAAGAAAAAAAATAAAATAATATTATTTTATTAGTTTAGTCTGCTTTGGCGTTCTAGCATTTTCCTATAAATAGATGTTTAGGTTAGAATTAAAAATCACACCAGAAACATAAGTTTTCTCTCTCTATATTATCGAGCGTATTTTTGTGAGTATTCAGATACTTTGAGAGTTGTTATTCAATCAGAAGTTTCCTTGACTTTACATCCGATATTCCGATCAGAAATACTGTTATTTTGAGGTAAGGAATGTTATTTTCTTCGTAAATGATATTTTTTTTCTTCAATATTATTATGCCAAAATATTGATATGAATTTTATTATGGAAATTCTACCTTTTTATATCGGGGTTACTATTCACGTATACAACACTATTCATCGAAAAATGAAATTTTCTCTTCTCTGTCCCAGATGTCTATTATGGTTACTATCTTTGATTGTATCCATGTTTTGATCTTCATTCTTGAATTTTACTCCATTATGGTTTATATGGAGTATTTTTAAACTTGAATTATCTAAAGTACGAATCTCTAATCTTTGTCCTTTTATCTTACTGATTCGTTCTCTAAAATGTTTTTCATCATCCTCAGTCCTTAATGGTGATACTTGATGAATATCTTTGGCCTATAGTGCAAAGATGAATGATTACCTGATGAATATCTTTGGCCCGTAGTGCAAAGATGAATAGGTGATGAGATGAACATGACCAACTGGTGATACAAATGAATATCTTTGGCCCGTAGTGCAAAGATGAATATTTGATGCAAGATGTATATTGATTGATGTTACAGGGATAAAATATTGATGATGGACTTTTAAATTCATAGATGATAGTAGATTTCATTCTCTACTTAACTCTTCTAATGAATTGTTGTTTCACTGCAGCTTGTTGGTCTAAAACTTGTTGTCTATTATATTCTATCGATTTTTCCTCGTGAAGACTAAGGATAATTTGTTGTATATTATCTTAGTCATAATATTCTTCTATCGGGCTAGTTGAGCTCACCCTTTTCCTTTTTTGTTCCATTTTTCTTCTCGTAGAAGCGAGAATATAGCGAGAACCAAATGGGTATAGAGTGATGGACCTAGACAGTTGTTTTAGCAGTCCTCACTATTTTTATAAAATAGTGCATCAATAATTGTAATGAGGACTTTATTTGGGTGTGGTTATTGTCTAGAAGACAATATTTGTATTTAAACTCACAGTATATGTTGTCGTATTTTGCATGACAATTGTAATAATAAAGTTGTAGTTATTTTCTCTACCATGTATTTGGCGACTCAGAATGGGTGATGTATACCTATTCTGGGGGTGTCATATTGCTCCACCAAAATGTATGTCGAAGATCGCGATACATTTTGTAACTCCCAGGATGGATTGTAAACGGTGTGTTGTATGCCTCCATCATGATTTTATACTTCAAATCAGAGTCGTTAGGAACACAAAGTCTGGAATTGACTCGAAGTATTCCTTCTTCATCGATTCTTGCTTCCGGAATAGCACATTCTTATACTTTCTTCCTCATACGCATCAGCTCTAGGTCTGTAGCTTGAACAGCTTTAACTTTATCGATTAAAGTCGGTTTTACTCGTATATTTGCCATCATCACGTGGGTCCTTGGAGTCTTTAACTCTATCTCCATCCTTTGCAAGTCATACAAAATGGGCCTTTGCGTTGACAATGTCGCACTCATACCCGAATATGATATTATACTCAATGTGTCAGCTACCACGTTCGCTTTTCCAGGATGGTATTGAATGGTATGATCATAATCTTTCAACAGCTCGAGCCAACGTCGTTGCCGCATGTTGAGTTCTTTTTGGGTTAAGAAATATTTGAGGCTTTTATGATACGTATAAATCTCCACTTTCTCCCCATACAGGTAATGCCTCCACATTTTAAGCGCAAAAACGACTGCTGCCAACTTTAGATCATGAGTAGGATAATTCCTCTCATATTCTTTGAGTTTTCGTGAGGCATAGGATATGACTTTTCCATGTTGCATGAGAACACATCATAACCCTCTGCCTGAAGCATCACCGTAGATGACAAATCCCTCCGAACCATCGTATTGTCAGAACAGGTGCTAAAATGAGTCTCCTCTTGAGTTCTTGAAAACTCTTCTCACATTCCTCGCTCCAACTGAAATTTTGTATCTTTTCGAGTCAATGAGTTAATGGAGTAGCGATTCGAGAAAATCCTTCCACGAATCTCCGATAATAACCAGCTAAGCCCAAAAAGCTACGTACTTCGGTCACTGACTTAGTTTGCTCCCAGCTTTGTATTGCCTCAATCTTCGTTGGGTCAACAAATATTTTGTGATTTGATATCACGTGCCCAAGGAATGATAATTCCTCAAGCCAAAACTCACATTTCTTCAACTTGGAATATAACTTGTTCTCACTAAGTTTTTGGAGTATCAGCCTCAAGTGTTGCTCATGATCTTCACGGCTTTTGGAGTAAATGAGGATGTCATCAATAAAGACAACAATAAAATGATCCAAATATTCCTTGAATACTCGGTTCATCATATCCATGAAGGCAGCAAGGGGATTAGTCAATCTAAAAGACATGACTAGGAATTCGTAATGCCTTTACCGAGTTCTGAAAGCAGTCTTTGGAATGTCATCAGTTTTAATCATTAACTGGTGATATCCGGAATGAAGATAGATCTTTGAAAAGAATTTGGCACCTTGTAACTGGTCAAACAGGTCGTCAATGCGAGGCAACGGGTACCTATTTTTGATGGTGACATGATTCAACTCCCGATAGTCAATACAAAGTCACAATACAAAGTCGCATACTTCCATCTTTCTTCTTTACGAATAGAACAGGAGCACCCCAAGGAGACGTACTAGGACGAATGAAATCGATCTCTAACAATTCCTGCAGTTAGGTATTTAACTCTTAAAGTTCAATAGGAGCCATTCGATATGGGGCTTTGGAAATGGGTTTTGTACTGGGTTCAAGGTCGATACAAAATTTGATTTCACGCTTTGGGGGTAGGCTAGGAAGTTCTTTAGGGAATACGTCAGAAAATTTATTAACAATAGAAATATCATTCAAATCTGATGTATTTTTATTTAAATTCGTAACATGGGCTAAGAAAGTTTGACATCCATTTTTCAATAAACGAATAGTTTTATGGCTTGATATGACAATGATTGACTTTAGTGGTTTGGTTGCTTGAATTCGCATAATAGGTTGGTTAGGAATATGAAAGCTAACAACCTTATGAAAATAATCAATTTTAGCATGATGAGTAGTTAACCAATCAATCCCTAAAATCACATCAAATACAAGTATTTTCAAAGAAATGACATCGACAAGTAATGTGAGGGTACCGATTTGAATCAAACAAGACTTATAAACAATGGATGTAATGAAGGTTTCCCCCAACAGAGTTTCAACATATAAGTCAAAGTCTAATTTCTCCGGAGTTAAATTTAAACGTTGAGCGCAAGTAGGAGAAATAAAAGAATGGGTAGAACCGGTATCAAACAAGGTATAGACTTCGCAAGAGTTTATGATTAGCTTACCCGTGATAACTTCGTTTGGGTTCCTCGCTTTTTGGGATGTCACGACAAACGCTCTCCCTTGAACTACCGGCTTTGACTTCTCTGGGACGGCCTTTGGTAACTCCATCCCAGCTGGACTTGACTTCAATGCACGACAAAATCGGACTTGGTGACCTTTTCATCCGCAATTACAACATACTTTGGTCTGCATCGTGCAGTTTGGACTAATGTGACCCTCCCCTCCGCATTTGAAGCATACGATCAGTGGTCGTTCTCCTTCCTTGAAAACGGGTGCTGGTTCTGCTGTCTTTCCATTATTGTTGAACCTTCTCTTCTTGAAATTTCCACTTCTATTGTCTTGTCCATGATTACCACCGAAGTGGTTACCATTTCTGGCATGTTGATTCCCTCCATGTTTGTTGTCTCCGCTTCGATGACTACTACCACTGGTATTATCGATTTTTTGGCTGCTCTCTCTTCGTTGGGTTGACTCATTATCGCGCTCCAATAATTAAGTCCTATTCACAACATCTGAATACCAGCAAAGTTTGTGAGAAATGAGGTATTGACGTATTTTGTGTTTCAAACCTCGCAGAAACATTCGCGTCATTCTCTCCTCATTATCAATCAAATGGGATGCAAACCGGGATAACTCGGCAAACTTAGCCTCGTATTGTGACACGGTCATATTGTTTTGTTCTAGCTTGATAAATTCCACCTCCTTCATGTGACGAATACTTTCGGGAAAGTATTTGTCGTTGAACATTTCTTGGAACTTCTCCCAAGACATCTTCAAGTCGGCGTCGAAAGTGAGTGCGTTTAGAGATTCTCACCAATAATCTGCCTCTCTCCTGAATATAAAGGTGGCAAAGGGAACCTTTTGCTCCTCAGAGCATCCCAAGACATCAAATATCTTAGTGATCTGCTTTATCCAAGTCTCTACCTTAAGTGGTTTTGGCTTTCCCAAAAACTCCGGTGGTCCCAGCTCCTTGAATTGCTTAGCGGTGACCATCCGAGAGTTTCCAGTGTTTTCACCTGCATTTTGAACAGGAGTCTATCTCTCCTGATGTTGCATGAATTACATAAAGCCTCTGAACATCTCGTCGTTCATCATTTGGTTGATGTTGCTGTTTACATGAGGATTGTTGTCTTCCTAATGCACATTTTTTTTTTTTGCTAAATTTGAATTGTATTAAAGAAAAAGAAATTACAATTGGCATTGGAAAACCCCAATCAGAATATAGCATAGACATCATAGGACATGCCCCATGATGTCATGACTATACAAAATTGCATGCCCGAAGCCTAACCACGCAAAAGACTTGTCATAATAGACAAATGCAAGAGTGAACAAACCAAAGAACTTTTACATAAGAACAAATCTAAGACAAAGAATCTAGTACAGAGGTACATAGAGACCATCATTACAAGGTAGTATATTTTCCAAAAGCAGACTAAGAGAGAGTGTTGCGAAGAACGATTACTTAATCATTAACAAACACATCAACTTATGCACGAGAAAACCAAAGAAAGTAGCCCAAAAACAAGAAGAAGAAAATCAACTGCCGAACCAAACTCAAAATACCAAGCAACCAAGATGAGGGAAGGTAGCCCGAATGAAAAACTAGCAAAGGTAGCCCAAAGACAACAAGACATAGCGGCACAAATAAAGGATCAAGACAAGGGCACCACAAAGAAGAAATGCAGCCCGATCTTTGTTATCTGCACTTCCAATGACAAAAAAACCACCAAATTGTAGTAGAGAAACCCAAGCCCATGCTAATGTCAGCAGAGAATCCAAGCAAAGTAGAACCAGATAAGCAGAACCTCACCCTCGCCCAATAACAATCTCAACCAAACAGAGCGACCAACCAAAACTAAACCAAGGCAATCCTTTAGCCACAAAGACAAATCGAAGCCCATCCCACCAAAAAACAAAGAAGAGGCTACACTGTGAAACCAAGGAGTGCAAAGCGCAAAGCACAAGGCAGAGCACAAAGCACTAGCGGAGAGCCCAGCAAGAAAGCCACCGAACCGCTTAAATCGAGACCCAGCCTGCCTGTACTCACTGCATCAATGAAAACCAGCCCACACCAAGCATAACATAGCAAAGAAAGGAGCACAAAACCAAATAACTTCAGGGACAATAGCAACAAGCCCAATAGCAGCGACAGTCAATCATAAATCTAGGTACAGATGGCAGTCCATGGATACACCAACTGATAGCCTAACTGATGATAAGCAGGAATCAAAACAGACAAGACCTAGCTAGTAATTAGCCAACTGCAAAAATACTGGGAGTTAGTTGCTTTAAGAAATGATGTGCATGAATTTAACCTAGATTTAATGATATGAATCACATCCTTGGCAAGACTGGTCATTGGAGGGATAGTGTTCTTATGTAATTTGTTATTGTGAGCCTCCCATAATTTATAGAAGCACACAAAGAATGTTAAGCATAGGATGTTCCTTGAGAGGGAAGAGCCTTGAAAATCAGTGTGGAAGTCCACTATTTCATCCCACGAGTCTGGAAAGGAGCCCCAGTTACCAAGATTAATAGCTTGATGAAGAATGTGATTGGAGAATGCACACTCAAAGAACAGATGGTTGAAAGTTTCAGGGACAAGGTTGCAGAGAGGGCAGTTCCAAATCCTCCTAGAAAAATGCAGAGTCCGGTCATTGGTGGGGAGTTTCTTGAGAAAACCAAGCCATAAGATAAAGGAGTACCGGGGGACGTGGAGCTTGTGCCAAACAAATTTGCTCCAATTGACCAGCTGATTCCTAGTACGGATGGAGTCCCAGATTTGTTTTGATTTGAGCAATCGAATATCCCATGTATCCCAAGGGATTCTATCTTGCTGTTATGTAGGGGGGGTAGGAGATGGATATCCCTTCTAAACATAATCATATCATGGTGGTTGCTCATAGGTATCCAAGAGTTATTCAGAACTATATGGTTGACTGTGGCTGACGTTGGCAGTCCAGAATTGGAAAGTAGGGTCGGGGAAGGGTTTATAGCATTACCTAACCCAAGGGTCATACCATAGATTTGTGTGTTGTCCATTACCAACAATATAGTGCAAGTACTGAAGGGCAAGAGGTCTAAGTTTTAAAACCTGCTTCCAAATCCAAGAGCTGTCTGGGGTTAATGACACTTGCCAGAGAGATTTAGTTTTGAGGGTGGTGGCTTTAACCCAATTTGCCCAAAGAGGGGAAGAAGTGGGGGTAATGATGTTGATAAGATGGTGTAGGATGCGCGCAAAATTCCAGTCCATCAGGTTTTTGATACCCAAACCACCTTCAGAAAGGGGAAAGGATATAGTGGACCAAGCTACCTTAGCCCCATAGTTGCCCCTTTCCAAAGAAATCTAGTCAAAATAGATTGTATCTCCTTTAGAATAGCTTTAGGGAGTAGAAAATGGGAAATCCAGTAGACTTAGATGGAGAAGAGGATAGATTTAATGAGTTGCAGCCTACCAGAATAAGATAAAACCTTTGAAGTCCATGAAGAGGCTAGTGATCCTTTGGATAAGAGGGATGCAATCCGTGTAAGAGATCTTTTTCGGCAATAAAGGAACTCCCAAAAAATTTGCAGACTAGTGTAAACCCAAGAAGGGAAGTGATGTCCCTAGAGGTGGAAGAATTAGAGTTGGATAGGAAGCAATGGCTCTTATGTGAATTTGGTATGAGACCTGAATATAGAGAGAAGGATTGGATACAGGATTTGATGATTGCTATGGAAGGTAAGCTAGCATGACAAAAGATAATGATGTCATCCGCAAAGAGAAGGTGACTAAGTTTGCATTCCTTGGTTTTCCAGTGATAGGCAAAGGTAGGAGCTAAGGTTTCTTCATTCAGCTTGAGAGAAAGCATCTCCATAACCAGGACAAAGAGGTAGGGAGAGAGGGGGTCCCCTTGTCGAAGACCTCTAGAGCTGCCGAAAAACCCCGCTAGCGTACCATTAACCTTAATGGAGAACATAGCTAAAGTAACACATGCCTTTATCCATCCAATATATACAGTGGGAAATTTAAAAGCCTTTAGTATGTCAAAGAGGAAATCCCATCTCACAATATCAAAAGCTTTCTTGAGGTCAATCTTGAGAGCGCATCTTGCTAGGCCAGTGGTTCGGTTGTACCCTTTGAAAAGTTCATGGGCGATAAGAATATTGTCACTAATGCTTCTACCGCGCACAAAAGTAGATTGTGATTTGTCAATTAAAAGGGGGAGGACTTCCTTGAGTCGGTTTGATAGAATTTTAGCAATGCACTTGTAGATCGTGTTGCAACAAGAGATGGGTCTGAAGTACGCCATAGAAGAGTGGTTAATTCCTTTAGGGATGAGGGCAAGAGCGGTTGAGTTAATTCCTTTTGATATCCTGCTATTCTCAAAGAAAAATGGACAGCCCTACTGAAATCAGCACCAACAATCTCCCAGCAGCTTATGAAAAAATTCACGTTGAAACCATCAGGTCCAGGACTTTTGTTACGCTTCATGGATTTGAGGACCTCCCAGATTTCGATATCAGTTATAGGAGCTGAGAGTTTAGAGGCTTGATCTGATATAATCTGATGAATAGGAAAGACACCAAAAGTATCAAAGTCAACAATAGGGTCTTTAGGGTGGTTGTTGAAAAGATTATTGAAATAATCCACTGCAACTTTTTCAATGTTCCTTTGGCCATGAACCATGGTGCCTTCATGGTTAGAGATAGAGAGAATTTTATTGGAATTCCATCTATTTTTCATCATGTTAGCAAAAAAACTAGAATTGCGATCACCCAAGGCCAACCAAATGGCTCTAGATTTTTGTTAAAGGAGGGATTCCTCTCTGTCAAGAGAAGTCCAGAGTTGTTGGTGGAAAATTTTCTCTCTAACAAGGAGGTTCGAGTCCATAGGATGACCATGGAGCAGGTTTTGAACCAATGGAGGTCTTCCTTAGCAGTTCGCACTAGAGATGTCAGATTACCAGTGGTGTGATTGAGAGAGATTAATGCCCCTAGTACGTTTCAGTTTTTCCTAGAAAACATAAAAAGGATTCCCAGTAATGAACGGAGTCCATGTATTTTTCACCAAATCCTTGAAACCATCCAGAAGGACCAAATGATTGAAGAATTGAAATTGTTTCCGAGGGGGAAAGAGTCGGATACCAGTATCAAGTAGAGTTAGGGAGTGGTCAGAGAGCCCACGAGGGCCAAAAGTAACTTGGGACATAGCAAAGTTGGTGAACCACTCAGCATTCCCCATAGCTCTATCCAGTTTTTGTGGATAGGTCTTGTACTTTGCATATTCCACCAAGTAAATATAGGGCCAATTCCCGAATATCATCAATCCCAAAGATTCTCCACACAACTATTGAAATCAATATGCCGATGTCCCAAGTATCGAATCTTGGTTTGTTTCCGAAAGGTTCTTGATGACATTAAAGTCCCCCAACATACACCAACTGACAGTAGGGGCAAAGGAGAGTAAGTCACTCCATAAGATTCTCCGCTCCATATACGTGTTCATTCCATAAATAAAGGAAACCAAAAAGGATGGAGCATTCATATCAGTTGAATGTACTTTATTTTTGCTAAATTATGAGTATTATAAAACAAAGAAAAGAACATATCTAGGGGCATACCCCACGAGAGAAATATAGCAACCACATCAGAGACAGACCAATGATGCACTTGCTATATCCAAGGCTATAACTGCCAACATCTAAGATTGGGAAATTTTACAATATAAGAACTAAAATTTTTAACTGAATACAATTTGCATTTAACAGTCCTAACACAATCTTGAGCAAGAGTAGTAGCAGCACGGGGGGTTTCACCATGGGTTCGTCTATTGCGTTCATTCCATACTTTATAGATAACAGTAGCCAAGCAGAGCTTTATAATCCGAAATGACATATGGTCCATTTGAGAATGTTGTATGTGATGAATCAGTGGGTCCCAGTCGAAAGGAACACCAAACCAGCCATGAAAAGCAAGCACTAAACCAAGAAGCTGTCGAGAAAAGACACAGTCAAAGAAAAGTGAGAGAATGATTCGGGGGCATGAGAGCAGAGACAACAAGAGTCCAATGGCCATGTCACCAGCCTCTTATGAAGAGCTAGCCAGAAGAAAAAGGAATAACGGGGGACTTGCAGGTTGTGCCATAAGAGTTTGAACCAAGGGACAGTAGCACCCCTACATCGTATAGAAGACCAGATATGAGAAGCTTTGACCGAGGAAAGGCCTGCCCAGCACACCTGGTCCGAACCGAGAGAATGCAGCGGTAAGTGGAGAAGTTTGTCCTTCATCTGCAAGAGGCTATGGTAATTGGATATAAGGGGTTTCCATGAGCATTGTGAGATAATGTCACTAACTTTGGCTAAGAATGGCAGACCAGAATGTGAGACTATAGGATCTGTTCGATGGCTGGCAAGAGGGCGGTTGTCTAGCCAAGGGTCTTGCCATAAGTTGATGTTCTGGCCGTTACCCACTTTATATGTAACAAAATTGATGGCTAAGCTTCTAAAGTTCAGGAATTTGCGCCAAATCCAGGAAGCATTAGAAGGGATGGGGGTAGTCCAAAAGTTGTGCTTCAAGAGAAGAGTTTTGTTAACCCATTAAGCCCAGAAAGAGGAGCTTTTGAAACAGATAATCTGCCACAGGTGGAGCATAATCTATGCTTTGTTCCATTCAACAACTTTTTTAATACCTAACCCACCTTCAGAAAGGGGCAAGGTGACACGGGCCCAAGAAACCTTTGAACTATATTTATCAAGCGAGAGCCCTTCCAAAGAAATCTAGACAAAGAATTGTTCAATTTGCTTGGTGACCGATTTGGGAAGGACAAAATAAGGCACCAATATGATTGAATTGCAAATGAATGGATTTAATGAGTTGCGGCCTACCTGCAAAGGAGAAGAAAAAGTTAGCCCAGGACTTAATTCGGAGAGTGATCTTTTGAATTAGGGGCAGGCATTCAGCTGAGGAAAGCTTCGAAGTAATGAGGGGCACGCCTAAAAATTTGACAGGCAAGGAGCCCAGGCCTATGTTGAGAGATGTAAGAATGTTAGGAGCCAGATTAGGAGAGACGTTAGCGAGAAAGCACTGACTTTTGCTGTGATTGATGGATAGGCCAGAGAAGCTGGTGAAAGCATCAAGACTATGCTTTAGAAGATTGACAGATTGGATGTCACCGTGACAGAAGAGAAGGAGGTCATCCGCAAAAAAAAGGTTTGTAATTTTACATGCCTTTGTTCTCCAATGGAAAGAAAAATTTGGAGAGGAAGAAGCTTTATCAAGAAGGAGAGCAAGAACTTCCATGACTAAAACAAACAGATATGGAGAAAGAGGGTCGCCTTGGTGGATACCTTGTTTGCCTTGGAAATAGCCACATAGCTGACCATTGACTTTAACTGAGAACATAGCCGTAGAGATGCAACTTCTGATCCATTGTATAAATTTAGTAAGGTAGCCAAAAAGGACCAGAACATCAAATAGGAATTCCCATCGGATAGAGTCAAAGGCTTTCTTCAAATCAATTTTGACCGCACGTCTAGACGGGCCAAATGGTCTATCTTGAGAAGACGCAAAAAGAATATCTAATTGCCAAAAGTTTGGGTTCCATCCTACCTAGATTCGACCATTCGAATGAGAATCATAATTAAAAGCCCAGTTCCAACTGTTACACAGATTTCTGGAAATTCTATTAGCTTTGGGAGTTTAACTCGTGTTTCAAGTAGACCCAATAGGGAGAGTTTATTATCAGCAATAAGTTGTTTAACATAAGCACCTTGACTTTTTATTTAGACCTCTTACATTATAGGAAGCAAACATGATTAAACGGGAGGGGGGTGTTTCCAGCCTTGCCTTTCCCTTTCCTCTTTTTAGCAGCATGAGGATTCTCACAAGTTGAACTTTGTTTGTTCTTTAAATCTTTGCCTTCCTTTTCATTCACCACCTTTAGTTTGGATACTAAGGGGTTTGGGGCCAAAGGAGATTCATAATTAGAGGTAATGTGTTCTGCCAGCTCAATAGGAGAAAAGGAGTTAGAGACATTCATAAAGGGGTTGGAGGTGGATGAGTCTAAACCAGATTTGGCACCTCCTAAACATTTACCCATTCGGTTTGAGAAGGATCTGAGGAGATTTTATGATGGAGGGCATTTGTTGCTATGACACAACATGCATCCCGAAATGTATTTGTTAGTGAGCCGAGTACCAATAGTTGGGGCCTTTGGAATCCATTGGAAATTAGCTTTGGGGCATTTGAGGTAAGAGTGACCAAAGACTTTCTGGTAGGGCAAGAAGGCGATTCGCTTCCTCGATATTCAACATCCACAGAACAAAAATATTGTCCAAAGTTTCTTCATTTTCACACCACCCTTGGATGGAAGGGGGAAAAGGGAAGGAGGCATTGACCTCAATACAGACCCTAGCGAAATTTAAGAAATCATTTTTGGTGGTCATCTCATTAGTGAAAGGGGTTTCCCAATCGCACTAGCAATGTAACTGATTCCTTCGTCAGACCAATAAGAGAGAGGGATGTTGCTGAGTTTGACCCATACTGGGAAGACCTCACAATCAGATTTTGAGAAGGCAACACCTTCTTTCCATTTTTGGAGAACAATGGCTTTAGATGCGAAATGCCATAGGCCAGAGGCGAGGACATTGTCCCGATCAGGAACAGAATCCTTCCTGATGCACATTATCCTGGTTATTGATCTGTGGTGAGTCAACGGTCTCCTGTGTTCCATTGCTTATCTCAATATTTTCAGATTCTATTTTCAAATACGGTTGACATACCACATAACACCCCTATATTTTGACCGACCAATTAAATAACAAATAAGCTTAGGTAGGTCATACTAGCGAAGGATTTACTTGTTTCTCCCCTCCTAGATCTAGTCTCACATCTCAGCCAGGGATCATATCTCTAAGCTTTGATACCAACTGTGACGCCCCCAAAATAGGTATACATCACCCATTTTGAAGCGTCAATTACATGGTACAGAATTCAAATACAAATTTAATTATACAACTATCATGTAAAATACGACAAAACATAGCTGAGAGTTTTAACACGAATATTGTCTTATAGATAATATCCAAACTCAAATGGAGTCCTCATTATAATTATTACCACATTATTTTATAAAATAGTGAGGACTACTACAGCCACCATCTCGGACTGTCACTCCATTCCCCGACTAGTCCCGGCTACGTTCTCATTTCCTGAAGAGAACAATGAAAGCAAAAGGGTGAGCTCAACTAGCCCAGTAAGAGATATTATGACTAAGATAATACAGAATAAATTATCATTAGCTTTCAACAGTGTTAAACTAATAAACAACAAGTTTAGCTGCAGTGGAACATGCAATCCATTAGAAGAGTCAAGTAGAGCATGATATCTACTACCTTCTATGATTTAAAAAGTTTATCATCAATTTTATCACCGAGACTCAGCTCAATAAATAATCCACATCACTGAATAATTCATGCACTATGGGCCAAGGATATTTATTAGTATCACTTTCACGAATTATCCATGCACTGTGGGCCAAGGATATTCGTGTTATCACCAATGATCATGATCATGCCAACAACTGTCCATCACTGCACTACGGGCCAATGAGGACTTTTACCACATTATTTGTAACATTACAGGTCATGATTATACCGAATAATCCCTGATCATAATCATACCAATCAACAATCTATCTATACATTACGGGTCAAAGATGACTTTCATCACAATATAAGCATGAGGATGATGACAATGATATAAGAATTCAATTAAATGAAAGCAAAGGATAAATTTTAAAAATTTATAATTTAATTTTTCCAGAATTCAATAATGTCCAAATTGTCAACATGATACTGCTTTGTGGAGTAAAATTCAAGAATAATATTGTATCAAAAATTATTTGGACCGAAAAGAAATTAATTTTTGTCATGAATAGTACACCGGGTAAATAGTACCCGAGTAAAGCGTACCCCGCGAATAGTACCCCTGTAACGCCCTGAAATCCGGTTTATCTTCACACCCGGATTCCGTACGTCACGAGTACACAATTCATCCAAACATATATCATTATATACTGAAATATAACAACATACATTCTAAATTCCCAAGTTCTAAAACCTTATAATTCCTTTCATTACAAATAATGATAATTACATTATTCTTTGCATCTTACACTAGTGACTTTCATCCCCCACTAAGGATACATAACAGTTCATTAAACTAATCTAAAGTTCATTTAACTTATTTTATATTACAAGTCTTCGCTTGATCTTATCGCTCATTCACATATTGAATGGCACTGCATCTGGATACCAGTCAACTTGATCTTTGCGGGATCCTTAAGTTCTTGTAACATCGTTGGCTGAAAATGTTTTTCATTTAAAGCAAGTGTGAGCATTCAATTGCTCAGCAAGTCATAGCAGTTGAACAAACAAATTCAAGAGTTTAAACATTCCTTTAGAACTTCAATAACCGAACAAAGGTTATGAAGTAGCTTGAATAATAGGAATAATCTCAATTTCTATCATTTTAAAACAATATTCACTTTCATTTTAAAATACTTTCATTCTTCTACCTTTTTCATACACATTCTGTTTGGCTAGAATCATTAGCACAGACTTAAAAATAACGGATCATGTAGCATTCTCTAATTGAATAGTTAAATCACATAACAGTTCATCTCATAGAAACACCGAAGTGTTCACATTGTGGCACAAGGCCTCATACGTTCTACCACCTTGTACAAATATCACACATTCGCACATAGACAGAACTTCTCAAGTTCAACATCTGAGAAGTTTTAGAAACTAGCATTCATTTAGAATATGAATTAAGTTAGGAAACTTGCCTTACACACAGCTACAGCCTATGCTGAACTACTCATTCCAATTCCTATGTAGCACATAAGAAAAACAACACATACACCAATTAGTCATGTATATTTTGACTTATGCATTGGTTTACTTAACTTTACTTCTCAGGGTTCGCGTTCTTGCAACCGAAGTTTACGCGACTACTTTCATTACCGTTCTACGGCTTCATGACATACAGAGATGTCTTACTTATACGTTTATCATCTTTGATGATTTACATTCTTATCTTTTTCTTATAACTTCTCTAAGACTCAGCACACATCGCTTCTCTGCTAGTAGTCCATATGGTACTCTGAGTGGTTTCCCACAAACAACCAACAAACAAGTTCCCATCTCGTCTACACTGCCATCACAGTGAGTTAGATCGGTTGCCGGTTTTGTATATACCTTCGCTCTCTGAAGGAATTGTTTAGCCCAGCTCCCATATGTCAACCATCAAAGGTTACAATTGTACCACAACCTAAACTTATCTTAACTTATCGGAACTATTAAACTATAATATTCGTTAAGTCAATTTCTTATTCCTTTTTGGCTTTCTGACAACTAAATGCTATACCTCAGGATTCGTTCTTATCCGACTCACATTCGGCTTTCAATACTCTTATTACCGTTCGTTACAGCTTTCTCGATAATTCCTATCTTACTTAATACTTTCACCAACGTCTACGTCATACAACCAGGGTATACTTAGAATGTTTGTTCGACACGAATATGATTCACGAGGATCATTTACGTATTCAACGTTCACGTTGCTCTTCTTTTAATCTCTCATTCAACCTTTACTCAAGGTTTTAATCACTTTCCATCGTTATCCATCCCATGAACCCCATGTTCATTATTATTTCTTAATGTCGAAGCCATACCGATCGTTGTATGCTAAGACCGATCGTTCATTGCAACTGCGTTACGTTCACATCGTCTATACGCTTTACACTTATCTCTCATTACCAACAACTATAGCAATCCCTCATATTCGTTCATCGCGACTACGATCCCTGGATATCAGTTTCGTAACCCGCGTTCACCTTCTTTTAATCTCATTTAATCTTTCCGTTCAACTTTCATTAAAGGTTTAAATCACTTGATTAAGTGTTACATTAGTTGAACATTATGTTCTTTATCTTCCCTTATGTTTCCCCGAAGAGTTGAAAGCGCTTAAAAGCTCTTCTCTGCTTTTTTCCTACACACTAATGCTGCATTTCCACTCTCCCTTTTATCTTCGGCGTCATGCAAGCACTAGTTTGCGATGCATCGGCTTCGTCTCAAGCGCCGCAACGCCACCTTACAAAGGCATGGTGGCGTCGCAAGCCAAGCCCTAACCCTAGAAAATTTCTCTAAGTGTTAAATCCAATTTGAGACGCTTACTTCCCGCTTTCATAACTTATTCGTTATAACTCGGAATGAGGTTGTTCCAAAGCCATTCTCTTCCTTATCTTACATACTTCAATCCCCCTCAGACAGAACTTCATTCTAAATTTGTTAACATGCCATTCGATTGGCTTAATCTTCACCCTTCGTTCGTTTTACATTTTTAACGCTCTTTGTTCGTTCGTCCGTAATTCGGTCATCCAAACTCAGAATTCGTTCATTCTTTAGTCCATGACTCAAGTTTCATATGTTCTCTTACATTCTTATGAAACCCTACACGTTCGGGTTCATTTACTGACTTTTTAATTCTCGTTCGTCTTTTACGAAATTTTTGCCATAACTTCGTTATAGCTCAGTTTTAATCCGTTCTTCATGAACGTTTCTATCATTCCTAACCAAGCAATAAGCATCTAACTTATACGCAATGGTTTTAAACTTGTCCATCAACAACAACTATCCTACGATGGTTTTAAATTTGTCCATCAACAACGTTCTTCGTGTTTTTCGCGTGTTCTTCGCGTTCTTCGTTCGTTCTTCATTTTTAATTGATATTTTGATTACGATTTTACTTTTTATTGTAATTTGATGTTATAGAACACCATTCCTTACTTCTTTCACCTACTCATTCATATAATCCACTCGGATCGTTCTAATTTATTACGAATCGTAAACTTCCTTAAGAAATTTATAAAATAAAATTCTTATTCTTATTTTCTTCATTTCTCATGATTTCAACCATATAAAATCATTCCTAACATCATTTGCTTCTTATTCTCATTAAGTTATGTTTTTGAACAAAGAAACTTAAAGAAAACTATATAAAAGTTAGGTTTCGGATTACCTTCCTTCTTTAATTTCCTTCCGTCAGACAAAGTTTGCTCACGAGCCAACTTTTCCTCCTCCTTTTCCTTTTTTTTCTCCCATCCGAAATCTCTCTCTCTCTCTTTCAAATGTTGTAGGTTCAAAATCCTAAACAAATGATTTAAATTTCCTATTTATAGAAAACCAAGGCTAGGTGTATTTTAGTTATTTCGCCCCCCAAACCTCCTTACTATTCATGACTTGAGCACTAAGTTTACTTAGCCCTTAGGTTTACTATTTCCACCTCCTTAATTAACCTCCTTATTCACGAAACTTAGCCTGTAAGTTTCGTGGTTCCGTCTTTCGAGTTTCGTTCGACAGTTTTAAAAACTACGATTCTCAGAATCCAAATATTTTTGGATATTTTGTCTTTCCTTTATCGATTAACTTTTACGTATTTTTCGGATTTCCGAAAAACAGAAAAACGCTTTTTGGTGTCAAGTGTTTTTCTTCACGTTTTCCCCTAACGTAGTTAAACGAGTGAAAAGTACATAACAGTACTTTTCGTCATTTTTTTCGTCTGATTTTTGCACGTTATTTGAGAAAAACTTTTATCGGCTACTTCGCTTTTCACAACATATTAACGTCAAATCTTTCGACGGAATGTCATTTCGACATACCGAACTCTCAAAAAGGCTTAGGTTATTCAAACTCTAACCCTTAGGTTTCGTCGGGTTAATAATGGCTATTTCGTCTTTTTTCCCAGAAATTTTTTATTTTTATCTTGAAATTCTTACTCGTCCAGTCTAGCTCGTAGCCAAAATCCTTCTGACTTATAATCATCCTAGGTTCTAGAACGATTAATAAACATATAGCACAGAATATTATTAATAAAAATTCATTTTATTAATAACTAATTCTTTAAATCTTAAATTCTGGACAATCCGAATTTCCAGGTTGTCACATTCTTCCTTCCTTATAAAAATTCAGTCCTCGAAATTTCTTAAAACCACACCCATACCCGGGTCATCACATTCACCCCTTCTTCATAGAATTTCGTCCTCAAAATTTTTAGCCTACCCCTCTTCACAACTTCTCTTCAAAGAAGTTCTTATCTTTTAAACACTCTCTCACCTTCATAACTTATCAAGAATTATGAAGTAAAATGAACAACGAGGAATATAAGAATTCCTTTAAAATATTTCATACTTTTACTGAGGGGTCAAATTGACCATGAACTCTTACTAGGTTTAACAAAGCATTTACGCCAGAACCTTTCTTTCCACTATTGGGTTACAATCACCAAGAAGGTAAACTACCTCTTTTCATAATGAAAGATCAACCCATTGTATAACCCCATTTCAGGGTGTGTTCACCTCAGACTTAATCATTAGATTCCGCACCAAAATAATTTGGATTGGCACAACTTCTTCAAAGAAAGCTCGATTTTCTTTTAAACATGACATAATATTCGTTTTAGCCAAATCAAGTAGCTTAGATCATATCAATAAATTGGATATCAACTTGAAACATTCGTCTAGTCAACTCAATTGACATCGACTACTTCTTTAAATTCTTTTTCAATTCATCAAAACGTTTTATGATGTCATGATATCAAACTTTTCACGGTACGTTAAGGACTTCTTCAGTTTATGACTTCGTCATTATACATCATACCATAGCGGGTTATTGATCCTAAGATCACATCCAACACTAGGTTTAATTGCATTTCCTTTTACCATTCTTGCATCGAATGCACGAATGATATAAAATTCATTTTGATATTTCAAATCAATTTCGCCTAGCCAAACAATTAAATACAGTATATACCAAGAATAGTTCTTTAAAAAACCATTAGTTCTAAAAGTTGAACCAATTCTTTCATTTTCAAAACGCGCACACATAAGCACGATTTCAATAAAGTTCAAAATCTAGCATAGCTAGATGACTTAGAATATCCTATTCTTCATCTTCCTTCATTACCTTACTTGCGAATAATTTAATCTTCTCTAGCACCTTCAATACTAAGTCTCATCGAAAATAACTTGTTTTCGGTCTAAACATTCCTATACCTTAGTACAGTCCATCAACTTACCACACATTATGAGTTCAGGAACTTTCCATAATAATATGAGTTTAAGAACTATCCCAGACAGACCATAAGCGACCATTCGCTGAGAAGTTCAAAAACCTACCATATCATTATGAGTCACGAACATACCATAAGTATGAGTTTCAAGAACTCGCACCTACCTTATCGTTCTCTACCTATCAAGTATATACATAAGAAAAGATTCACCTTCTCGTCATATACATGTTGACAGCGCGACCAATTCCAATGATTATCACTGTAATAAGCTAAGAAGTTGTTACACAAAGCACAAACCTCTGCCCATAACAAAGGTTCATATAACTCAGCTATCACATGAGTCCTCAATTGAAATTTTACAACTTCTAATTTTCTCTTTTCTTAATACGAATTTTCTTTAATTCGTATACTATCCTTTACAACTCAATCTGAGTTCTTCTTCCCGCACTACTTCGTAGTACTATAAATCATTCATCGTTTAACGTACTTTCATTCACTTTACGATTCACTATGATCACGTGGTGATCTTCTTATCCCTCTCTCTCTCTCTACATTATAGTCTTAGGTACTCTTACCTAAGATTTATAACCTATCAACTCTGATACCAACTTGTAATGCCCTGAAATCCAGTCTATCTTCACACTCGGATTCCGTACGTCACGAGTACACCATTCATCCAAACATACATCATTATATACTGAAATATAACAACATACATTCTAAATTCCCAGGTTCTAAAACCTTATAATTCCTTTCATTACAAATAATGATAATTACATGATTCTTTACATCTTACACGAGTGACTTTCATCCGCCACTAAGGATACATAATAGTTCATTAAACTAATCTAAAGTTCATTTAATCACTTATTATCATTTAATCTCTCATTCAACCTTTACTCAAGGTTTTAATCACTTTCAATCGTTATACATCCCATGAACCCCATGTTCATTATTATTTCTTAATGTCGAAGCCATACCGATCGTTGTATGATAAGACCAATCGTTCATCGCAATTGTGTTACGTTCACAGCGTCTATACGCTTTACACTTATCTCTCATTACCACAACATAACATCAAAATGTTATTCATTACTTTCGTCACTCAACATCTAAGGAATCACAACCATAGCAATCCCTCACATTTGTTCATCGCGACTACGGTCCCTGGATATCGATTCCATAACCCGCGTTCATCTTCTTTTAATCTCGTTTAATCTTTCCGTTTAACTTTCATTAAAGGTTTAAATCACCTGATTAAGTGTTACATTAGTTGAACATTATGTTCTTTATCTTTCCTTAAGTTTCCCCCAAGAGTTGAGCAGTTAAAAGCTCTTCTCTGGCTTTTTCCCTACACTGGCGCTGCAGCGCCACTCTCCTTGTGACGCCCCCAAATCCGGGTATCTTCCAACTCGACAGATGGTGCTACACGGTACTCATAACTGTACATTCATTCTATTGAAATAACATCAAAATGTGTGAATCAACGACATTCTTATTACATTAATAATATTACATCCCGTCCCAAGGTTCTAAAACCATTACATTCTTTGTTCATTATACTATAATATATACAACTTACTAGTTTATTACAAGGTAAACTAATCGTTCATCTTCGTCTTGCCTTTATCCTTGTCAGATCCCTCGGTTCGTTAGGTCCTAGTGGCATTCATATGGTTCAAGCAAGAGTGAGCATAACAAGCTCAGCAAGTACAACAATTTCTTTTAAACAATATGCTTGAAACACAGGAATTGTATATCTTCAATAACTGAACAATTGTTATGAAGTACTATCGATAATTCAAAATAGCACTTCTTTTCCTTCAAAACGTTTTACAATAACAATATTTAGTAAAACATCAATTCTGGCTTAAGACCATTAGTGTTTCATAATTTCTTTGAAAAGGACAACCCGTTACTAAGTCCGTAAGTCTGGTATATCTTACTGAGCACTTCGGGTGATCGAATTTATAGTACTTCTATGTTGATCAACACTACATCCTCGTTAAACGTATGACGTTTAAGTTTTGCCAACCTCACGTGCCCATCGAATAATCGATGAAAAATACATTTGTTTATTCATACTCAAAGCTTACTCTTGAATCCGTACTTCAAACAATTGGCGTAGGATAGCGTTAACAATTCTATATTGAAAGACTTGTAAATAAATCAATCAACTCTTCAAGATTAGTCTAACCGAGGTAAAATTGTCATCGACCCTTTAGTAAAACAGTTCATGCATGTAAAACCCGAAAAAAAAATTATATTTTTAAAACATATTGTTTGGACTTTGTCTTTTATTTGAGTCAAACTTGTAATTTAATTAATTTGGGCTAATAAGTATGTGATTACATTAATTTGGGCTTTTAAATTAATTGGGTTTAAATTATATGTGGGAAATATTAAATCCTAATAAAATTAGGAGAATTAATAACATCTATTTATTAATTAATAAATAAATTACTAAACCTAACCTTATTTTCATTATACGAATTGAGGGAAAGAGAGGAATAGATAAGTGGCGGCTCTAACAGGCTTTGGGTGCATTTTTCATGCCTAAGCTTTATCACTTTTTATGGAGTCTACCTGATGTACATGGAATATGATCATATATTGATGAAAAGCCTTCCATAACTACGTAATTTAAGGCATCAACCAAACTAGTTTACTGTTCTAGTTTGAGAAATTCCCTTCTGTGATGAACACAAGTCTCACGGGTGTTGTGTAGATTACTTTTTCTCCAAATATCATCCATATGCTTACCGATCTTATCAAATTCTATATGATGTCAAGGATCTTGAAGATTTGTTGCTTGAACGGAGAGAGTCTAAACGAGTTAAATTCAGAGTGTAAATTTTGGGTATTACATTGCTTATTATTTTATTTAGGTAAGGATTCCGTACTCCACTACTTTGATTATTGTAACGTTGTATTTTTTTTATATCTTATTACTCGTTTCATTTCTTTTATAATTTTATTGGCACTCTTAAATATAAATTTTGGAGTATTAATAATTGATAAAAGGCAATGATTAAAAGCATATTAAATAGATTATGAATTATTTTGGAATTAGTAGTTTGGATTGTTTTTAATTTGAGGTGAATATGTTTAGGTTGCGAATAACGTTTCGTATTTGATATCGTTGACATTTGAGGGTAAGATTTTTTGGAGTGTGCTATAAATGGTTTGGAAGTATCAGGTACGGATTCCGTACTCTTTCAGCGATACTCTTGTTAAATTTGATTTGTTCGTTTTGTCCCTTGTTTCGAATTCTGTTATGATTTCACATAATTGTTTCCTGTGAAATTCGTATATTAGTTTCATTTTGGAGTTGATACATATGACTCGTATTTGTACTCTTGAATTAGGTTATCATGTTTAGTACTTATTTTTTGATAATTGTAGAGCGGATACGTTACTACCTTCTTTTTGAAACCTTGTGACTATAATTTGATTTGGTTCAACATGTACATATAGAACTCTTTTGTTAGTATTATGTCGCATGTGTTGTGACATGGTATTTTTGTTAGAATATACAGTAGGGTATACCTGAGCTATAACCACCTGTGGGGGTACCACGGGTATGCCGTCTTGACACGAGAGGCGTGACACTTTCCGTGGCGGTGTGATTAGTTCACGGCATCTCCGTTTTGGGCTCCGGAGGAAGTGGGCCATTTGGTGTTTTGTTGTGGGAGGCGTATGGGTTAACCCTAGTTCTCTGTTCTGCGGATTTGTGATGTTGTGCCAAACACACCTATCCGACTTGCATACATTTGGATCCGTGGTCCAATGTGTGATTTGTCTGTGTGGCATTGTTTTGATGTGCCTGTGTGGCATTATTTTGGTTGCCTATATGGCATCATTTGATTTGCCAGTGTGGCATTGTTCTGACATGCCTGTGTGGCAATGTATATTTCTGAGCTCACTGGTATGAAATAACACTCAGCCATTTGATTCAGCCTATTATTTCATTATATTAGTTTTGTTTGTTTATGTTCAGTTTAATTAATTGAGTTAGTTACTTCAGTTCATTCTTCACTCTTCTGTTTGTTCGTTAAATCTGTTTATTCGGATAAATTCTATTTAGACGTTGGATATCATATTTTCGTCAGTCTTTAAGCTTGAGGCTTTGTTAAGTATATTGCTTCAGTTGATTTTGTATTTTCGTTATACATCTTTGTATTATCTATATCCGTACTGGGCAATTGGCTCATGTTGTATTTTTTCTTCCCAGGTTTTGCGTAGGGTGGTTCGAGTACTAGCGTGATGAGAGTGTTGCCTTTGATCGTCTAGGTTGTTTCGATATTTGGTTTTGATTATTTTAACTCTGTTTGGAGAATTGTATTTAGTACGCTATTAATGGATCACCACTATTAATATTTTGAGGTTATTAGTGCTCTGTTTCTTATTTTGAGGTTTGTTGTGCTTTGCACGTGACCTCCTTTTCCTTTTCGGGAAGGGGGTGTTACAAAGATGGTATCAGAGCTTAGGTTCTTTCTTATAGAAAACCTATTTAGGTTTGACCTATGAGTTGTGGGTAAACCATTGGGTAGACGTAGGAGTTGATTTGATTTTGTTCTTTGTTTGTTTGGTCTCTATTTTGACCAACTGTCGATTTCTTTTCGATTTGTTGTTGATTTGAGGAAAGTGGAATAATTTATTAAGGTGATTATGTAATGATATTAGTTAAGAATTGTGATTTAATGATTGAGGTGAATAAAGTTATACTTTGTATAGATAAGAAGTGATCTTATATGAGATGTGATTATGATGTGAGTATTTGTATATTTCGACGAGTATTTGATTTTGGAAAATTAATCTTTTAGAGTTGTTTTTTTTTGTGATAATTATTATGATCGTTGAATGGAGGATTTGATTTGATTTGAGTTAGGTTTTGATTTATGTTAAGCTTGTGGATATATAATTTGAGGTTTGTGTATTGATGACATATTATGATAAAGTGAAAATTATTAAGTATAGATGATTTCTTGTAATTTGAGTTGTTGATATTCGAGGTGATTAGATTAATCATTTGGAGTTAATGATCAATTTTGTGACTATTTCTAGTAAGATATTGGAGTTATGTTCTATGAAATTTCTTTGTGATAGTATGGGGAGACATTGACATTTATTGGATTAAGGTTTGCAATAAGGGATTATTGATTTATTATATGATTAGATAGCGGTGATGAATTTCAATTGATTTTGAGAGATCTTGAATAGTTGTAGTTTACTTATTCGATGTAAAGAAGATATATGATTTGGAGTTTGGTATGGTGATGAAGAGATCTTCATATTTTTTTGGTGTAATAATATTTGAGAACTAATTTGATTTGAGGTTATGATATTTTGAAACTCTTAAGAACTTAGGAGAGTTTGTGATAAAGAGATATTAGTAGTATATTCTTTGGTGTAATAATATTTGAGGACTAGTTCAAATTAAGGATGAGATATTTTGAAGCTCTTGAGGACTTAGGAAGAGCCGTTAGTAATATAGCTTGCATTGTTGTTTTGTTTATCTGATGTCCTTGGAGTTTTGTACGAATTTATGTAAAATAAATAAATAAAAATAAAATACTTTGTTAAATCTTAGTTATGTGTGGAATATAAATATTTTACAAATTAAATATAATTTTAAATGTTTCGGTTATTCGAATCATACTTAGATGAAGGGAAAAATTTTTGTTTTCGAATTATGTTCCGAAGAGTACGTACGTTTGCAAGAATTAAACTCAAAGATATTAGCGACGACCCGCACCAACGGTGGATCATGTGATCTAATTGGATGCAACGCGAAGAACCTTACCAAGGCTTGACACGATAGCCGACGAATCTTTTACGAGTACATGGATAATTGTGTGGACCTATGGACTTACCAGGCTTGATCGTTACAAATGGCGGCGCTATATTTTAATTTAAATTTAAGTATAATTATGTAATTTAAATAAAAACTAAAATAAAACTTATTGTAGTTTATTTAAATTCCGAGGACGGAATTATTTTTAAGGGGTGAAAATTGTAATAACCCATTTTTTTTTTAATAATTAATTATTAATTGATTTTTTTTATACAATTGTACATAAATGGAAAAAGGTAAATGATTTTCCCCCTCTTTTCTTCTTTGTTTTGTTTGGAAAATTAAATTCTTTTAGTAGGTAATTAAATAACAGATTAAATTAAAATTGAGAAAGATAATTCTTTTTTGTTAAAGTCTTGTGCTAAAATCATTCGGAGCGGAAAACTACTTGGGAGATGGAGGAGTCTATTCGAGCAGAGTATCCGCATCCTTTTGAAAATTAGGTACTTTCCATTCTTTTGATTCTGGGGACTGAATCATTTTTAAGGGTAGTAGTGATGTAATTCAAAAAAAATATATATTTTTTAAAATATATTGTTTGACTTTTTGTCTTTTATTTGAGTCAAACTTGTAATTTAATTAATTTGGGCTTTTAAATTAATTGGGTTTAAATTATATGTGGAAATATTAAATCCTAATAAAATTAGGAGAATTAATAACATCTATTTATTAATTAATAAATAAATAACTAAACCTAACCTTATTTTCATTATACTTAATCAAGGAAAAGAGAGGAAGAGATAAGTGGCTTCTCTAACAGTGCTTTGGGTGCATTTTTCATAGAGTTGCTAGGTTAGGGGCATAAGGGTCATTAATTCAATCCCACCTCCTTAACTCCACCTCCTTAAGCCACCTCCTTACTATTCCTTTACTTAATTATTAAGTTAACTTGCTCACCACATATACTTGGCCACCACACTTACTTAACTCTTAAGTATACTTGCTTAAAGACATAGCTTATCCTTTATTTGTTCATCACAACACTTAGCCATTAAGTTACTTGGTCATCACATAAAAGCACTTTGCTTGCTCATCACTCATAAGCACTTTACTTAGCCTTTAAGTTACTTAACTTACCCTTTGATTAACCCTTAAGTCTACTTGCTCATCACACAAAGTTCTTGATCACCAATTCACCCATATGATCATGGGTTGCCCCACGGATCCTCCTAATCCATTGGATTCTTACTTTGGGTTTAAGGTTTAATTAATCCTAACTTATACATTGGGATTGCATTAACAATTCTTTTCGGGCTTTATCATTAGCTTGCATTAGGCTTACACATCTCTACACTTGGGCCTTATCAATATCTCTTTGAACTTGACAATTTCTTACTCAATCCTACAAGTCCATTACATTTGGCTTAAAGCCTTATAACGTATAATTTACGATTAATCTCGTAGATTCTAACTCAGTATAATTATTTAATATACGATATTCCATCATTCATACATACTTGTATTCATTACCTCGTACAATACTTACGTATTATACAATCATTGCTTTAATTCATTATATGCATTTAAATTCATTCTCTGAATTTATTTTCCCTAATCGTTAGGTTTTAAGTCCGCAGCCAAAAAAATGTGTTTGCCATAATCAAATATTATTGGATATTCTATCTCACCTCTATATTCTATCATTACGTATTTCTAAAAAGTTCAAAAATAATTCCCGAGTAGAAATGTGTGAATAGTATTTTTCAGAAAATTTCTCGGAAAGTTTTTATTTTCGTCCTGGAAATTCAAACCCTTTAATTCTACCACGTAGCCAAAATACTACGACGTTCCGATATGTCTAGGTCATAGAACGACCTTCAATTAGCTTACTCCCATATATAATTAATTAAATTCATTTTTAATCCACATAATCAAATAAAAATTTAATTCTCAAAAATCCAAATTTTCTGGGGCGTTACACTCTTCCCCCCTTATAAGGATTCTGTCCCCAGAATCTCGCTACACTTATCTAACTAAATGAGGAAAATTTCTTCATCATTTTAAACTCAAGTTTCCACAATGCTTCTTCGACATTGTAGTTCTTTCATTTCACCTTCACCGAAGGTGTTATCTTAATTCACATGACTTGTCACTTTCTATCAATACTTTGAGTTGGAAGCTAAACATTTACTCACACATTACGCTATCTTCCTTTTATTAGTCCTTCTTTTAACTCGAAATTATCTGAAACTCAAATTCCTCCTTCAAAACGAGATGATACTTGATTGTCTCTTTATCCTGTATCCTCTTCTTCATTCGCTTGCACTCTTCGTTACCTAGTTGTACTTAATTAACTCATTCCATTATCGTGGATTAAGTCTACTTTATGAATAACATTTCTACTACTTCATTCCATAATTTAACTTCTAACTCCGTTTCTCGCCATCTTCATTATTAACTCATTATGAGTCGCTAATATCGATAGCTTTTCCTACCTTCCTACTTAACGCATCGCCTTCTCGTTTACCTTCCATGTATGATATAACCTATCACAATCGTAACCTCTTATTCATTCTAATCACCTTCTCTACTTCATATTCAACTTCTTCTCGTGCTGAGATATATTTCAAACTCTTAGAGTCCGTGTATATCTCACACTTCTCCCCGTATAAATACTATCTTCGATTTTTAATTCTAAAACTACATCTCGCCAATTCTAGATCATAAGTAGGATAGGCCTCCTCATAATTCTTTAATCATGATGCATACGTAATGACATTGCCATGCTATACGAGCACGCAAACCCCGCCTCTCTATGTAAAATATCGAGATACACTATAAAATCCCCAGATCACCCGATAAAGACAATACAGATGCCTCACTTAACCTTCCTTTAGCTCCCTCGAAACTATTTTCTCCCTTCTCATTCCCAACATACTTCTCAATAACAAATTTTGTCTATCTCTTTAAGCTACAATTCACATGTAGTGAATTCCATATCCAACTTCTCTCTCCGTAGTGTTTCTCACACTATCTTCAAATGTTCAACGTGATCTTCTGACGTCTTAAAGTAGACTAAAATATCACCAATGATCATTACTACACCCTCGTCCAAATAATATTTGAACACTCTGTGACGTTAATGGTACTTTCAACCATAGCACCTCACAAGAGTATCTATCGATTTTCCACCGACTTGCTTCTAAGACCCTCTTACTTTTAAAGTTTAACTTCTTCACATTAGTTAACCCAAACGACATAACCAAAACTCGTCCATAACTATAACGAGTTCTCGAACGCCGCCTTTAGGTACCTCGTCCTTCCTTACATTTTACTAATAATACCCAGCACATAAATCTATCTTAGAAACATAGTTTACCACTTTCGACTGATCAAATAGATCATCGATCCTGGGCACTGTGGGTTATTTACTCTCAACCGCTAACTTACTCCTCTTACGATATTTACTCTCAACCACTAATTTATTAAAGTTCTATGGTTAATCAACTCATTCATACCTAGAATTTCTTCAAATTCTATCAACTTTATCGGTATTTATCTACCGATACTTGCTTACATTTCTTAGTCATTTCCATGAATATAATTAACGAAAGTTATTTCCCCATTCTCTAACTTAACGTATAAAGGTATTTATAATCCCTTCCTAGAATGAACTTAATCACTTAGCAAACTCTCATGCTATAAAAGAAAAGTAGCACTCGAATCAAACAGCACATAAGCATTCATTGTATTGACCGGATTGATACCTGCTACTAAATCCCCTGATGTAACCGTATCATGGCTAACTTACCACTACTAACACCTTTACTTTCCTTCAATTCTTTGGGCAATTTCTTGTCATGTGGTCCAACGACCCACATATATAAACAACAACCATGGTTTTCTTAGGATTAAGACAATTAGGTAATATATGACCCTCCTATCCACAGCTTATAATAAACCAATTTCCCTTCAAATGACTCCTAGATGAGTCTTTCCACATGTCTTACATACGTCGATCCCACGCTTAGATCCCCTTGTTTCCCCTCCAAAGATTCCTAATTAAAATTCTTTTTTTTTTGCATGCTATCACTACCACCGGCCCCTCTCGCCTTGGTTCCTCCCTCTCCTTGCTCTTATTCTTCCTTCTTTTGTGGTATTGAGTCAACGCCTCACTACCACCCTTAGCTATAATCACCTTCTCCGTAATGGCCCCACAGAAACACTTTGGAACACAAAATCCCTACTATAGAGCTGTGGTTTCAGCCCTGCTCAAACCTACGAGCCTTCTTCTCCTCAAAGGTCCACTTGATGTGGAGCAAACTTTTCCAATTCATCAATCGGGTCACAGATCTTTGAACCGCCATGTCCCTTAGTTTAAGTTCTAAGAACGTAATTCCATCCTCCTCAGATGTTTGTAGGAAATAATTCTCAAGAAAACCTTCTTGAATTGTTCCCACGCTATCAGTATCTATTCTAGCCGCACTCGGGTGAGCCTCCCCAAAAGTCAAGTTCTCCTTTCACCATGTAAGTCACAAAAGAAATCTTCATACTTCACTTATGTTTTGTAATAAGAAACGCCTTCTATTTCTATTACCCATGTCCGGGCTTCTAATGGGTACGCTATTCCTTTGAACTCCCATGACCTACACTTTTAAATTCTTTAAAAGTAGTCATTTTGGCTAACCTAGGTTCTAGGGTACTTTACCCCTTTTAGTTAAATGCGGTTCGTTAATAAATTAACGAACTCTCAGATAAGGTTGTTTTGATTTCTTAATTTTCATTACGTGATTCCGCTTCGATTACGTTGTCTTCTCCTCGACTTCAATTTAAATAGAATTTCATTATTATTTATTTACTTACTTCGTTATTATTCGTCTCATAACAACTCATACCATAACAAAGCATATTAAATGAAAACTTCATTATATTCATATGTTTCTTCATAGTCAAAACTATTTACAATTTTCTTACATAGCCCAAGGCTATTACATTTCTATCCCGCAATTGAACTTCACAAAAGTTGAGATTTACAAAGAGACTACCCTTTTTATACAAAAGAGGGTTTTACGTCACTACACACATATTTATAACTCTAGCTTTCTAATAATGCATAACAGCGTCCTCGTGTTTCTCATTCGCAATCTTCGCCATGATCCCGACTAATCAAAGATGTTGAGTCCACCTTTACTCTATAGAATAACAAGCAACTTTAAGCTTAAAATCCTTATGAGCACTCTTATAGATGTAAGACATCCGTGTTATCTTTCTATCCTTCTCCTCCGCCTTCCTACGAAGCTCTACCACCTCGCTCATATAATCCCTAGCCTTATTATTTATCATGAGCACCTTCTCATCATGCTCTCACTCAAAATCGCTTCACAGATACTCCTTCGCTACATAAAGAGCACTAATCTCTTTATTCTCGATTCTCAAGATAACCAGTACTCAGCTTGCACATTCCTCGCTCAAGCAACGCCAAATACAATGATCTCATTGCATCTGAAGGTAATGACTCTAGTGCAGGTACCACCGTATCAACAGATGTTACCTCCATCCCTTCCTCCACATCGTTCATCATACTTAAGTATGACGCTATATCCATATCACTCTCGGAGTAGTCTTCCTCAGAAAAGTACTCCTCTATCTTCGACTCCTCTAGAATCATTAATGGGACCTCCACCACTGGCATAAATACAGGCTCGTTGTTTTTTTTTTTTTTTTTGATAATGTGGAGTTTCCCAACCGCAATCGGACTAAGTCTCCCCACCCCGGACCAAGCTTTGCGCACAGGCTCGGCCTAAGACATGGCTCCACCTAGAAATGTGCGATTCGTGGCCACACGGACCAGTTTTTAATTGGCCCTCACACTTGTTGCAGAAGTGGGATCGATCCTGTGATGCCTGTGTTTACTTGCTTCACCCTGTGTCGAACTTACTCACCGCTTGCTATGTATATCTCTATACATCAAGCTATCGATCGACATCCTATAATAACACATATGTTGATTAGTACATAACACACAATAGTATAAGCACAAATCACATTTAATTTATTTAGGGTTACTTTTTATCTTTTAAATCTTTCAAGATCGAGTTTTCCTCAATACTTTATTAACTCATTCCACTTAAGTAAAGCTCGAGTTTACTTCCTTCTGGACTTTTCTTTCTTAACGAGGTTATTAGCCTAAGGTAATCTTCCCCTTAAGTTTTATAACCTAATGCTTTGATACCAACCTCGCGACACCCCCAAATCGGGTATCTTCCAACCCGATGATGGTGCTACACTTTTACTCATAATCGTACATTCATTCTATTGAAACGACATCAAAATGTGTGAATCAACGACATTCTTATTACATTAATAATATTACATCCTCGTCCCTGTGTTCTAAAACATACATTCTTTGTTCATCATACTATAATATATACAACTTACTAGTTTATTACAAGGTAAACTAATCGCTCATCTTCATCTTGCCTTTATCCTCATGGGATCCCTCGGTTGTTTGGTCCTAGCCGCATTCATATGGTTCAAGCAAGAGTGAGCATAACAAGCTCAAGTAAGTACAACAATTTCTTTTAAACAACATGCTTGAAACACAAGAATCGTATATCTTCAATAATCGAATAATAGTTATGAAGTACTATCGATAATTCAAAATAGCACTTCTTTTTCCTTCAAAACGCTTTTACAATAACAATATTCAAGAAAAACATCAATTACGCTCAAGACAATGAGCGTTTCATAATTTCTTTGAAAAGGACAACCCAAGACTAAGTCCGTAAGTCCTAGATATCTTACGAGCACTTATGGGTGATCAGCCCATAGTACTCTATGTTGATCAACACCCGCCGTTAAACGATGTATGTTTAAGTTTTGGCAACCTCGCAGCCCATCGAATAATCGATGAAAAATACATTTGTTTATTCATACTCAAAGCTTACCTTGAATCCGCATCAAACAATTGGCGTAGGATAGCATTAACAATTCTATATTGAAAGACTTGTAAATAAATCAATCAACTATTCAACATTAGTCTAGCCGAGGTAAACTGCATCAACCCTTTAGTAAAACAAATTCACGATCTCATAACACTGAATCACGTAAAACTTGGCTAACACGAAGGTTAGACAAGCGCTTAAGAAAACCTTGCCTTCAAATATTCGCTACAAAGATAATAACTTTTCCTTTCAGGTCTTTACTATCCTCTACAACACATAACCACATAAAATACCACATTAGGTCAATGAATGAACATACATGGTTTCTAATGAATCTTACCCTTCTTCTCAATCTAATCCTATATTAGATTTATTATTATTAGTTCCTATTTATCGTTATAACTTACATCATTCTTACCAACTTCTTTCTCTTCTATAACTTAACTGAAATTATTTCATTAATACAACTCGCTTCAAGTTAATCATCCTTCTTCACGGCTACTAATGTTATCACATCACTAACCGAGACTCGATTGTTATTGGTTACGTACACTTATTGCTTACCATTCACGCTTCACATTCAATCGACTTATATTCAACCTTTAGTATTATACCTAAGGTTTATATCATTAGCAATGATGTTACATTAAGTTGATTAAGGATTTAATTTAGCCTTCATTCACTTCTCCTTTCATTTATATTCCAAAAACATCCTTCTCTATACTTTACTTAGTGATGGCGTTATGGTACCGGCATTCCTTTCTCTCGTGTCACGCCATGCATGCGTGACTTAGCAAAGGTGTATGGTCCTGGACTTCGGTATCACAAGTACAGCAAGTTTCCTTTGTTATGGTCGTGATCATGCAAGTACAATTAGCGATTAGGTGTCATGCCTTGGCCTCATGTCAAGGGCGCCGGACTTTGTGCCTCATAAAAATTTAATGATTTTCAACTTTATGAGATTCCTGCTCATAACTTCTTCGTTATAAGTCCGAATTGGCTCGCTCAAAAGCTTCTACGGTTCACAAATTACATACTCTACGCTGTTCATGTAAGAATTTTATCTATTTGACTTCGTTAAAAAAATTCACCTATTAGTCCATTTTTAACGAAAACGATAAACGCTCGCGTGAACGCTCAACGCCGCTTTTTCGTTCTAAGTCGAAATCCTGGTCATTTTCGAAGTCCGCAACTCTATAATGCCAAATGAGACTTGTCTCCATTGAAAACTAATGTTTCCGAGCTCAATATCAAAATTCACCTCCATTCTCGAGAATTTTACTAATTCGACAATTATCATCCGAACTCGTGAATTCCGCTTATAACTTCATTGCTTAAGATTTGTTCTTCGCTTTAAATGGATTCAATCCATCATATTAACATCTTGACATACATACTTCTTTAACTTATATACATGATAGGTTATTATTACTTGTTCTTCATAAGTCTATAACTTGTAAAAGTTTGAACTACTTATGAATTCACTTTGCATGACTTATCATAGCTTAAATCTTTTAACCATCATCCTTACTTCTTATTATCATACAACCTTATTATTTCTACATAAAACAAGTTCTTCCTTGTTTCATAACTTATATGATTACGAAATAGCTTATTCATGACCTATACGACTTATTAAGACTTAAGCTCTTTGATTACTCATTCCTATCATTCCATAGCATACGCTGTTTCTACCATTACCCATTTCCTACCAATGGAAGAGAAAGAGATTCATGGTTTAAGTTCTTACCCTTGAATATCACTTGGTTAATCTTTGTTCTTCTTCTTGCTTCTTGAATTATGAAGACTAGCTTTCTAGCTTTTCTAGCTTATTCTCACTTATTCTCTCTAACCAATAAGTTCTCAACTTGTTAGATGAAATGAACAACCAACAAAAATGAAAACCAAGCTTGCTATTTATAGGAGTTGCTAGGTTAGGGCATAAGGGTTATTAATCCAATCCCACCTCCTTAACTCCACCTCCTTACTATTCCTTTACTTAATTATTAAGTTAACTTGCTCACCACATATACTTGGCCACCACACTTACTTAACTCTTAAGTATACTTGCTTAGCACATAGCTTATCCTTTACTTGTTCATCACAACACTTAGCCATTAAGTTACTTGGTCATCACATAAAAGCACTTTTGCTTTCATCACTCATAAGCACTTTACTTAGCCTTTAAGTTACTTAACTTATCCTTTGCTTAACCCTTAAGTCTACTTGCTCATCACACAAAGTTCTTGATCACCAATTCACCCATACGATCATGGGTTGCCCCATGGATCCTCCTAATCCATTGGATTCTTACTTTGGGTTTAAGGTTTAATTAATCCTAACTTATACATTGGGCTTGCATTAACAATTCTTTGGGCTTTATCATTAGCTTGCATTGGGCTTACACATCTCTACACTTGGGCCTTATCAATATCTCTTTGAACTTTACAATTTCTTACTCAATCCTACAAGTCCATTACATTTGGCTTAAAAGCCTTATAACATATAATTTACGTATTAATCTCGTATTCTAACTCGTATACTTATTTAATATACGATATTCCATCATTCATACATACTCGTATTATACTTGTATTCATTACCTCGTACAATACTTACGTATTATACAATCATTTCTTTAATTCATTATACGCATTTAAATTCCTTCTCCAATTCATTTTCCCTAATCGTTAGGTTTTAAGTCCACTTCGCGAAAAACCGTGTTTTGCTATAATCGAAATATTATTGGATATTCTATCTCACCTTGATATTCTATCATTACGTATTTCTCGAAGTTCAAAAATAATTCTTTGAATAAAATGCGTGAATAGTGTTTTTCAGAAAATTTCTCGAAAAGTTTTTATTTTCGTCCTGAAAATTCAAACACTTTAATTCTACCACGTAGCCAAAATACTACGACGTTCCGATATGTCTAGGTCATAGAACGACCTTCAATTAGCTTACTCCCATATATAATTAATTAAATTCATTTTTAATCTACATAATCAAATAAAAATTTAATTAAATTCATACTTCTAATTATTTTGTTTTTCTTGATTTCTAATTTATTCATGACTGACAATTGTGTTGTCCGTCGGCTGCTTTAGCTTAGTTTATATGCGTTTCACATGTTTCCATAATTTAATTTATAGAGCTCTTAATTATATTCTTTTTTTGACATTATGTAAACAAACAAAACATCAAAAAGCAGTAGGTATAAAGTCCAGCTCAATTTAGGAATATTTATAAAGGTTGTACTTGTAAAAATTAAATCCACTTACATTTCCTTCAATTAATGAGTTGCAACTTTGTAGTATCCGATGCGGTGAGACGAGACACTATTAAATGTAATTTTTTTTATAATAGTGATTTTATAGGAAAGTTAAAGTGTCGGGCTCCACAACTGTAAAAGTAATTTTTTATAATACTTTTATTTTTAAAAGTATTTTATTTTTATACATAAAAGTATTTTATTTTTTTAATTTTAGGTAAAAAAAGAAAATAAAAAATAAAATTATTTTTATTTTAAAATTTTTATAAGTATTTTAAAACATAAAAGTATTTTATTTTTATTTTTAAAATAAAACATACATATTATAAATATTATAATATTAATTTTATTAATATTACATATTATAAATATTTTTACCTCATTTTTAACATTTGCATACCATATCCACGTGTGTTTGATTATTTGCATTTTTTAATGTATACGCATTGGCTACCAACGCTACAACTCGACTAACACAATGGGGTAAAGGTAGGAGAAGTTGGGTGATCGGCTTGCCACGTAGGAATTTCTTAGCTTAGCGTGAGCAAAATTTGACGGAATGGCTTAATTAAGCATTTTTTAAAACCACAATGAGCCAATTGAATTTTTTTAAAGTACAGTGGCTAATTGCTTAAAACACGACAACTATAGTGGAGTAAAAGTGTTTTTCCCCATATTTTTTTAAAAAAAAAAAAAACAAATTACATAGGTATGAACTTTTAACTTTCCTTCAACAATTTAAAGAGAAATTTGTAAAAATCGCAAATTGGTTATTTAATTTTTTTTAAAAGAGTTTTAGGCCAAAATCTCTACGGACTAAAAGCAGTTGAGGGTCACTAAATTTTAAAATATTTTCATATTTATTCAAAAGTGATTTTACTCTCCAGCAAACGAGCTCTTACTATTGAACTTTACAATGAATTGATCACCCTTAACTCTACTGAATTAGGATTCCTTTGAACCGGATCATGATTCATGAAGAAGTTATAATATTGGTCTTAGGTACGTAAGTTCATAATCTTTTTGTTGTATCCGTACTGATAAAATTAGCGAACACAACTTTTCAAAGATAATCTATTAGTATGACAATTTCATAAAATTCAAATCCCTATATACCTTTACCTTTAAACCTATATATACATATTCCATATATACACACACTACACACTTTCACGAGACTAATTAAGTGACCTCCAAACATTTACTTACTCGAATCCCCTTTAAATTGTTACATAAGCAACCACCAATTCCTATCATCACCAACCATCTCCTCCTCTCACATACAATGGCAAATTCTGGTGTTGGAATTGTGTGTTTGTTGCTGATTTTGTTAACTGCAGTTCCAAGTTTAGCCGGACTCTAGGACATATTTATATGCAAGGATTATAATGTCGAGACTATATTCTCATGAATTATACTCCAAGAGTATTAAACATACGATTAAATAGTCTTACCATGTTTGTTTTTTATTAGATTATTTATGGGATAACTTAAAATAATATCATATTATGTTTGTTTTATTCAAAATTATTTAAAGAATTAGATAAAACTTATGTTTGGACTATCATACACTTGCCACTACATATTCTCATTTTTTAGTATAGATAGATAAGATAAGATACATTGATCTTTTTAAACAAAGTTTAGTGTTAATCTTGTCCACAAATTTTTAGTTCCAAATAGTAGGGATTAAAATACCTAGTTTGGACATGGTATTAAATAATCTTCCTTTTCAAGTCATTTCATTATTATCTCTAATAATAGTCAAGTACATTTTTAAAAACAAACATTAGATTTGAGATTAATAGTTTAATCCCAAGTGTAATCTCTTACAAAGAAATTAATCCTAACTAATTGGAGGAATATGTAATTTATGAGGAATGGAATTGAGAAGGGAATTTGAAATGGTGAATGGAATATTTCATTACATTGTTGGATAGAATGAGTCATTTCATACACCTCTCTCAAAAATAAAATTCACAAATTTAGTAAGAATGAGAATGATTTATTTCATTTCAATAGAATAATCAAACATAATTTTTTTATTTTTTATGGATGAGTCATTCCATTCTCACTTTAATTCCTACAATTCAAATGTGCAACATTAGTATTGATTGTACCACCTGGGCTAAAGACAAGATATTTAAAGTTGGATATATTTTCTGAAATATATTATCAAACTAATAATATATAACTACTAATTAATAAACTTAAGTAACAATTAATATGAATTAACATACTTCTATGTTTTCTTGATTTCTAATTTATGCATGATTGAGAATTGGGAAGTCCTTCGGGTGCTTTATGGCTCTTTAGCTTAGTTTATACGCGTTACACATGTTTCCATTTCTGGAGCCCTTAATTATATTTCTTTATCACATGCTGTAAAGAACAAAACATCAAAAGCAGTAGGTATAAAGTCCGACCCAATTCAGCAGTAGGAATATTGAGCTAGCTCCTTTAGGGATGGACACTTTTGTCAAGTTCAATAGCAAAATTTGTATTTGTATAAAATACAGTTGTATTTCCTCCATCTTCAATGGTCTTCCATTAATGAGATGTAACTCTGTCTCTGTGTTATAAAAATGTTACTTCATAACGCGAAGAGTAATGTGATGCGGTGAGCTGAAACACTTTTAAATATAATTAAAGTTTTCGATTATAGTAATTTTATAAGAAAATTAAAATAGTGTTTGGTCTCCACAAATATAAATGTACGTGCTTTTGGAAAAACTAATTAAAAGATTGAATTATACATAAGTGTATGCTATGAAATTTTAATGTTTCTTCAACAACTTAAGGACAAGTTTGTATATTGAGTTTAGGCTAAAAGTATTGCTATCAAAAAAGCATAAATTTTTCACTTATTTTAAAAGTGCTTAAATCCAAAATCTCTACTCACTAAAAGCAATTATAGAGGGTTCATATAGATTCAAAAATGGTTTTATTACACTGCACCGTTCAGCCAAGTGCGCTCTTACAATTAAACTTTACAAAGAATTGACCACACCTAATTTTAGTAAATTCAAATTCCTATTAACCTTATATAAGTAAGTTCATAATTTTTTGTTATCTGACAAAATTAGCGAATTTTATGTAATCCAAATCCCTCTCTACCTTTATCTTTACACCTTTACCATTACCTTTACCTTTACAACTATACATATTCCATATATATACACATTACCATTAGACTAAGTGAACACCAAAACATTTACTTACTCCAATCCACTTTATATCATTATATAAGCAACCACCAATTCCCTATCATCTCCAACCATCTCCCACCCTCTCACACACAATGGCAAATTCTGGTGCTGGAATTGTGTGTTTGTTGCTGATCATTTTGTCAATGGCTGTTCCAAGTTTAGCCACAGACTATACCGTAGGGGACTCATCTGGTTGGGGTCTTAGTGTTGATTATACCACATGGGCTAAAGCCAAGACCTTTCAAGTTGGAGATAATCTTGGTAAGTTTGCCATTTTCATTCAATTATATAACACATGTATCAACTCATTTTACTATTAAGCTATATTTCAACCACATTGTTAAAAAAATTATGGCTTCGCCCTTGATGTACAGTTTACAATCTATATTAACGGGACAAAATTCTGAGTTATGACATTTATTTTTCTTGGGCAAATTTACCCTTGAAAAATATTTTGGTATGGTGATTCTAGTAGTACAACAGACAAGGGCATTTTGTCAAAAAAATAAATGATAAAAATGTCTGTCCATTATTTTACCTGATTAATTTTACCTCCATATTTAACTTCGAAAATCCATGTTAATATAGTTTTTCTATTGTTATTTTTTGAGAACGTATGCCATTACAATTTAGTGATTTTAGAGATTCATTTCAATTTTAGAGGCCTAAGTGAAATTGGAGAAGAAAATCAGAAGAGGAACGTAGGGGATATTTATTTTATTATGCCGGGCGAGCATTATTTTATTACTCACGAATGGACTCGAACTAGTAATTTTTAATGATTTTAAGCTTTAACAACACTTATTTCTGCTTGAAATTGTATAGTGTTCAACTATGGAACAAGTCATACTGTGGATGAAGTGAAATCCACCGATTATAGCTCATGCACGGTCGGAAACTCCATCAGCTCCGACAAAAGCGGCTCCACCACCATCCCACTCAAGACTGTCGGCACACATTACTTCATTTGTGGTGCAATTGGCCATTGTAGTGGTGGTATGAAACTAGCTGTGACCGTGGCTGCCGGAGGAGCAACCCCAACGCCGTCTGAAGCTCACCGCCATCCGGCACCAGTTCTACTAACTCCCCCGACACCACCTACGACTCCGTCGGGCCATGTCCCGGATTCATCTCCATCGGGGAGTGTTTCTCCATTTGCTGCTGCTCTGTTTAGTGCTTGTGTTGGGTTGGTGTATAAGCTTATTGTCTTTTAAGTTTGGGGCAAATGTGGTAACTCTAGCCAGGATAGAGACAGTGCTTTATCTTTTTATTTTTTTCTCTCTTTTCCGTTGGTTATAAAAAAAATAGGATTTATGGAATTAATTTTCAGTATACCCAAATAATTCAGATAAAATGCTTTGTTGAATAGAATTAAGTTCTTTTTTTTTAATTTAATTTGTAAGTATGCCATCTTGTTTCATTGTTTGTATTATGATTGAGTAGCTCTATTTGAGGCCAATGATGCCATTTGGTTATACATTGACCTAACTTATCTTATTCAGTTTAGAGTGAAACAGAGCGATTGATGTCGCAGTATCAAGTGTCGGTAGAACAATAACACAAAATATCTCTAAATGTACATTTGATCTATATTTTTGGGCATTTTTCTATTGTTGAGACTAATTTCACTATGTTCAAGTGAAAGAGAGAAATATTAACCATTAAATTAGATTAGAGTTAATAATAGTAATTTAAACATCTTTCCTTACTGATTAGTTATAACTTATAAGCAATTAATACGTATGGCAAAATATGATTGAAAATTTCAAGTCATCACTTTCCCAGATCTTAACAAGAAGAATGCTAAAAAGGTTGCCACTAGTACCAAATGCAGCAGCTAAAAAAGTCTTTCATTATAAATGCATTTTGATAGTCTTGATAATGTTTTTAAAAAAATAAATAAATAAAATTGCTAAGAACAACCTTTTTCCATGGCACCATATGTTTGGCCATTAGAGAATGATGTAGCTATCCTAACAAAAGCAAGTTGTTGTAACTAAAAAGAAAGAAAAGGAGCAGTAAAAGCAGAGTGGGTAGGGTGATGATTTGCCATAATGAAGCATTATCTTCTCGTGCCTTAGTTGTCCCTTAGTTGTCCCACGATGTGAGTTCCTCCACCTACGACAACTTGCACTCATCTCCTTTCTTATTCCATCAATGTGCTAATTTTGATCGATATAATATGGGGAGGCAACAAATTGTATTTGTAATCCTAATTGAACCGTAATTATAAGAAATCGCAATTGGCTGTTGAAGGAATATTTAAAGGATGTTATTACAATTTAGAATTTATATGTTTACACATAATAGAAAACTAAAAATATACATGGTGGTGTAAAAGTCTTTAGTGTGGAAAAACTCTCTAATTATGCGCCTCTAAAACAGTGAATTTGCAGGCTTCTCAACTCATTTATATGAGAACGGAGTTCAAATTCACTGATTCGTAATAATTAGGGTTTGGTCCGTGTTTAGGGAGAACTCTCCGATAATGGCAAGCAGTATCTCTACGTTTTTGGGTTTGGTAAACCATGGATTGTGATCGCATCGAGGAGACGTGTTTTAATAGCCTTGGTGGTTGTTGCGGAGTTATAGGGATTGTCAGCCTCCTAATTATTCCTCTTTCTTTACATAGTGTTGGAATTTAAATAGATCTAACATAAAATAATACTTACATATGAATCCAGTAAGTATTCACGAAGCGGAAGCTTAGTTAAATCGAATGTCAAATCTACAAGCAACACCATGAACATAGCTACAACGATCCTTCGCATTTCCTCAAATCAATATATAACTATTACAAGCAATCAATGCGAATCTAACCAATTATGTGTTCACATCAAGTATACCCAAGTTTATTGATGGAAGCTTGAAAATACTAGAGAGAGAATTTAGAGAAAACTGTATGAGAAAATAATACGTTATTTTTTCTTTTTGCCTCTACATGAGCTTCAGATTTAACGTAAAACCCAATCCAGTATGGGAAAAGTCTGTGATGTCCCCAAAATAGGTATACATCACCCATCTTGATCGCTAAAACATCTCTACAAAATTCAAATACAACTTAATTATACAACAATGTGTAAAATAACGATAAAACATAATCTAAAGAGTTTCAATAAGAATATTGTCATCTACAGACAATATCAACACTCAATGGAGTCCTCGTTATATTTATTATCGCACTATTTTATATAATAGTGAGGACTACTAAAACAAACCATCTCGACCGTCAACTGTTCTAACTCGTCCGGCCTATATTCTCATTTCAAGAGTAAAAAGAAAGAAAGGGTGAAAGCTCAACTAGCGCAGTAAGAAATATTATGACCACGATAATGCGTAATAAATTATCCTTAGCCTTCAACAAAAGATAACAACCGATAGAATATAATAGATAACAAAGTTTTTAGATCAACAAATCGCAGATGGAATAAAGCAATCCATTGTAAGAGTCATGAGCATAAAATCTACTATCTTCTATGATTTAAAAGTTTTCATCAACTTTATCACGAGACTCGACAATAAATAAAATCGAATCATCCTCGCATCACGCACTAAGGATATTCATGTAATTATCAATGGTCAAGCTGATTATACCGAATAATCTTCCGTCATAATCATACCAACAACTCACCCATCAATGAATTACGAATAGATAAGAGGACTTTCAATTACATCATTAAGTCACATTACGATCATGACATTATCTTAGAATAATCCTCGAGTCATAATCATACCAAGTTCATCTATGCATCGTAGCCAAAAGATGACTTTCATCATAATATAAGCATGAGAATGATGATAATGACATAATAATTCAATAAAACAAGTTCAAGGATAAATTTTAAAGATTTATAATTTAATTTATCCAGGAATCAATAACGTCCAATTTGGTAGGTGCCTATCGGTAAAAAAAATAAAGCCGACATCAAAAAAAACCCAAATTACCAATTAAAATTCTGCAAAAAAACAAGAATCGAAACAGTCTGGAGATCTTAGAAATTCACCACATTCAGATCTTGATTCTTTACAAAATCTAATCTGGATTTTTCTGAGTTCGCTTTCAGTTATACTGCATCGTACGTAATATATATAATTATTAATAAATAATAATAATTAAATAATTTATTTTAATATATTAACAAAAAATTTAAAAACTAAGAAAAGAAATCATCAACAATTATATATCATATCTTGCTACGTCTTGTAGAAATATATACAATTGTTGTTGTCAGACTATAGTTGTTTAGTTGTTATATGATTATATATTTATATCATACTTTATGTAGTTTGCTTGTTGTTCTACATATTTTGGTTTGAATTTGATTATATATACCTTACTTGACGCCTTCTAATAACTTTTATCGCTAGAATAAAACATAAAATTAAGTAATTAGTAATTCTACATTACTCAACAATTGGCAAATTATTATTATTTTGTTCTCGAATGTAAGCATTATGAAATAGTGATTATTATTATTAACTCGAGTAATAAAATGAGATCCAACTACGTACTATTAATATACCACATCCTCCGAATTATAATATCGACTTTTAAAATAAGGTATTTTTAGATTTAAATTTAAAATAATTCATTAATAATAATAAACGATTAATATTTTTTATATATAGTTTAAAAATTGTTTCATGCTAAAATTAAAAAGAAAAGAAGTTATTTTGGAGTTGGAGTATATAAATTAAATACATATTATTAAAACTAGCGGAATTATCTCTCATCCTCCTCCTTAGTACATGAGTGAACACTCAAACAATAGTAGACTAGTAGTGGAATTAGCACTTAAAGCAACAGTGTTCGACATTCTGCATCAAAATGGTCGGTGATGATTATAGTATTGTTGACTAAAGAAGCATCAAATGCATTGCGATCATAGAAATAAGTGATTATTATCTCTTCATCTCTCTTCCACTCCTCCACAAAAACAAGAATGTAAATCCACGCAATTTAATTTTTTTTCGATTTTGATTTTACAATTCCAAATTCTCATTCACCGGGCTACAATTGATCGGGGTGTATAAAACCGAAAAATTGAAACCGAAAAAAAAGATCACCGGTATATCTAGTTTCAACCGGGATTCGATAAAAAAATCAAAAAATCGAATTTTTTTTCGCCCCTACCAATTTATCGACATACGATATCGCTTTGTTGAGAAATTCAAGAATGCTCGGAAGAATATTTTCATGAAATGATATCGATGAAGCGCAAATATCTGCAGGATATTCTACTAATTTAATGGAGTATAAAAGTCAAAATTTTAACCTAATCGAGTATAATAGAATATATGAAACCGCAAATGGATTTTTTTTCGCCCGCTACTCCCAGGTGATCCGCGAAGTGCATCATTTCCATAATTTAATAAGGAATGAATCTGAAGGGTCATTCACCATGCA